>JAVGVS010000141.1:848080-1043080 GCA_032718565.1 Distichodus sexfasciatus
TTTTGAGACAAGTGTGAAACTGGTTGTAAAAACCTATAATATGGAGGTAATTCCTAGATTTGGGACAATTTAATTATCATAATTAGTAATTGTTCAACATCTCTATGTCCTAACCCTAACTTTAGGCAATTTTGGCTAATTAAACTATTACAATTCGGACTGTCTGTTCTTTTAAATTCTATCTATCATTTTGCAATGTCATACTGGACATTTTTAACAATTAGTCATGTCACAAAACTGGTACAGCTGAATGATGGAATGTATATTACAGTGTTACTGTTTAGGGAATTTTAGGGAAAATGCCATAACATTTCCTTATCAGTGCTCTGTTTTGCTCTAATATTTCCATGATTGTTTTAGTTGTAGTGTTTGTTCAGTTGACATGCGTTTTATATCTATATGTAACGGCATATTTAGGAGACACACTGAGAAAATAACAGCTCTGTTTTAGTTTTGATTCCGGTGTGGAAAATTCCTCTCCACCTTTCCTGTGTTAATCCCGGCGTTTCGCTGAGCCAGCGGGGCTAGAGAGAGAGAGAATAGAGAGGAAAGGAGGAAGAGAAAGAGAGATAGAAACAGAGAGAGAGATGGAGAGAAAGAGAGAAAAGGAGGACGGGAACAAGATGGAAACAGAGAGAGAGACGGAGAGAAAAGAGGAAGAGAAAGAGAGATAGAAACAGAGAGAGAGATGGATAGAGAAGAGGAAAAGAAAGAGAGATAGAAACAGAGAGAGCGAAAGACAGAAGTGAAGGAAGAGAGAGAGAAAGAGAGAGTGATAAACAGACTCTGCTTGGCTCAGCAGGTGAGAGCAGCTGTTTTGGGTCGTGACCCTTCGCACAGAAAGACACCTGTCTGGTTTTTCCTAAATTTGGGAAGTAGGGAAAGCTGAAAGTGTGTGTCGACGCTCCGAACCCCGTCCAACATGGCTTATAAAGTAGTCTTGAGGATCAGTATTTAACCGCATGTCTGCACATCACTGTACCTGTTGTCTGATTTTTCAGGGCTGCCTCAAGACTTTAGTGCAGTACTGAGACTGGTAAAGCGTGGTACCGTCATCAAGCACTGTGCTCCGGACGCTGCCATAAAATCAAATACAGAGCTCACTGTGTACTGTGCTGGGTTCACAATGACTAATAATCACTCATTTAATTTCACTTTTAAATGTAGAAACTAAACTCTCTAAAAGAAAGCCAAACCACTCCCAGAAGCACAACTCAAACACGCCTGGAGGTGTTGGGGTTGGAGTGGTTTGGTATTTATAAAATATGTTTGAACAATATAGAATAATGTTTGTAAAAGCTCTGTTTTATAGACAGGGGCTGTACATGTGCGTTCATAAAAATGCATTCAGTGACGACTTCCAAAATTCTTAAATCTCTTTCCCACTTCAATATTCACCAGCAGTAAAATTGCAATTTTTACAATTACAACATTTTCACTCCCAGATCCAGAACCCAAACACGTCTGGAGAGTAGTTTTTGGGGGTTGGAGCTCTGGTTGTGGAAGTGGTTTATTTTTATTTTGCAGGGGTTGGTTTATATCAGTTGTGGTCCTGGAGGGTGGGTATCCTGGAGGTTTTCCATCATACAGTACTTGCGTTGAGAACGTTGACACCTGGTCTCAGGTAGAAGCTGGTTTATATGTTTAAGAATAAGTGAAGGTGAAATTGTACAGAAAGGAACAAGAGTTTCTCTACAACGTGTATCCATCTTCAAAAAGCTGTAAGGAGATGGTCAGCATTATTAATTGTGTTATTAATATATTATAACATGACGTGTATGTGTGTGCTGAACCAGCTGACTTTTTAGGCCTACTTCTAGTATGTGTGTGTCTGTGTCTATGTGTGTGTGTGTCCATGTATTTATGGCATTGTGGGGACCTTTTTGTCCCCTAAAATCACTTTTATCTGTTTTTTTGGGTTTTGTGGGGACATTTGAGGGTCCCCATGAGGAAAAAAAATGACTTTATAGAAAAATGTGCTTGTTTTATTTGAGAAACTAAAAGACGTAAAAGATGTGCTTTTGGTTACTGAGGTTAAGGTTAGGGTTAGGATTAGGAGTAGGTGTAAAATTGTGTACTTTGGTCATTATGGGAGTCTATGCATGACCTAAGCAAAGATAGTGGATACATAGACTGTGTGTGGTGGTAGGTGTAAAAGTAACATGTATTTATTTGGTCAGGGACCTTTGTCCCCTAAAAATCACTTTTATCTGTTTTTTTGGGTTTTGTGGGGACATTTGAGAAGTCCTCATGAGGAGAAATGACTTTATAGAAAAAGTGCTTGTTTTATTTGAGAAACTAAAAGAGGTAAAAGATGTGCTTTTGGTTACTGAGGTTAAGGTTAGGGTTAGGATTAGGTGTAGGTGTAAAATTATGTACTTTAGTTATTATGGGAGTCTATGGAAAGACCTCATAAAGATAGTAATACAAGACTGTGCGTGTGTGTGTGTGTGTATGTGTGTGTGTGTGAGACTTTCTCATTCCCCGACTCACTCTCTCCTTGTAAGAGAGGAGACATTTGTTGCAGCATGTGGTAAAGACGTCAGGTTACAGCAGCTAAACTTCACATTAATCAGCTGTCTTCCCTCTCACACACACACACACACACACACGCAGAAGGACTAGCTCTATACATGCTGTCTCAACACACACATACACACACACATGTACAATCAGTGTGATTAAAAATGTTCAGGGCATTTGCATTTGCTAGCGTTACAGTTTAGACGTTCACCCCCTGATCGGAAGGTTGCCGGTTCGAATCCCAGGACCGGTAAAGTTACCACTGAGGTACTCATGAGCAAGGTATCCTCCCCAAGCACTGCTCCTCTCATCCAGAGCAACTCATATCTCCTCCTTACATGTACCGTCTCCCTGCAGCAACTTGGGGTTAAGGGTCTTGATCATGGACCCAATGATGGTAGTGCTGAAGGTAGGGGTCGAACCCGTAAACTCTTGGTCCAGAGGCGAGGATCCTAAACACTAGACCACCACCACCCACGTCTTAAACCTCTGCTGTGTTAGAAATGAAGTAGAACAAAAAAATTTCATTGAGTTTTTAGTAGATTGTAATAGCACAGCTCCCCCTTGTGGCCAAAAGTGAAATGAGTGAGTGATCGTTGTCATTGTGAACATAGCATAGCACACAGTGCCCCACCACCAGGTCTGACCTCTGCGAACTCCCTAACCATTACTCGTGGGAAAGATACCCATAATATATGAAAAACATCAAAATATCATCACTTATAATCAGCCTAACCGATAATCGGTCGACCCCTTTATAGAAACGTCTCATAAGGGCCATGCAAAGAAATCTTAATATCGCAGTTGACGCTCAGTTGAAAGGCATTTGCCTCAGTAAACCAGTCCTGCACCATGTTAGACCCCTCCCTCTTCACCCTCCCACCTGTTCAAGCTCCACCCCCCCACCCCCCAAATTCCACTCACCTGTTCATCACCATTCCAGCCGTCACATGCCAGAAATAAACCAGAAAGTTCTGTCTGCGTTTGCCGAGTCTTAAACGGCCTTCGCCACCACCGCTGGCTCTTTTGTAAAATTTACTGTTATTATTTAGCAAATTTGGACACGCATTTAAATTTCCCATCTTTCCCAATATTAACTACACTTGCCATTCCGAGATTTCCGAGATTTCCGCTCAATGTTGTAAATGTAAATTTCCACTCGTACTTCCTGTTCGACCGCATTCCGGACGATCGCTGAGTGAAAATCAACACCATCCTCGTTTCTCTATGCTTTAAACTTCCTCTTTCACACACACTTACACACACACACTTACACACACACACAGGTTTGGACGTCCGCAGTAGGATTTGCTGTCTGTTATCACTGTCATTTACACCTCAGGTAGGAATATCTGGGATATTTGGGATCTGTGTGCGTTTCTGTTTGTGATGTCGGGTTAAAGGTTGCAGAAAGGTTTTATGTGGTTTATATATTTGCAGAGCTCGGCTAATGTTTATACACACGCCTTGTGTTGTTGCTTTGTTCACTTTTATATTTCTAGCAGCGTACGCCTTCAGGAGAGGTTTATAAAAGTCAGTAATTATTCTGGAAATAGTGATTAGGTTTGAGTTATTATAGGTCACACACACACTCACAGCCATATACATGTTCACACTTGTGGACATTCCATGTAAATAACAGGGCTGTAACGATACATCACTTCAGTGATCGATGAGCCAATATCACTGATCCGAAATGAAACATTGATCAGACATCATATTGTACATATTGAAACATTTTTAAGATTCCAGATTCAAGAATCCTGATTTGTCACATAGTTACACAAGTACAACGCATCGTGAAATGTACCTTGAACGATCCAAAGACTGCAAATCAAAAAACAGAATTTAGAATTCTAAAACATTTACAAGTTAAGTTCAAATTCTTGCAATAAAATAAAAGCAAGAATAAAATATACACATAAAACTATAGAAAATTGAGAAAATTCAACAGATGTTTCGATGGCTGTCGATATCACAAAGTCTTTTGATTTAATTCATTTCAACAGCGATCAGTATGAAACAATTTCATACACTGATTTAACTCCATCACCATTTATATCACATCACAAAACACAACTCAAATGTCATTTGACATTTTTATACCTCATTTAGACATTTACATGAAAATCTTTCTTTTCTTTTCATTTAAATTTCATCCTGTACGATATAAAGTGACATTACGATATTTCTGTTTCAATTTTGGATCGATGATCATTAAACCGATGTATTGATGTAGATTGAGGTATCGGTACAGACCTACATCTCAGGTTTTGCTGTTAGTGTGAGGAAATCAGGTCCTCACTGTCATGTGTCTCTCTCACACACACACACACACACACTCTCTCTCTCTCTAGCCTTGGCAGGTGTGTTTTGGGGGGAGCATGGTGATACAAAAACTCCATTAGCGTTCGCTTTACTCCAGTCTGCTGTAACGTAACACTGTCTAAAAGACCAAACCTCTCTTTTCAGCTCCCCACAACATAAGCACTCACACACACACACACACTTACACTCACACATTTAAATGCAGATGATAGAGATACCAAGCTGTACTGAAACTGAGAGTCTACAATGCAAAATGTAATATAAAATGTAAATAATGTACAATATGGTACAAAATAAGCAGAATTACACCAGAAAGTGGAAGGAAAATGGATTTCAAACAACATGTGGAAGCCCAATTAGAAAACATTGCAAACAGCATAAATATTTATCATTATACTATAATATAAGCATTTCTCTGTGCTAACCATGACCAGATCCATCCAGACCAAATTCATTTTCCTAATTTCAGTGACAGTTTTCCTTTAGAGCAACTTGGACTTAAGGCTTTTGGCTTTTGAACACTAAACACTAGGCCACTATCACCGTTTACGTAATCTCCTGAACCGTGAAAATATGGATAAGAGCGTCGTAAATATAAAGGTAAAATGCTCGAAAACATTTTTAGGCCGAGCTATAAGTTGGTTCTAACAGTTAGGATGCTCAGCTCTGGACCAAGACGGTTGTGGGTTCTACTCTTACCTCCAGCACCACCATCACTGGTTCCTGAGCAAGAGCCTTAACCCCCGCAAGGGAGACCGTCCCTGATATTAGGAAGTCGCTATCTATATCACTTGCTGCTAAAAGTGATGTAAACTATAGCTCTGATATTAGAAAATTCCCCCCAAAAAATGTGTATTATTTAATCACTGTGGTAAATGTAGAGTGAGAGTGAGAGCCGGAACATTGTCCTCGTTGTGTGTTTTATCGTGGCGTTTGAAACAGGTTTATCAGGAGTGAAGTTTACTGTGTAACCTGCTCAGCAGCCTGCTCGCACTTAATCAAACGCTGGAGGCCAGCCGGGATAGACCCAAGACCGCCGGATTCTGGCCTTCATTTTTATTCTACTTCTTACTGGTAACGTTTTAACAAAGTGCTATATAAACCCAAAAAGCATGACAGGTGCTAAATATCAGCGCTGATAATCGTACATCGATATTGACTGATAATCGGACGACCCCTTGTGTGGAAGTCGAACAGTAATATTCTAGAAGCCTGAACACACATATCCTGAGGTCAGATTATCAATAGATTATACAAAAACACGTTGACGTGTTTTTATTCGGGGCAGTTGGTAGTGTAACAGTTGGCCCCATGATCGCTGGTAGGACACTGGGTCCCTGAGCTAGACCCTTAACCCTAAGTTGATCCGCGAGGGAACTGTCCCTGAAATTAGGAAACGCTCTGAACAAGAGCGTCTGCTAAATGCTGTAAATGTCAATGTAAATCGCAGGGTCACCGGTTCAAGTCCCAGACCGGTTAAAGGTACCACTGAGATACTGATGAGCACTGCTCCTTCACAGATGGGTCAAATGCAGAGGTCACATTTGGTTGTGGTGCACTGTGTGCCATGGTGTGCTGTGTTCACAATTTTACAAAACAAATAGGCACATATGAAAAAATATCAACACCGATAATGCTCTTTAATCAGCGTTCTCTCTGTCTCCCAGCAGATCGCACTGAGAGGAGCAAAGCAGAGCTCCTACACACCAGGTGAGAACTTCTGCTTAAAGCTGCTTAACTGTTAGTAGCTTGTGGAAAGATGCAAAATGAGCTGATAGCAGGTGTTGGAGGGTGACGAGAGAGAGAAGGAGCAAAGGAGAGAGAGATAAGACAGATTGAGAATAAAAGAGGAAGGGAGAGGGGAAAGAAAGAGAGAGAAGGTGAGAAGGAGAGGAATGGGGGAGAGAGAAAAGAGAGAGGGATAGCAAAAGAGAAAAGGAGACAGAGAGACAGAGCTCTCTGTCTCTCTCTCTATCTCCATTCTTCCGTTCTCTCTCTCTCTCTCTCTCTCTCTCTATTTCCATTCTTTCACTCTCTCTCTCTCTTTCACTCTCTTTCACTCTCTCTCTCTCTCTCTCTCTCTCTCTCTATCTCCATTCTTCCGTTCTCTCTCTCTCTCTCTCTCTCTCTCTCTCTCTCCATTCTTCCGTTCTCTCTCTCTCTCTCTCTCTCTCTCTCTATCTCCATTCTTCCGTTCTCTCTCTCTCTCTCTCTCTCTCTCCATCCCCCCATCTCTCTGCATGCTTGTCTCTGCTGGTAAACCTGAAAAGCAGCAGAGTGAGTTTTTCTCAGTAATCCTGAATCAGGAAAAGTTCTGCACTTGGACTTAATAAACAATAAATTGTTTGTTTTTTATCGTGCAACATCTGACATATTCACCTCTTCCTGTTTTCCAGCCAAGGCGCCCTCTCCAGTATCAGAGCTGCTTTTAAACGATGTTAGTTCAGTTTGTTAATGATTCTGCTTGATATCTGTTATAACTCATCACCGCTGAATGATGTTACCATTAAACTGGTTATTGTTGTGGTTTTATTGTTCTGTCATCAGCCAAATCCTACTCGCATGGGGACGGCGTGAGGGAGAGAAGGTACGCAACTCAAAACATCTGACCCAACCTTCTTCTGCATTTATATTGAAGACATCAGATATTATAGTGTAGTCCTTCCTCTAGAAGTTCCTCTAGAAACTGAGCAGTGGTCAGTAGAGTAAAGATGGACATGCTGGACATGACACTAGTTGAGTTACAGTCTGGGTTTGTACTGTACATATAAAATGTGTACTAAAGTTAGAGAACAAACAGCTTAACAGCTTGACATCGTAAACTTTTTATTAGAGATGCATGATCATATCAGAATCATATCGGAATCACCCGGATCGTAATCGGCATCGGGCTGATTCTTAGATTTGCAGGATATTTACAGCCGATATTTGATGGTGCATTTATTGTAGGTGGGAAAGCTAGCGCTTGTGCCCACTGCACCTTCACAGATGAGTCAAATGCAGGGTTCACGTTTGGCTGTGGTGCACTGTGTGCTGTGCTGTGTTCACAATGACAAATAATCTCTCTCTTATTTGCCTCCAGGCATCCAGAGATAACCATTCTGTCCATAGAGCCGCTGCCAGCTGCTCCCTGGTTTCCGGCAAGTTCTGTTGGGTTTCCAGCACATCCCTCTTCTCCCCCGTCAGGGTGGGATGGAGGCATTCACACCTCAGGCCAGGTAAGGTGAAGTGATGAGTGTGTGTGTGTGTGTGTGTTTATCCATCAATAATCCATTCTTAACAAACTGGCTGGGATACTGAGCTCTGGTCTAAGAGCTTGTGGGTGAACCTCCAGCACTATGATTGACCACTATCATTGGGTCCCTAAGCAGGAGCCCGAACCCCAAGTTGCTGCAGGAAGACTGTCCCTGAAATTAGGATAAAAATATCCAGTTGCTCTGCGTAAATCTCTGTTTGTAATCTTGAGTAGCTCCCCTTGTGTTGTAACTCCCCTTCTCCCGCTTTAGTTCCCACCCTCCTATGACCAGGTGATTAAGGAGAAGACCCGGGAGCAGGACACACCCCCTGTGGCCCCTCGTAGTCAATCACATACCAGCAGCACCGCCACCCAGACCGACTCGCTGCAGGAGGGGGCACGCACACCCAAAACCAACCCCCAAAACACACACACACCTCAGCACACAGGTAGCAACACCTGCTGCAACTATTACAAACTTACCTACATGTCCAGAATGATTGTATTTGTGTTAACTTTATTTTGTTATTTATTTCTCAGCATGTAACTAATGCAGAGTCTTGTTTAATAAGAAATAAAATTGTTATTAATCCAAAATTTAATCTAGTCTCTCTTCCGAGCATTATGGAATAAAAATAAGCTATATATACAGTATATACGTGACCCGATCTGCCGTAGTGAGTCGGAAGTCGGCGTTCTATTTTTTTAGATACGGGCCGATTATGTTGAAAAACTTCAAAAATATCGATTTTTCCTTTTCGGAGACCAGATTAATATTGAAGATCTTTTCTTTCATATAAGACCAAAAAAGAAAAATCGATATTTTTGATGTTTTTCAACATAATCGGCCCGTATCTAAATAAATAGAACGCCGACTTCCGACTCATTACGGCAGATCGGGTCACATATATAGTTAATAATAATTAATACAGAAATAAATAATTAATAATATGTTTTTCTCTTTCTACAGAGTGCTGGGACAAGCCCAAAAAGCCTCCCAGGCCATCTCTGCCCAAACCGCTGCCCCGTACCACGTCCACCAAAGGCATACAGGCGGAACAGCCAGGCTCTCCAGCTGACCCCTGTACACCCAAACCATCCCACGCTAACACTGACCAATCAGCATCATCGGTACTGGTTACAGCTGATGCCTCTGTCCAATTGCAGGCTTCTGAGACTTTCCCGAAGCCACACCCTGTAGCTCGGCCTCGTTCCAAACCCAAAGTTCAGCCTCTCGTTCGGCTGAAGGACAGTTCCGTTGGTGACCTTTTGACCTCTCCGAAAAATGGCACTGTACCGTCAGGACAGTATTTAACGGAACTGTTAGAGGCTTTTGCCTTGGAATCCCAACTTGCCCCTGAAGAAGCGCAGGACGTTCAGAAGGACAGCGGTGAAGAAAACCCGAGTAAGGACATGGCTGGCTTTCATGCTGACCGTAACATCCGTGACAGGATCCGGGCTTTTGAGAGCCAGACAACTTCAGACGATGCCGCTGCCCCTTTGGCACGACCTCGGAACATTTACACCAAACCATCTACGGTGGCACCCAAACCCTCCGTTGCCCCCCGACCCTCTGTCCACAAAGCTGCAGAACCGGAACCGGAACCGGAACTGGAACTGGAGTCGGAGAAGGCAGCCACGCCCGGCAATATTTACGAGGATGTTTTTGTTACTCAGGTGCCGACCCCCAAACCACAACCTCCCAAAAAACCTTCCAGGGAGGAGACCAAACCCATGCCCCCCGTTAAAACTGCCCTCATCCCTCCCTCCATGCGGGCATCACTGGTCAAAAAAGCCAACTTCGGCTCCCAGGAGGAGGAACCGGTACTTAAGGGTCCTCCCACTCCAGTCAAGCCCAGTAAAGACCTGCTGAACTTCAACAATCACAACTCCAACTTTAATACTAACCCTAATCCCAGTTCCAGCTCCCAATCCAGGTTTGGTGCCGATTCCGGCTCTAACTTCAGCCCCAGCTCCATCTTTGGCTCCGGCTCCAGCCCCAGCTTTAACTTTACTTCCAATTCCAACTCCAATTTCAGTTCAAGCTCCATCTTTGGTTCCGACTCTGGCTTCAACTTTAACTCCAATTCCAACGCTAGCTCCAGCTCCAACATCAGCCCCAGCTCCATCTTTGGGTCCAGCTCCAGCTCCGGGCTCAACGTTAACTCCAGTTCCAATTCCAGCTCCATCTCCAGATCCATCTTTGGCTCAGACTCCGACTTCAACTTCGGGTCCGATTTCGGTCCCAGCTTCAACTCCAGTTCCGCCTTTACTTCCTCGCCGCAGGGTGGAAGGGTGGAGAACGAATATGTGGACGCACCTTTTAGTAAGTCCTCCCATAATCTCAGAGGTGTTTCTCTTCTCACTCGCTGCATTTTGCCACGTTCATGTGTGTCGTGTCTCCGCAGATTCTGCCCCCACCAAACCGCCTCGTGGAGGGGCATCTTCTAATTTTGCCCCCACCAGGAAGCCCACCATCATCCGAGTGCCCAGTAGGGACGGCAAACGTTAGTACACCATCCACTTCACTCTACTCCGTCAAACGCAACATGCAGTCCTTCAGATGCAAGAACAATTCAGAGCACAGATAATAGTCGTTATTTAAATTGCACCATTCATACATAAAAATTGCAGCCTGAGGTGTTTGATGTTGAGAATAAAATCAGGCATTTGAAGGATCAACTAAATCAACTAAAGCATTTGAAGGATAAGCAACCGGACAAATAAGAATACAGTAAAAACCAACAGAACTAATTTGGACACAATAAATGAGTCAGAAATTGCTCGAATGAAATTTGAACACCATGAAATCATTTCAAACTAGGAGCAACAAAAAAATGAAGTGAATACAATAACTTAAAAACATATTCCAATGGTTTCCGCCTTATTCTGATTCCTGTAGATTAGTTACAAATACTTTTTAATGATTTAATTTCACTTTAGTAACAACCGGCAGGTGAACCCAAACGCAGAGTCGAAAGAACCAGGCCGCGGACACAGAGGTGAATTGACTAAAAGCGAAGTGTTTACTCAGGCGGGGGTTACAACCAAAAGACACAGTCTACGGGGCAAACAAATCCAAATCGCCAGAAGCAGAAGAGTAATCCAAAAACATGCAGCAAGGGTCAAAACACAGGAGGGCAATGACAGAATGCTCGGTACGCAGCGCTAGGCATGAAAATACTTTTCAGTTGCAAACGAGAGTCCTTAAATACAGGTGATATAGATGTGATTGGTTAGAATTCAGGTGACGCTGATCTCGCAATCTGTGGTATTCGTAAAGGTCTGGAACTGGAGTCCTGGTCAGACGGCCCTTCTGAGGAGGTAGATTCCTCCCTCGGTCTGGGTTGAGGTCTTACAACTTTTAGCAGAGATCTGGCTTCAGCAAACAGTAACTTAACAAGGATTTCGAATAATTCAAGCAAAACTCTGGTCAGAAGTGTAAAAAAAATAATAATAATGTAAAACTTGATGGACCCGATCGTCACAACCTGATTCAGAATCAGAAATAATTGATTGAGGTTAATTTAAAGATGTGTGCAGTACTGGAACCACGTTTAAGTTTTGTAACTGCTCTGGTTGACAGATCAAGATGAAGCATCAGATTTCCCTCCTCCTCTTCCTCTGCAGAGAGCTGTCGGAGGCCTGACTCCTCTACTCAAACACACTCACAAGGTAAAGATTCAACTTCCATAAAGAATGAACATAAAGAGAGAAAGAGAAAACATGTACAGGACAAAATCAAGGGATGTGATGATTTGCATGTCACCAAAAATGATTTTTACAATTGATTTTCATTTTAAGTCGGTACAAATTGTCTAAATTCTAGTCACAAAATGGAAATAATCATGCACACGTGAAAATATTATGTAAGCGTTGTGAGTCATTTTTGCATAAGTAAGAAATGTTTTTGCTTGCAGATGAAAAACAAGATCTTTTCTGTGAATAGACATTTTCACTTTCACAAAATGTTTTCACTTGAGCACAAAATATTTTCATGTGAGCACAAGATGTTTTCTCATACTCACAAATTTTTTATGTGTTCCAATGAACACAAAATGTTTCCAGGTGAGCATGAAATATGCATGTGTTCGAATGAGCATTAAATGCTTTCGTATCAGCACTAAATGTTTTCACATGAGCATGATATATTTTCGGATGAGCACTAAATGTTTTTGTGTGAGCATGAGATATTTTCGGATGAGCACTAAATGTTTTTGTGTGAGCACAAGACATCTTCCACTGAGCATGGAATTTTTTTCACGTGAGCATGAGGTGTTTTCACATACGCACAAAATATTTTTACTTGCACACTTGAAGTTTTTACGTGAGCACAAGATGTTTTTGTATCAGAACTAAATGTTTTTACGTGAGCATGAGATGTTTTCATATGAGCACTAAATGTTTTTGTCAGAGCACAAGACGATCTAAAGACAATAAATCAACTGAGACACAGTCTACAAGAAGTAATTTTTCATGCTCATGAGATAATCTGACTATAACATATCATGAGCACAGACAAAATCTGTGCAAAACCATTTTATTCACCTACAGACACGTCTTGAGCACATGCAAAAACATTAGTGATATTTTTACATCCAAATGCTAGATCTGTCTTGTCTCTTTTGAGTGTTTTGTAGAATTCAGATAAACTCTGATGCAGCCAGTTGACTGCTGCTGATTTTAAAGCTGCTGATATCTGTCTAGCAGCATGAACCATTGACTTTAGCGAGAGGAAGGGAGGAAGGGAGTGAGGGAAGGAGGGAGAGAGGTAGAAAGGCTCCTTTATTATACAGAACAGTACACTTTTCTCTACCTTGTTGTGAATGTGTCTCAGAGGAAGGTCACAGTTAACACAGACGCTGCTTTGTTAAAGGACAGAGCTGCTCATGCGTTAAACAACAACACAATTATTCCTGCTCACTCACAGTAACACTGTAACCAATTACAGTAATGTATTTTTGCTGTAACACTAATGTTACTAATACATTTTCACAAATATTATACTTACATATTTACATATTTCAATCCCCAACACCGCAAGACGAGTAAAATAGTGAGTGAAAGAGCTATTTCTTACAGAGTGTGTGTCCACTGTCATTATGCTGCACCACATCGCCCTCCACTGGACGTAGAGTGAACTGCAGTAAACTACATTTTAGCGTTTACAAAGTCCCACTTCCACAAAAAAAAAAAAAATTTAATAAAAAATACTACTATGATAAATAAGAATCTTAAAGACAGAAAGTGCAGGGAGCTTAGCTGCCATTTTTATAAAGTTAACAAGCAAACAGAAGAATCAAAATAATAAACAAAAGAATGAATAAATAATGTCTGCAGCTGCATTACAGCCAACATTGGACATTTTTAACTCGTTTATTTTATTGGAACATCAGTTAGTAAACGAGAGATACCAATAACCATAAAAAGGCTAAATATAGGCACCGATGGCTCTTGCTGTGAGTATCTGATGCTTTCACCCAAATTAAATTATAATAGAGGACTTTTAACTTCTATGTTGCGCAAGTTACTTCCAAAATGTATTAGATTATAAATGACTAGTTAGTGTTATTTCAAAGTAATTGGTTTCATTACAGTAATTAACATAATGCAGTACTGAAGTACAGTTACAGTGAAGTTACACCACCGCATGTACGTTTTTAGGTTCTAGGTTAGTGTTAATAAAATGAATTTTGATTGTATTAATTAAATCTGATTTGATTCTGTGCTGGATAAAAGCTAAATGTTTCCACTGTATATGTGTGTGTCTCTTTTAGGAGTCGTTTAGCAGTGTAGCTGATCTGAGTCTTCCCCCGCGGTGAGTCTGAGATCGATTTTAGCGGATTTTTGTCTTCACCAAACTTTGTTAAAGATCAATGTTTCTGCTACATTAGATTTGCTTTAAACCAGTGATAAGTGTGGCTGCTACTTTAAATTTAATCTTAGTTTTAGTCACATTTCTGTCATTCATAGTTTCAGTGAATAAAAAGTAATTTCAAAAGTAATTACAATTAAGTCAACATTTACTAACAATTGTTAGCACATCTCCAGACAGTTCATCAGCTGACATTCTGTAGACAGATGGATGGATGGATGGATGGATGGATGGATTGATTGATGGATAGATAGATAGATAGATAGATAGATAGATAGATAGATAGATAGATAGATAGATAGATAGATAGATAGATAGATAGATGGATAGATGGATGGATGGATGGATAGATAGATAGATGGATGATAGATTTTTTAATGTATTTAACGTGAGCGTGTTATGACTAGATGTTAAGTTTGATCTATTTGTTCTCTGCTCGTTCAGGCCGGTAGGAGGTAAGGTGGGCCCTCCTCGCCCCCCTCCTGCTAAAACAGGCCCGGCTCGACCCCCGCCCCCGAGGAGAGACAGCGTCCAGCGGCCCACCCTCCACCAGGGGGCTCCACTGCTGGCAGCACCCCCACAAACACAGCACAGACGCGGCAGCAGGTCACAGAGGAAGGGACCGGTGATGCCCCCTCGACCCTGCCCTGGACACCCCCTCTACAACAACTACACCGTGAGTTACACTGTCACAGGGAGGGGGAGAGAATAACAAAATACCAAAATACTGGAGGGAGAGAGAGAGAGAGAGAGAGAGAGAGAGAGAGAAAGAGAGAAGGGGGGTGAGAGATGGGAGAGAGAGAGAGAGAGAGAGAGAGAGAGAGAGAGAAGAAAAAGAGAGTGAGAGAGAGAGAGAGAGAGAGAGAGAGAGAGAGAGAGAGAGAGAGAGAGAACAGGAGGAAAAGTCTGGGAGTTAGCAAGCTAAGAAGGATGGGGAGGGAAAGAAAGAAGGAGGGAGTGAGTTAGGGGAGGAGAAGAAGGGAGTAATTAATAAAGAGAAGAATGAGGAAGGAAGGATACAAACAGTCACTCTCTTTTCAAGAAGGAATGAAAGTGCTGCTAATTTCCTCCCTACATCCCCCTCTCTCTCTCTCTCGCTCTCTCTGTGTTGGTGTAGCTGGAGATCCCACACGCCATCGCCGAGCTTGACTACATCAGCAACCAGACCGGAGAACTCTCCTTCCAGGTACACACACACACACAACTAGTGCTTATCTCACCAGTGCAAATCTGGAACCAGTGCCATATTTTTCTTGTGGTCCCACAAAATTACTTGTGTTCACAAGATATATAAATTGCTAACTCAAGATAAATAACTTATGCACACAAGACGTTAAATTGTTCCCACAGGATAATAACTTGTGTGCACATGATAAACAACTTATTTCCACAAGATCCATAGTGCGTGCCTACAACTTGAGCACACAAGATAATAACTTGATAAAGTAGAATTTGAAAAACATCCATTTTTCATTGGTGATTTTTAGAAGAATGAAGTGCTGGTGCTGCTGGATCAGGTGGACACCAGGACGTTTGAGTGTCAGGTGGGAGAAATGAAGGGCCGAGTGCCGAAATCCCACATCAAAATCATCACACCGCTGCCCAGCAACTTCTACAATGGAGCTGCTCCAACTGCACAGGTGATCAACACCAAAAATCAGACTCCAGAGATTTACACTGGGTTTATTTTCAGAATAGACCATACAGTAAACCGTTTTATATAAACCTTTGTAGATGAGCTCCTCACATTCAGCCTGGCCTTCAGAGGAAAATGGTGATCTGCAGGTGCAAGCTCTGTACGACTTCACTCCAGGTGAGATTCTGGTCAGAATTGATTTATAGATGAACTCATCAGGGTTTTATGAGGTGATCACAAGATAATTAGCTTGTGTGTAAAACATAATAATTTGTTCTTACAAGATATTAACTTGCCCTGCGGTGTGTTGGCACCTACTGAGGGTCGGTCCCCGCATTGCGCCCGTAAGTTCGCGGAATGGGCTCCGGATAGAGATGAAAAAATGTGACATGTAAAGGCTAAATGTAATTAATTCCTGCTGTTAGAGAGTCCTGCAGAGCTGACACTGAGGGCAGGGGAAGTAGTGACCAATGTGGAGAAGGTGGACAGTGAGTGGTACATGGGAACCTGCAGAGGAGTCACTGGATACTTCCCCATCAACTACGTCACTGCTTTGGTGAGACAAGGGACTTACTCAGAAGTGAAAGTTGTACAGTTTTACTTGTGTTAAAGTGATGGAGTACCTGCTAGTAAAAATACTTAAGTTTTCAACTCTTTAATGTCAGTTAGGGGTGTGACGGTTCTTTCTATCCACGGTTGGGTTCCTGCTTTAGTTTTTGAGCCATGAATTGGTTCACAGTTCATACCTCTTTTTTGCTGAAAGAGTTGAATAACGAAAACATGGTAAACGTGGTAAAGTGGTATCAGTGTCCACCTCTCAACAATAATATCACTAATAATATCTGATTATTTTTATTAGTCTCCCTCAGCTGCTCTGGCTCTGGCTCCGGCTCCTGCTCCGGCTCCAGCTCCAGCTCCGGCTCCGGCTCCTGCACCTGTTAAAGCAAGAAAAAGTCAAGCAGCACCTGTTACAATCAGGTAAAAAAACACCTGAACACACCACACCGACATTTACTTTTACAACAATTAGCAGACACCCTTATCCAGAGCAACTTCCATTTTCCTAATTACAGGGACAGTCTCCTGCAGCAGCTTGGGGTTAAGGGTGTTGCTCAGGGACCCAATGATGGTAGTGCTAGAGGTAGGATTTGAACCCACGACCTCTTGGTCCAGAGACAAATGTGCTAACCAGTAGACCGCCACCACTCCTACACACCTGCACCCACCTCACTTCCCCTCACAGTCCCCTGTGTGTGTGTGTTTTGTGTGTGTGTGTAGCGGTCCACGGTGCGTAGCGAGGTTTGACTTTGAGGGCGAATGTGATGACGAGCTGAGCTTCAGCGAGGGTGAGCTGATCCAGCTGCAGGAGTACGTGGGGGACGAGTGGGCGCGGGGGAAAGTGGCCGGCCGTGTCGGCATTTTCCCTCTCAACTTCGTGGAGGTGCTGGAGGATTTGCCCCCTCCGCCTGACACCAATCACGCCAAGGTGGCACTGCCAGGTACGACCCGACTTCACTTCCGCACGCCTATAAAACCACTTGGTTATTTGAGACTGTGCCTAGTTCTACACACTCACCTTGAGCTGAGTTTCATGAGTATTGCTGCCTCTTTCACAAAATAACAACGTAAAAACTGCTTTTTGCCAGTTTCCTGTAGCTTTCTCAAATGTAACATTAATACCAATACAAGCGTGATTTTAACCTTATTTTGTCAGATAATTTTGACTTTTGATTTGCTGACACCCTTCGTTGGCAACGACTACATCAGGTGCCAGTGTGATGCCCTTTGCCACTTGTAACTATTATTATTATCGGTTATTGTCAGTAACAGGCTAATCACAAGAAAAGTAATAGCACAGTTCTCCTTAATGACGACACTAACCCCCTTGTGGCTGAAACAGGGGACAACGGGTCTCATTCACCAACCATTCTTAATATATATCCATTAATGCATAGTCATAGTATATTATACGGTGGTGTGGTGGTGCAGTGGTTAGTGCATGTCGCCTCACAGTGAGAAAGTCCTGGGCTCGATCCCAGCTCCTCAGTCGTGGAGTGTTTCTGTGTGGAGTTTGTGTCTCTCCCTGTGTTCACGTGGGTTTTCTCCAGATGCTCTGGTTTCCTCCCACAGTACAATAGCATGCACTAAGGGTTGATTGGCAAATCTAAATTGGTCTCCTCAGCCCCAATAGGGATGAAGTTCTTCAGCTAAGGAATGAGGATATATACAGTATATGTACATATATACAGTATATAAAGTATATGTATATGTACTTACTTTAGCTTACGTTTCAATGTTGTTCCATACTACATAGAAGATGTGTTACAACTGATGATTTTATAATAATATACATGCTTAAAAATTATCAAATAATACATCACTTTTTGGTAAGAGGTATACTGATTTCTGAATGCTAAATTACATTGTGCAGCATGTGTGTGTGTGTGTGTGTGTGTTTGTGTGCTCAGTACTCCCATTTTGTGGAATCTGAAGAATCTGCTCATGTGTTTGTGTTTGATTAAAGCCTTTGTATTTGGCTGTGTGTAAGTTGGGGGTGTGTGTGTGTGTGTGTCAGCTGTGAGCTGTGGTCAGCCTTTTAACCCGATCGAGGACAGCTGCATGTAACTGACCTCTATATGAAAACCACATTCACCTGCTTGTACATCTGTTTATGTGTCATGTGTCCTTTTACTAATTTTAACTTGGTAAATTAATTTAATAGTGAAGCCTGAAGCTCTAAAGCTCCTTTATCACAACTTGAACGTAGTTCTTATATTTGTCAGATAAATCATGCAGCACAGAGTTTCTTCAGGAACTGCCTGAAGAAAATTGGTTCAAATAAATGTCTTTGAGTTCAGTCTCGTTTATCCTTCGACCCTGACCAAATACCGGCTGGAAATATCGTGCAAATCTAAGCACCAGCCCAATGCCGATTCTGATTCCAGTATCATCATGCATCGCTAATTTATAGTAATGCAGATTTAAAAATATGCCGTTGTCTCTGCATTTTTCCAGAGCTGTGTTTGTGTAAAAATATAAAAAAATATAATAGAGACTTTTGATTGATGTAATGGATTTATTTGCAGGTTTGGCAGCTTCACCCAGCACTCAGGCTCCTACAGCAGAGAGTCAGGTACTTCACCTGAGCCTCACCTGAACCTCACACTTCACCACACTACACTTTAGAATATTTTATATTCACACATACACACTATATATATATATATATACACACTATTTATATATATATGTAGACATATATAAATATATACATATATATATAGATATATACACAGTACTGTGCAAAATTTTTTAGGCAGGTGTGAAAAAATGCTGTAAACAAAGAATGCTTTCAGAAATATAAATAGTGATTTTTTTTTAAATCAAATTACAAAATGCAAAGTGAGCGAACAAAGAAAAATCTAAATCAAATCTATATTTGGTGTTACTCCCTTTTGCCTTCAAACCAGCATCAATTCTTATAGGTACAATTGCATAAAGTCAGGGATTTGTAGGATTATAGTCATTATATTATTTTGTACAGGATTATGGGATTATAGATCTGTGGTTAGTTCTCAAGATGTTTTGGAACAACCTGCCAGCCGAGGTTCCTTCAAAGCTGTGTGCAAATTGTGCCTAGAAGAACTGATGCTGTTTTGAAGGCAAAGGGTGGTCACACCAAATATTGATTTGATTTAGATTTCTCTTTTGTTCATTCACTGCATTTTGTTGATTGATGAAAATAAATGATTAACACTTCCATTTTTGAAAGCATTCTTTGTTGACAGCATTTTTTCCACACCTGCCTAAAACTTTTGCACAGTAATGTGTATACATATATATATATATATATATATATATATATATATATATATATATATAAACACACACTGCACGATCATATATGTAAAATGGCAGTGCAATGTGCAGAACATGAACAGAATCTGATATTTGACATTCCTGACATAGACCATATAGACTACTAGAAAAATATTTCAGATTGACAACATTAATAGTGTAACTTTTAGGGATTAGACCCTGTGACCCGAAGGCCGCTGGTTCAAGTTCCGCACCGTTAAACATACCACTGAGCAAGGTGCCATCCCTACTGCTATTTCACAGATGGGTCAAATGCAGAGCTCACATTTGTTTGTGGTGCGCTGTGCTGCGTTCATTTTAACAAATATTGTAATGAGTATGGAGATTGGTGTTTGTATGTGCTGATTTTGGTGTGTGTGATGAAGATAGAGGATGACTATGAGGATGAAGAGTGGGCGGTAGCTCTGTACGACTTCCCAGCCGAGTCGGAGGAGGATCTGGAGCTGCGTCAGGGCGACATGTTGGTGGTGACGAGGCGCATCGATGCAGACTGGTGCAGTGGCAGACTCAACGGCAGAGAAGGATACTTCCCCACCGCGTTCATACAGCCCTGCTCAGGTACACCACCAAAAATATAATAATTCAGCAAAATATGTTAAATAATTTCACACGTGAGCTGTGTGGACTACAGGGTTTTAACACTGCTAGATACATTAGTTAGAGTAAAAATCTTTGGTGATTGATGCTTGTTTGTGTGTAAAAGTGTAATTTGACTGATTGCTGTGCAGGTCCATCACGCTGAAGCAGGACGAGGTGGAAAACCAAGTGAATTATCACCTCCCGTTCAGCCAAAACGAGCTTCCTGATGAGAGTTCGAAGATTGTCGTGATATCAGAGCTTTTGGATTAAACCTCCAAACTCATCTTAATTTAACACTGCTGGCAAAACAAAACAAGCTGGAATTTCATGTTGTGTAAATTCATGTTAAACATTTTCCCTAATGGACAGTGGGTTAACATAAAGCCTAAAGTAAGAGTATAGGTTCATGCAAAAAATCCTACCAGTTACACCCTGGTGGATATTTTTCTGTGTGCTCTATTGGAAACCACTATGCCTGTTTCCATTAGAATCATGTATATAATGGAAAACAGAATTTTCTCTTGATTGTTTCTAAAGGTTTTAATGCAGACTGTCTGGTGTGGAGCTGCAATATTGTTTCTTTCTCAAGCTGCCTTTAGATGCTGATGGGTCTAAATGTGTTAAATACACACACACACACACACGTCCCAATTTACTCATACAGGTGTGACCAAAACACTTGACAATACAATATCTTCTTTTTTTTAATCACCCACTGTCATTATGTCCTCGTGCTGGTGTTGCTAACACTGCATAAAGGACTTTAAACAACATTTTTAGCAACTCAAGTAGAATTAAACTTTAGCTTTTATATAAAGGTTTTATTTTTCATTTGGTATCTTCTGGATAGCTGTACTCTTTTGTCTTGAAATTTCCTTAATGTATGAGAAATGTTACTTGTATTTGTATTTACTCTTGCTGATTTTTAGTTCCCATGAATGTGTGTGGAGGTGATCAGTGTTCTAGTTCTAGTGTGAGAAGAATCAGCCTGTTTTAAATGGTTAATTATCACGAACTTACTACATGCACTCAGCTTCTGTGTTCATGTGTGAACTAAAACCATGAAAGTGTGAGATTTTGTATGAAAGCTGCCCAAGTTTGCAGCGCAGCACCTCCTCGTGGGTAAACACATGAAGTAAAAATGTATTAAACTGGTTTGCACTGATGTTTCTACTACACCTTTATTTTTCATCTCTCACTTCTGTAACAAACACCACAGACTGTTCTCAGTATATCAGACGAGATCATGGTTTCAGGTTTAGAACACTGACTTTTGTCATTTATAATTATAATAATAATAATTTTCCTGCAAAGTGGATTGTGCAGCTTGAACCATAAGTCTCTTAAAGCTGAAAAGCATAGTGATCGGTTTATAATTGGCCTTGTGGCAAAGGAAAGCGTGTTTTGACCTCTAGGAGCGCTAAAAATGCTACATAAATTTATGCAGTCTGATTCACCATCAGCTGTCTTTAGAATGTAAAGATTTCTCCCGAAGCACATTTAGTTGGCTAACTGGTACAAAACCACACAGGTCACTTAAACAGTTAATTAACAAATGACCAATATTAAGAGCTGCAGAGGAACTTCCACAAGTAAAATCTCGTCTTTACGTGCTCAGCCCTAAGCAGCAAATGCAGATGGTTTGGTACGCACTACCAAAGGGCAAGATGTTGAAATGAAATTATTTAGGGAAAATTAACAGATACAATTACAATAGGATACTGGAGAAAGTTATAATCACTTAATACTACAAACAGCTGTAACTTTTTGACCTACAACAAACACATCAAATACCAGCTGAAAACGTTGAGCAAACCCAATGCTAATCATTTCAAAAAGAAAGCATACTTTTCATATACTTAAAGCATTTCTGTTAGTGATGGACTAGTTTTAATACTATAAACCTTTTACCTTTCTTTATGTGAATGCATCATAGTTTAAAGTTGACCCTTCTCCCATCCCCGAACAAAGCCACAGCAACACACTGTTTCCAAATGTACACGTTTTTATTTTAATGACTCTGCATGTGTGAGAGAGGGAGTTTTCTAGACAGACTCCTGGATGGGAGGCTCGTATCCATCAGCTCTCTCCACCTTGGCCCCGGTCTCTCCTTCTGCCGTTTTAGCCGTGGTGCTCGAGCCTCCCTCACCATGCAGCTCCATCAGCTTACCCACTGCAGATTTTAAAAAATATATATATTAATCAAACAAAAATCACAACCATGTTACCATTTCTATCTGTTTAACTAGTTTTTATACTTTGTCATCCTTTTACTCTGCATAATTGTAACAAAAAGCTGTTTCCATGGTGATAATGTAAATCTGATTCTGCTTTCACCCCCTGCTGGTTGAGAAACTCTCCACATCAAATTAAACTAAACACCACCTTCCTCCTCATCAGCATTTCAAACAAGCTTCAGTAGTTAAAGCTGCTAAAACCAACATAAAACAGTTTGTTTTATCCTCAGACAGCAACACGGATTAAAAACTAAGTCATGTATGCAAGCAAAATAAAAACCAAGTTGTTTTGTCCATCATTAATGGATCTGTTCGAGTCCACAGAATTAGCTACAGTACCATTTAAAAAAATAACGCAAATTAGGTTATGTCTCAATCAGAAAATCACGCAATGTGTTTGAGGAAACTTGTTTGAGTAGATCATTTGAAATGTAAAAAAAAGTTACATGTGGTGATAAACTAATAATTCATAGAACATCACTAGGAACTGCTGAAGTGTAACAGTTTTCCAGCTTAAGGAGGGCTGTGTTACTCTGCACTTACACTCAAACTTGGGCTTCTTCAGCATCTTGACCTTCCTAACATAGACGTCATGCAGTGGGTAGATGGACTGGCATGCCTTCTCGATGTCCTTCCCCACGCTGTCGGGGATCCTGTACCACACACACACATCACAATCAGATCCCCCCCAAAAAAACTACATGGACCTCTAAAGATCATATATTAAGAAGGGAATTTTGTTAGATAAATGAAAGAGTGAACCGCTGAACATCATCATATCTGGCAAAAAGGAGAGCTGAATTAAGAACCAGTGTGATCAGTGTGTCATATTGTAGATTATATGGATTACGCTAAAATACTGATATCATTTGTACACTTTCAATACGTTTTTTTCTACATCAAAATAAACCATGATTTCAGCCGGCCTATAGCTGACACACTGGAAAGGAAACTGGTCCAGTTCCTTCAGGCGGTCTTCTATTTCATGTGTTCAGGAACGACTTTCACTGTTATTGTTGCTTATATGAAAGATTATCAAAATTCCCCTGGTTTTCTTTTCCTTGGGTGTGTAAATAAGGGGGGCTGTTGAGGTGACGAGGCAGGTGTGTGTGTGTGTGTGTGTGGGGGGAGTTGGTGGGAACTTACAGCTTGTTGACCACCTCCTTGAGGTCGTTGGTTTGAACCTCTCGCGTCATGATCTCCATCATCTTCTTGCGGATCTGGCGCACCTGCTGGTGCTGGGCGTAGGAGGTCTTGCGGATCTGGTTGGTGCGCTTCTTGGTGAAGCCCACGCAGAAGAGACGCAGCAGGTAACCGTCCGTGGTCTTCACATCAACGTGAGCCTCGATCATGGTCTGAGAAAAGAAAAAAGAAAAAGTCACCACAGGAAGAGATGGTGAGGAGAGTAAGACAAACATATCCCCCACTGCTTTACCAAATACTACTGCTTCTCAGAATATTGGGGAAAATCACAGCTTAACAAGGTAAGCCTTCATATATAGTATGGTTTACCTCTTTAAAATAAAACCATGACCATTTAACTGTCTCAGCTACACTAGTACATCATCAGTGTTGTTCATCTGACCCCAGGCCGAGTTTTACCTGCCACTTCTTGACCATGGAGCACATCTTGTCACGGGTCAGGTCCATGCCATGGAAGTTGGTCAGGCAGTTCTTGCCCTGCACGTCCTCGGTGATGAGCTTGAACTTGCGGAAAGCCACCTCGTCATTCTGCAGATCAGCCAGGCTCACCTCGAACACGCGGCCCTTCAGACCGTCAGAGGCAATTCCTGAAGAAGATGCGTGAAACGTGAATGCAAGTCATACGTGGAGATAAACGTGAGCCATATCTGTACCGATCCCTTAGATTTTGGGAACGTCAGCCAATCTCACGACAGTAATCACAGGTGGTCATTTGGGACCAAAACCATCGTCATCACGTATTCCCAACATCGAAACGACGCCAAGAAATAGTAATGATAAAAACGCTCACCACTAATGAACACTTTACTGCCGTTAAAAGGAGTAAACACTAGACCACATATGCAGTCAGTAATAAAGCCACTCACTGGTTCCCTGAGTCCTGGTCACCAGGGTCTTGCCCAGGTTCCGAATGTTGAACATGGCCGGCGCTTTGACATCGTACCAGTCCTTCTTGGAAAAAGGATCAACGCTGCACAGAGAGAGTGAGAGAGAGAGAGAGAGACACACACACACATTATAAATACCACGTATCACAACAGCTCACATCTTCCACCAAACACAGTTCAGAGCCTGCATATTGTATGAAACAGTCTCCACATACACAAAATGCATGACGAACACAATCCAAATCTTAACTTATGAAAGGACACATCTACATTTAAGGCTCTCATCCAAAACTGCTTTAATTTAAAGCAAATAAAATTTTAAAAGTTTCCCTAGAACAACTTCTGTGTTAAGCCTCCTGCTTAAAGACCCACACTGAGATGAAATGTTTCGACATGTTATGACAATACGACAGAAGAGCAGAGCTTATCTTATAAACACTCGGAAGGGTCTCTACACTGAAAGGTCACATTTACAGCATTTAAGCAGACGCTCATATCCATTTTCCTAATTTCAGGGACAGTCTCCCTGCAGCAACTTCAGGTTAAGGGTATTGGTTAGGGACTCTAGTATCCTAAATACTAGACCACCACCGTCCAACCAGTTGTGGGGGTTACAGCGTCCCTGTATGTACATGAAATCAGGAATTAATGCACCAACGTTAGACATTACGCTACTGAACAAAAGTTATTCATATGGGACACTGCATGTCTAAACTGTAACACGTTTTGATCAGACACTAAAGACTTAATATTCTTGAAATTACTCAATGCCTGGGCACAGAGCAATGGAGTTAGACTAACAGAGATATGGATGGATTGACATTTTCCTGCAGTTTTATCATTTAGTTTCTCAGATTTTATGTTCCTGTTAACTTTACACAATCTTAGGGTGTATTTTACATGTTGCACTTGTATAAGTATGTATATGACAAACACTTTTGAATCTTGTATTACACATTGATGGAGAAAATGATAAATTACTATAGCAAAGCTAGCAGGTATTAGGACCTTGGTGTAGGAGACACATGAACATCAGCAGACACGTTTACATGAACAGCACTCAAACCAGCCTTTAAGAGTTATTACATGTTACTAAAGCATTTATAACGCATTAAAGTTCTGACGAGTCCAAGTTCTAGGATGCAGAGTTCAGGCCTGCAGTATATTATCAACTTTAACCAGTATAACCTCCTCTCTCTCTCTCTCTCTCTCTCTCTCTCACACACACGGGTAAAAGCATGTTAAAGTTGACTATTTAGTCCTCGCTGCTACGCGCGTAGAGGAGCGGGGAATAACGTGTCGCACAGCCGACACCGAGGCTCCAAACTTGGCCAAGCTGGCAGCGAAGAAACGCGGATTCACAGCGCGGCCCGGCGCTAACGGCTAACTCCTCAATCCCCTCACAATCCGCCCCATCCGCGCCCTAAACCCGCAACAAACACCCCAGCGGCGCTCAGCACAGTCTCCCCAAGCTGCCCCGATCGCCATCGTGTAACTTACATCTTCTTCTTGGCACCCTTTTTGCCGCCTTTGGTCAGTCTCTTATTCTTGCCGACTGCCATGTTGAACACAGGGAGTGAAAGAGGAGGAAGTCAGGAAATACCGCGAGAATTAAAGTGAGACCGGGAAGCGGCAATTCTCGCGAGAGTTCGTCATCGTACGTGCTGCCACCTGGCGGTCCAGGGGGAAGCGGCGCCATGTGCCGACTGGAGGCAAAAACGAGTAATAAAGTAGTATAAACGAATGAATGAATGAATGAATGAATAAATAGATAGATGTAATAATAATACTTGGAGATACTGTAAGGGGTAGAATTCTGACGTTTCTCACAAATACATTACTTAATAATGTAAGAAAATATGATTTTTTTTTCTTGTAAATGTCTGACATTAATCTTGGAAATTTGGACTTTTTAAAATTGCACCCATAGGTGTGAATGTGAGCGTGTTTGTGTGAGGGTGTGTACCCTGTTATGCGTTGCTGCCCACCCAGGGTTGGTCCCAGCCTCACGTCCGAATTCCTGGTATAGGCTCTAGTCCCCACCAAGGGGATGTAGGACTAGGGATAAAGCAGTGCAGATATGAATGAATGAGGGAATTTCTGAATTTCTATTTTTTAATCATAATTTTACCAATGTCCTCAGCTCAATTATGTTTTTTTTATTATACAATGGCCCTTAGTTTTTCTATTCTCCTAATATTCTTTTTTATATAATGACTTACCTACAAAGACAAAAAAGATTAATTTAGTTTGAAATAAGCTGTTTCTACAATTTGTAATGACTTCATAATAATGATAATTATCTGTAATAACCATCTAGCATCTTTTATTGCCATTTCTCATATATTTTTACTGAAATTGCCTTTAATGGTAAGTGATTGTGCTGTTGCATATAATGCAATGACACACAAGTCCTACTGCACTACACACTAATTTCCTAGTACATGCTATATTATTGCTAATATCTTTATAAATACATACTACTTTATTCGCATTTGTAGTGAAGCACACCAAAATCCACACAACACCAAGGATGAGGATATTGAGTATGAATTGAGCTGCATATCTGGCCCTGTGTAAACTCAGCACAGTGTGTTTATTGTGTAAAGATGCCTTGAGACTGAGAGTGAACAGGCCGGATGCGATGTTCACACTCCACTACGCGTAGTCACTCTGCTCAGCTGCATCTTACACTCTATACAGGCAAAACAAGCACACACACACTCATCAAGGTCACAAACAGACTGCAGAGCTCTCACCTACTCCAAAACACTGGCTCTCTCTTCAATATTTACATTTTTTTTTTTACCATTTACATTCATTGGATATTGAGTTCATTGGAACCAAAGTTCCATATGGTTCAACTTAAAAACTTAAGTTCAATAGCTGCCTTAAAATTGAGCAAGATCAAATTGGATGTATTATTATTTCAACAAATCCTTTATCATGGTTTCGTTCTTTGTAAGAAATCCTTCATTCAGATTAACACCACAAAATGTTATTTATCTACTTGAACTGACACAAAAAGTGTTAACTGATGTTAATTTACTTCTTTCATTAAGATGATATGAGGTCCTTCTATAATTGGAATATTATTTACTGTAATTTACATGAACTTAGTGGCCACTCAAATGGTAATTCTAGAACGTCACTCTACATTAAAACATGCTTAGTACCTTTTAGATGTATTTCTCAGTACTGAGCTTCTCTGCAACAGCCAACACTTGGGTAGTAACTATCCTTTTCCTCACAAGTTCTGGACTTTAAATTTAGAATATTGGATTAGAAGAATTCTAACTTCTAACCAGGGAGCAGTGCTTGGGGCAGGTACCTCATGAGTATCTCAGTGATACCTTTGCCGGTCTGAGACTTAAACTGGCGACCTGACTATCACAGGGGCAACTCTCTAACTGTTACTCTACCAACTGCCCTTTAGATTCATTTTCAATTAATACCATTTTTTAAGTGATCACTTTGTTCTCTTTATTACTACTGCTTCTTTTTCTTACTATTTTGGTACTTAACTCCATCCACATTTTTTTTTCACTGTTTATAGCTTAAAATGTCCAATGCACGTTACAAGCAATTTCATCATACATGTTTCAAGTGACTGGAAAATGTTAGGGAACAATGAAAATCCATCAAGCAGACAGATTAGGTGACTCAGGTGTGTGATGAAAGTGTGTGTGATAGAAGAACTTTACACATTCCTCTCCAGAGCAACACTCCTGGGTTTTACTCTCTCTCTTTATCGCTTTATGAGGTCAACAGGCCGACTCCTCGGCAACAGCACCAGGGGCCGCGCCTCAAGCCGTCATGCTCGGCATCATGGGACATGAAGAGGAGAAAGAAAGCTTCTGTGCCTTTGGAAAGCATTAATTTCCATCTTAAAGCGAAGGCCAGATTATAACTCTGACTGCATTTAATATTTGATATGTGAATAAGTAAATTTAGTTACCTTCAGTTCAACCTGTTAAGCTTGGACTTTATTCCTTATGTGCCTTATGTTGAGTCCGCTCAGCCTCAAAACCGTGTTTCGGAAGGTACTTTTAAATAGTAGTGTTTGAAGCTCTCAAGCTTCACAGTTTTGGCTCTACTTAGACCAAAATGTATATTTTTTAATGTATATTTTGTATTTTACTTATTTATTGTTTATTCCATGTTCCTTATTTGTGCCACTGCCTTATTTGTTCTGTGTTCTGTTGTTCTCTGTTCTCTGCACTGAAAAAAAACCTGGAGCCACGTCGCCTCGTCTCTCTATGTATCTGTACAGTATATAGCAGAGATGACAACAAAGTTTACTTTGACTTTGACACTGAGCTATTACACCTCTTTCATTCAGTAATACTTCATATTTGAGAATTTTAGTTACGTACATCAGAACAACTTTTCTGCCATGTTTTTGGGATTCTCTCACAAGTAAACATCTAAATGTAGTTCAGCAGCTATGTACCTGCAGCATCAGCAAGCCAGAACTGTCTGAACTGGAGTAGTTGTAGCACTGAGTTTTGAGTCTCTGGCTATAAGAGGCGAGATGGACCCGACCGGTTTGTAACAGAAAGAGAAATTTAATATGCTTTAATCTCAGCAAAAACACTGAGATTGTGTATTTAGATGTATTTGTGTAAGCAATGTATTTTTATTTAGATTTTATACAAATGACTAAATAATTGTCATAAAATGAGATACATAATGTATATACTAACAACTTTTAACTTGTTTTTCAAAAAGCAATGTATTGCGGCATATTTACATCAACATATTGGGGAATGACCACATAGGAAAACAATTTTCGAGTTCCAAATAACGGTTCTTTATTTAAGTACACTCCAGCAGTGTTGAAATTTAGAATATAATTACCATTTATCTCTAATTAACATAATCACCCAACCAACCAGCTAGACAGACAGAATTAGGTATCAATATTTTGGCTCTTTTATGGCATTTGTGGATAAAATTTGTGGAGTAGTACAGCGTAGCGTCATTTTAATTCATTTGGGCTTTTCCTGATTGTTGTTGAATTGGCGGAATAATCTCTTATAATTGGCTTAGTACTTATTATTAAATGGATTCATTAGTAAATGAGTGTACATCAAGTTTATTTTTTCAGGGTGGGCTCGTTCAGACACACCAGAGTTCGGCCTGGTTTGTGTGTCTTCAGGTGACTCGTTATCATGTCCACAGTGTCCTGTAAACACACAAACACACTGGAGTATATAATAATAACAACGGCTTATTACCGGCCCGCTCCCACCTGCCGCACACCTGAGCCGCTCGCGCCGCTCTGCTACTACTGCGCATGCTTAACTCCGCCCCCGTCTACGGTGTCACGTCAAGTCTGGTCTGATTGGTTACAGATCTTGCATGTATTTACAATTTTGATGAGTATTCTCTTTTGATAGATAGATATTTTATATGTCTTGTGTTGGGCTTTATCTTATGGAAATATTACTGTCATTTTGTGAAACATTATTTGCACATACTAATGATTGTAATTTTTCTCCACTTAACTGTTGTTACGATATTGGCACGTGTTACCGAACATTTTTGCACTTGTTACCGGTTGAAGTTTTCTCCATTTAACTGTTGTCACTATATATAATAGACCGCCTGTTAGAATTCTCATATCCATCTGCTGCATGTTATACGCACATTCAATGTAAAAATGACCTCGACCTCTAGTTTACAGTTTTTATATTTTATAGTCTATATATTTATTTTCGCTTACTATATGTGCGTTATTTGTATATTTGCTTACTCTATGTGCCTTATTATTATTTTTTTATACTATAGAAATAGGAGCCACGTCGTCTCTTCTCTTTATAAACTTGTATATGGTATAGATGACAATGAAGTTTACTTTGACTTTGACGTAGATCCAAATTTTAAAAAGCAAAATAGTTTAACCATAAACCTCGCGAGAGTTCACAGCGCCGCTCTCACCTTTAATCAGTTCAGCGAGCACGTCACTGGAACCAAAGGGGTCTCGCGAGAATTGACACAGCTTTATCAGTTAGAGCAGAAGTCTCGCGAGAGTGGAGCGCCGCCGTGGTTACCTTCCCGACTCGGCTGCTCCCGGAAGAGATGGCGCTGAGCGGAGCTTAACACCTCACAAACCGGGAAAGCGCGGTTCGGTAGAGAAGCAGCTCCGGTAACAACACACACTCGCACCGGGGAACGGAGCCGAGCCGCTTGCGGTCCTCACTCGCTCACCGCCTGAGGCGTCGGAGTGTGTTGTTAGCGGACTGTATCTGCGTGTGAGTGCGTTTGAATGCGTGAGGGAGAGAAAGTAAAGCTCATGGCAAGTTCTCCCTCATCATCGTTATCGTCACTGTTGCTCTAGTTTTGAATTAAAACAGGAGTCGCGCGCACCTGTTTACCTCGGCAATCCGGTAAACACATTGCTTGTTTAGCTTTTTCTGAGAGGAAATATTTATTTGTTGATTTTTGGTGACTTGTTTCGAGTTTGAGTGGATTTCTTCCTCATCCTCCTCCTCACGCGCGCTCCGGTGTGTCTCGCGCTTCTTCATGGTGAACGCGTATCCCGGTAACGGAAGGAGGTTCAGGTGAACAGGTGTCGCTACCTGTCCGTGCCACCTGCCTGCTCCCTCACCACTATTACTACAACTACTACTACCACCGCCACCACCACCACCGGGAGTCATGGCGAGCCCGGCTCCGGTCCCGACCCCGGTCCCGGTTCCTGCGGGAACAGGTGATGCGTCGGGCCCTGCGGTACCGATCCGCGGCATTCGGATGAAATTCGCCGTGCTCGCGGGCCTCGTCCAGGTGGGCGAAGTTTCCAACCGGGACATCGTGGAGACCGTCTTCAACCTGGTAAGAGGATTTAGCTGAGTTTTACCTGCTGCTCACCTTACACCTGCTCCGCTTACACCGCCTTAAAGCCTCGCCGACTCCCCGTTCCTGCATTCCAACTGCTGTCCACCTCACTTTTAATTTTAATTATTTGAAAGCTCTTTTAGTGTGGAGAGGAGCTACTTTAAATAAGTATCAGGGGGGAGGGGAGGGCAGTGACGCCACTAAAAGCTCTCATGTTGGAGTTTACATTTTTGAGTGGAAACAAAAGTGGCAAAAATGTGACACACTGTGTAGCTCTTTTATTTTAACCAAAAATGTGCCGAAATATTGATTCCTACATCTATCTGTTTGTCTGTGTATCTGTGCATCAAAAATTAGAATACTGTGAAAAAGGTCAATGGTTTTCATTATTTATTATAAAAAGATGAATTAATAGATATATTCTATTAATTAAATTTAATGGCAAATGTTATAATTTTTTTAATTTAATGTTGATGATTATAGACAACAGCAGTGGCAATTTGCTCAAAATGAGATCTTCCAATGATTTGATTGCCAAAAGGAATAAAATAACTTCATTAGCAATGACTATAGCTTATACGAAAACTTGCCTTTCTGAATTATTTAAATAAATGCCTGTTTACATGATATTTTCTTGATGCACTTGTGTCTGTCTTGCTATCTGTGTGGTTAATTAGATGTTAATGTTAATTAGTATACTCTTAAATATTAAAAATTTTAAAATTTGAACTCTACTGGAGGATAATTGTCAATGAAGAACCTTTATTTGGAATGGAACTCAAAACATCTTTCCTGACTGTTTTCGCTTGTTGTCATTGCAAATTACAGTTTGCATTTTATTTTGTTCCTGAGTTTAAAATATTTGTGCACACTTCTAGTAAAAATAAAACGATTGGAACTTTGAATTAGTGTAGATCTTTTTCCATGGTAGGGAGAGTTTTTTGGGGTAAAGAACTTTTTTAAAAACAAAAATAACTGATCAGACTTTATCAGCATTATTTTTTAAATTGTGAACTGTAGAACACTTGTACTATGAGTGGAGGGTTTTTTTGACACTTCATGTTGTTCATATAGCTCATTTCTATCTTGTTTATATTGAGGTGTGTATTGTAAAGTGGTGGAGTGGTCATTGTAAAGCAGTATTGTCTGCTCTAGTCCAGTGACTGCACATGGAACTAGTCTAAATGCACAATGTGTGATTAATAAAAATGTTATACATTTGAACTCTTGTTGCATTTCCACACGGTTGAAACGTTGACCTGCAGCTGCCTCGTTCTTTTCTTAACTCTCCCTCATCTCATATAAATCAGATTTATCAGACATGAACTGAGGAAGCCGCAGTGTTTTTATCTCAAACCGCAGTTGTGTGTCAGACCTTAGGTGCAAAGCTCTGATGACAAAACAACTTCCTCCATCCCAGAACATACAGGTAGAGTCGGGTTGGCTTTATTTCTTTGCAAGCCGTGCGGGTTGTTGCCGTTTCTAAAGGTTCTCGCCATGTTGCTTGCCCCTCTTGACTCTTTGTTGGAAGTCGGTGTACCTTTAAGGGTCAAAGATCGCAGATGACGCAATGTTGAAGTGTGTGCTGGTGGAGCGTGTTCCTGACATACAAGCTTGCACCAGGAAGTCAGGTGGTGCAGTTTGGGAAACAGTTTTTATTCTACTTTCATTATGCACACATAGCTGCACACACACCTGCACACACACACACTCTTTTACATACACACACTCACAGTACACACATGTACAGTCACACACATAGACCCATACGTGCGCACACGCACACGCACACACACACACACACACACACACACACACACACACACACACAGACAATCAGGGTTTGGGTGGAAGTGAAATGTGGCAGCTTTGCTGTCTACCTTGTTGCAGAATGACATTGAGACTTTTGTCCTGTGTGTGTATGTGTGTGGCCAATAAGGAAGTAAGAGGAGAGGTGTGTAATGCACCGGTACACAGCAGAGGGCATGGCCGGGGGCAGGAGAGAGGGAGGGGCAACCTGCTGAACTGCTTTGTCACTGTGGCAACACAATGGAGTCTCAGAAAGAGAGAGAGAGAGAGAGAGAGAGGATCATCCTCACCTGCCTTTACAAATACACACACACTTTCACAGAATAAAGGATGTGGTTGTGCGTTACTGTGTCCCCACATAAAGCTTGCTCTTTAAGACTTAACCTTCTTCTCTCTTTAAGTCACATGAATTCTGAACCAATGTGGAAGTTCATCGTTGTGTTAGAATTGTAAAACTGTTTAAATGTACTTTCAGGTTTGTCTCAATGGTTAGTCTAGATTCACTTGCACTCCAACATTCTGGAGACGTAAAGCTACACGTTTAAGTTAATTAATTGTTGCAGATAATCAATAATCAATAATTGTTGCACTTCTGAATTCAACAGTTGCACATTTAGTTTTGAATGTAGCAGTGAAAGAATGCAGAAAATCAGCCCAAATTGTGGACAGACATTTTTTACAAAAAACATTTTGGGGTTGTGCAAGGTGTGGTTGCTAAATGATTAAATAACGCATACTTGTATTTAGCCTTGTAAAACATGAAAACCAGGAGTGAAAAACGAGGTCTAAATCTGTCTTTCTTGTTGCTTATGATTTTAAGTGTTCATGCAGACATGATGACCTTGTGCTGTAAACTGAGTCTCAGCCTTGATTAGCTCTGCTATACCAACATTCTTTACTCTGAATTGTAGTTGAGCATGAGGACATATTTTGGAGAAGTGAGTGGGTTTAGGCGTTATTCTAATTGCATCGGAAGTGTTAAGTGCTGACCAGCGTCCAGTCTTTGGGACGATTACACTCTGACTGCTGCATAGAGTGTTTTTTTTTTTGGTGGAAACTGAGAGCTGGGCTTGAATTTTGGGTAACATGTGCCCCTCTCTTCTTACCTTCTGCCTTTGTGTGTCTGTTCTGTCTCTTTAGTGCTCTATTCTTATCTCTGTCTCTCTTTCTCTCCTTCCCCTGACCGGTTAATCTGATTTATCACAGCTTCTCCCTGCAAGTCAGAAGGCAATTAACAGTAGGGGCAGAGCGATTACTGGCCTGGCTGATTATGCTACTTTAAACAAAAGCTAAATTTGTTTAAATAAATATTAGTTGTGTAGAAAAATAATAATGGATAAACTACACAGTCACCACACTTGTGTTGGGTGTGGTTGATGGACTAATATTCAAATTCTTTGTTTATTCTTTGTTTATATTTATAGATTGTTAAAAACACTGGATTATGTGCAATAAGGTGATATTTAGGGATGCACCGATACTGCCATCTGGTATCGGGCTGATACTGTGATCATATACAGGTAAAAATTCTTAGATACCAAGAACCGATACCACTTGCAACAATACATTAAAACTGCAGCGGTTTGTCTTTTGCAGTCCAATTTGATACTCATGTGAATATTTAGATTGTAGTCAAAGTCAAAGTCAACTTTATTGTCATCTCTGCTATATACTGTACAGATACATAGAGAGACGAGACGACATGGCTCCAGGTTATTTCCAGTACAAAGCTAGTCAGTTCAAAACAGATTGCGCTGATGGTAAATGCTAGCCTGGTACAAGTTTATCATACCAACTCTTAGGTTTAATTTACCTATTGGTAATATGAAAATGGTGAATGAGTTCCAGATAAATTCTCATCTGGTATTGCACTGACATACGGGTAAGAATTCTTCAGTAACACAGACCGAAGCCACTTAATTGCAACATTACATTAAAACTCAAAGCCGCTGCATTTTCTTCTCTTTTTTGCTGCCCAAAATTCATGTAAGAATTGGTCTGGGTATTGTTCTCTTTAGTTGTAAAAATACTGCTTTAAGCACTCGTATCACTACTCGCAAGTACAGAAATGTAAATACTCATACTCGACCGAAAAAAATATTGATGCAACTGTAGTAAAATTGATAGCATTGACACACAGATTTCGACAGGCTGTTATGCATATCGGTTCCAAATATCAGTTATCGGCCCGTTAACAATAGGGCTGGGCGATATGGCATAAAAATAATATCGTGATATTTTTAAGCTATATCGCGATACACAATATATATCTCAATACCTTTAAATTTCCTCTAAATCACTGTATAAATGACAAATTCGGCCCTATATTGCATAAAATGACACCAATATAATGAATTTAGCCAAAGTTTAACATAGTAAATGCTTTTATTTTAAACCAAAGTATAATATAGCAAACTTTATATTGGGGACAGACAAGTGGGCAAGGGGGGCCGTTGATTGCGTGCTTATTAAACGTGTAAGACCTAACTATTAAATTATAATTATAAGGTCAATAAACTATAACTTGCGTTTAATCTACCTGTCGCCGTGCAGTCAATCACAAAACCAGGAGCCATCGGCCAATAGGATTCTCAGGCAGAAGCTGCCTATACCCCGCCCCCAAACTGCCAAAACCTGCCCATTTCAAACCGCGCGCATAGAAATCTCACTCGAGCAAAAAAGCCGCTCATCGGTAATCTACTTTGCACGTGAGGACATTTAACACATCGACAGTTAACACAGTTTGTGCGCAATATTATCACAACCGCGCAGTCGGTTAATTTTGTACTCTCGAGTTTCACATTTGCGCTCGCGACTTTGAAATTTACGCCCGCGGAATTTTTGCGGCAAGCCATTTTGCCGCCCTAGTTTTGGTATTGATGTGACGCCATAGGCGGGGGAGTGAGCAGAGAAGCGAAACACGAAAGTGGTACAAAACGTGCATGCGCTAGGAGTTTTCTGGATGGGCGGGGGAGCGAGCTGTCTGCTTTGACGCGGCAGAAAAGCAAAACTCGAAAGCTAAGTACATGCTGTCTGTTTAAAAATGACGTTAGGATTTATACTCGATGGTCACGATATAGTCATTTAGTACATCGCACGTGGGACAAGCCGAGATACATCGAGTATATTCGATATATCGCCCACCCCTAATTAACAATAGTCAGTATTAATATCAGTCCCGAAAAACCAGTATCGGTTGAACTCTAATCCTAAGAGTCTCTTAGAATTATAACTGTAAACTGTGTGTTGCATAATAAGAATTTTGCTTATCATAGTAACCCGAGGCCCCGGCGTTTGGGCCGAAGCCGCTCCTCTGCAAACATGCCTCTGACCTTTGTCAGTTACCATAGCGACCCTGGGAACAGGTGAGCGCTTTGTGTGTCCGATCCTATCCCTCCCCGCCCAGTGGGAAAATGATCCTCCCGTTTGTCCTGCAGTCCGCCTGTCCATACCCTCTGGGCTGATCTGTAAACTCCACCTGTAGGTACTAGCAGCACACAGAAATCTGTTTGCTGTAAAACACTTCCTCACTGCTGTGAGTTACGCCTGCTACTGTGTGCTGCTGCTGGTTTAGAAGTAGGGATGCACCTGCCCAACTCTTTCAGTTGTGATCTTGATATCGTTCCCTGTGCATTGTGTGTGCCGATCCCGAGTATTGATCCGATAGCTGTAAACTGTATATTTCTATGTGACGAGGAGACTGAAGAGACTCTGTAGAATGGACAGTTGTTTCATTTTTTGATGGATCCTAACATTCATTCATTCAGTCATACATTATCTGAACGGCTTAATTCCAACTGGGGTTGCAGGGGGACGGCAGGGCACACACACTCGCACAATCACATTCACACCTTATGGGCAATTAACCTATAGTGCATGCTTTTAGACAGTGGGAGGAAATCAGAGCACCTGGAGAAAACCCACAGAAACACGGGGAGAGTCGCAAACTCCACACAGAAAGGCCCTACGGCCACCTGGGGGTTCAAAACTAGTGGGGTTCTCACTGCGAGGCGGCAGCGCTGACCACTGCCCCACCGTGCCGCCCTGCACCCTGACACTGTGCCACTAAAACCGCCAGGAACGCCGATTTGATCAACTTGTAGTGTGTTGTCTTGCTTGTTCTGCTCACTATCCCATGTAGGAATTTGTACACTTGATTTAGTGCCAGTATCACACCAATGTGAAATATTAAAACAACTTTACTGCAGTACCAAAAATGTTTCATTTAGTTGTGAAAAAGGAGATAGTCGTGAAGCAGCTTTAAACCAGCATGACCACAGTACCGTTTAGCCAGGGGTGAGAAGATATCAGCTTTATGGAGGCTTCAAAAGCTTTAGATGATTGGGACAAGAGCTGGGCGATGTGATATGACAGATTCTCAATATTTATCTCGTTATAGGATTTCACATTCTTCTTGAAGTTTTTACTGATTGTGTGTTACTAAAGCACGTATCATAGATAATGAAAAATGATCAAATCCATAGCTCAGCACTAGTTCAGGACTATAATGGGAACAGACGTGACTTATTTTCTCTCATTGGTGCGTATTTGCTTTAGAGAGTTTCCACACACACACACACACACCTCTGTTGGGCCTAATTAATTTTTTATGTACTTGTCCAGTGTTGGGTTTCTGCAGCAGAGCGATAGCGACGCGCTTGTGTAACAGACACTTGATGCCTCTCTCCTGCCGAATTCTGCTGTTGTGTGTGTGTGCATGCTGTCTTTAACATGTTGTTTTTAGTAAAACGAAATAAATTTAGTAGAATGATGGAGTGTTAAATATGACGTCAATATTGCGTTTAAGAAAACTTAAGTACATATGAGTGGCATTTCAGAAATTAATCACATCTACCAGCTAAAGCTGTGTGTGTGTGTGTGTGGTAGGATGGATGCGGTCCCTTTGTCAGTAGGATCTGATGATCTGATGTGTAATGTGACTGTATGACAGACACACACCTGGTTTGATGTGTGTGATACAGGTGGAGGAATAGAGGAGGTTTGATCCACTTTGCTGTCAGAGAACTGCAAAGTAGAACAACTCACTGGGCCTTAAATTAGAAACATCGTGATCTGTCCCTTTATCTCAACACACACACAGACACACGCACCATCCACAGGCCCTGAGTTCTATCAGCACAGCTGAGAGTTTAGAAACACAACCCGTGCTAGGTTTCTAATCCAGAAGCCAATCAAAATCCATATCACTATGGAAACAGACCAAGTCTAAATCCAGCAGAACCAGATCAAGAGCACAAACCAGACCGGAGAAGCACAGGCAAAAATCAGTCAGACAAAAGAGTTAAAATGGAAATAGAAATTGGTACAGTGGGTAAAAAGGAAATCTGCTCATGCCAAATTTGTAATTTGCCAAATCCTATTGGCAAGACAATAGGTAATAACACACACACGCAATTGGCTGCACATTCGGAGGGTGTCAAATATACGCTGGATGCAACGTTTTCTTGGCGTCAGTTTCTCAATGCAGAACTATCCACAACGATGAGCCACAGGTAAACACACCAGACTTAAAATATCGCTGCAGGGTGGTGTTAAACAGCGTCAAGCCAACGCCAAGGTAACGTTTCACTGAAGTCAATTAAGCACAGCTACAAAACATAAAAACACGTAGGACGTTCAGAGCGCACCTCATTTATCCAAGATTCCAATGCTTGTGTGGATGGTGCACTGCACACACTTTATATGTATTTTTTACAAAACGTCTTATTGTTCTTCATTATTTGAGTTGTTTTACAAACCGCGTTTGAAATAAATAACTCACATGTGTTAGATGGAAACCATGCAGCGTGTTTTTCTTTCAGAGTCTGCTGCTCCACCTACTTGGTAATGACGTTTAGGCGTTTTCAACTTCACGTTCCTGTGTGGGTGGGTGTGTGTGTGTGTGTGTGTCTTAGCTCAGTCAAGCAGTGTGTGTTGTGTAAAGCAGGTGTAGGTGCTTACCAGCCTGATGATACAATTATAACATGTCTTGCTTGTTTACTCTCATTCTGCTTTGTGTGTATGTGTGGGTAAGTTTGTGGGTTTACTTTGTGAGTGTTTGCTTCAGAAACCGTCACCTTCTCCTGAAATGATGTCAGCCAGCCAAGGACGGAGAGTGTGTGAGAGTGTGTGTGTGTTTAAGCCACACTTGTGAGTCAAGCTGCATGATGGCACACAGTTTTACACTCACAGGAAACCGGTGTGTTGCAGTGCAATGAGAAATGAGCTACAGTTGTGCTTAAAGTCCCTGACAGCTTATAGGGGTGTCATGCTTTTCCACTATTTTTGAGTTACACTTCGGTTCACACATTCATTTTGGGAGGAGGAAGGAATGAGGAAAAATGGAGAAAATAATTATTTTATTTTTATTAAGTTTTATTAAATCACCAACAAAACATAACAGGGATGTGGGAAGTGGGGATGCTGAGGATCCTGCAGCATACTCAGCTCTATCAGGATGGACAGAGTTGATCTCTCCTCCTCCTTCAGTGTGAGAGCTGTTTGATGGAGTGATGGATTGAGCTCTGTCTTCCTCTGTTCTCTCCATCATTCTCAGAACTCGTTATCAGTACTGAGAAACACAAACACTCTTCAGTTACCCACGTTACACTAAGCACAGGTACTCAGATTATTATGTCACAACTCAGTTAGCTTTTAACACACACACACACGGGTCAAGATGGAAATGTGATGACTAGGTGGTCAAATTTAAATAGTCCTGCCACTTTCTGTTCTTCACACACACACTTATTATTCTCATATAATGTTATTCTCTACAGGTTTTGGCTGGTATGATTAGGGGTTGATCGATTACCAGCCGGGCAGATTATCGTCGCTGATATTTAGCATTTTTAATGGTTATGGGTAGGGATGCATGATAAGGGAATTATTAGCCAATGCCGATATCTGACATTTCTAATACAGTGTCAGGTCAAGCGAGCGTGAAAGCAGGGCGGAGTATTTCCAGCGTAGTGCACAATATTTTAAGAAAAAGTCACGTCTCGCCCTATATAGTGTACCAAGTGCAATAGGGCGTGTGGGACTCTCCATGTCCACTACCTAGTGCGTAGAGAGCTGTTAAGCTACAACCCTGGCTATTCCCTGAGATGCATACTACCACATAGAGCACCCTACCTACCATACTATTAAGTGTGGTAGTACGCGGCCCGGGACACAGCCCACCTGTGAGATCACATTCGCTAAGTGAGACAAACTTGGTTACAAAATCTTCACGCGCGCCGGCAGAGTTGAGCTCACAAACACAAGAGATTTTCTGGTGAACGTTCCACTGCGTGCTCAGAAAAGTCGTTTTTAAAAAGAAAAAGTAGAGGCAAAGTGGTGTGTGTGTGTGTGTGTGAGAGAGAGAGAGAGAGAGAGAGAGAGAGAGAGAGAGCTGCTTGTACTGTTTTCCTTGGAGGCTTTAGAGGAGACGTCTCACCTTATTAGCAAACACTGGCTTAGCAAATACAGTGGGACGTGGTCTTACACACACACACACACACATACACACACTGACATTTTCACACACACACACACACATACACACACTGACAATTTCACACACATGCAGCTTTGCAAACACACACACACACTTACACATTCACACACATTCACACACACATACATACATGTGCACGCAAACTGCAGACACACAGACCCTGACACACACACGTGCACACATACACACCTTACACACTCACACAATAACCTACAAACACATTTATACATACCTCTGTCTCCCACCACTAATACACTCATTCTTAGAAGTGTGTGTATCTTCTCACTTGCATTGAGATTTTTGATCGATTGATATTAATATTGGTTTAAGCATATTTTTATGAAATAGTTCTTAACATAACAAATTCTATAACCAAGCGTATATAGCCATATGCATGTCTTGACCGAAAACTGTAGAGTTGGAAACTTGATAATAAATAGATAATAGGAAACATTTTCAAGTAAATACATAGTCAAAACACAACAGTAACAGAGTGAGGTGCTGTCCATCTCCCATCTTAGTGTAACAGGAGGGGTGTACATATCCCTCTCTCTCCCGCCGCCCGTGATCCCTCCTTCTCGGGCGGTGAGGACGGGTGTTAGTGGATGTGGTGATTAATGAAGTTAATGTGCTGTGCAGCTAATTATAGCCAGACTACAGAGTACAGACGGCCTCGCTTCTAATTCCACTGCTGCTGCTCTGTAGCAGGCTGATGCAGACACACTTCACGCACTGCTCCTTTACCAGAAGGTCAGAGCGCACGGAGACGGCGGCCTTCAGCCATATCGCATTCTACTGCAACAGCAATATTCAAACTGCAGAATACACCTTGAGATTTTTTTTTTACATTTTCATTTGTTCTTGTTGGAAACTAACCTTATGTGTCACATTTAGAACTCTTAATCTAGAATTTATTTAAATGCATGATTAAACATGTATATAGACAGCTTATTTTATAACATTGATTTAAGTGGCTTAACTTGTTCATGTTAAATCACACAAATTAGGTACAAATATGATTATATAATGTTAGGTGCTAGGTTTTGAGTAGAGGTCGACTGATATGTTTTATTTAAGGTGGATACTGATATCGATCATCACTAATCAAGAAGAACGATAACCGATATACAGTATGTCTGTTGTAAAAAAAGAAATTGGTGTAAAATTTAGAAAAATAAACTTAAATACCCTTTTAGCATATGTTTAATTCTACAAACTTTTCATCACGTTCTTAACAAGCCCCAATTTTAAAAAGAAAGCTAAACATGTAAACATATAAACGTGAATTAATAAATAATGGGACATTCCTCTGGAACACATAGCGAAGACTTCAGAGAAGCGACTGCATCAGAGATAAAGTAGTGCAATTAAATTAATTTATTTGATCAGCATATATTAAAAACATCCAATTACCACAACCATAAAAATACACCAATAATCAGCCAGAACAATAATCGGTTGAGTCCCTAGTTTTGAGCTTTTATGGCTTTTACTGAAATATAGATTTTTTTTTAACATAACATCTCATGATTGTTCTGATGAACGTCTCATGATGAGTTCTGTGTGGTGATGAGATCTCCTGTTGAGTTTAATAACTGGTGAGGTCATGTGAGGTGTGAATGAGATATACACACACACACAGCGTTAATGCTTTGAAGTCATGGAAACAAGTTCAGGTCGCATGAGGTGTGTGTTTGTGTGTGAGGTAACAGGTTGACAGAACTCCAGCATGTGGCTTGAAGTCTTACATCAGTGGTGTGTGTGTATCACTCACAAACACACACACACACAACCACCCACACACCCACCCACACCAGAAAACCCCTGCATGCTGACATTTAGCACTTTAGACTGTTCTACAAAACACTAAGCACTTGACTCACTGGAACCCAAAAGAGTAGTTTGGCCTTAAATCACATTTAAGCTCAGCTTGATGTTCCTGGAGATTTTGCCATCACTGGAGACGTGTCTGATGATGATTTATTTAGTTGGATAATGGCAGTAAAAAGCTAAGGACGCTACCAGTCAGTGAACACAGTGATGCATGCAGAATTACAACCAAATATTCCTTCAGTAGATTGCTTTATAGGATTGCAAAATGAAAGATTTGATTGTTTTAAAGATACACCTATAAAATGAGCCAGGTTTGACATCATCAGTCTGATTATTGGTGTCAGTATTTAGCATTTTTGTGTTTATCAATGTCATTCAATAAAATATTGAGCCAGTTGGTAGAGTAACGGTTAGGGAGTTGACCCCGCCATCAAAAGGTTTGAATCCTAGACCAGTAAAGGTACTGTCCCCAAGCACTGCTCCCTGGGTGGTACCAGAATGCTGCTCACTGCTTCTTCACGGATGGATCAAATACAGAGCTCATGTGTGGATGTGGTGCACTGTGTGCTGGGCTGTGTTCACAAAGACAAATAATCACTCGCGTTAATTCGACCAGCATTGACAATAAATGCAGCAGATTTCCTTCAGACGGAAGGCTTGTGGTCTCCCTGTGGTTTTATCTGTTTATGGGGATGCTGGAGCGCTGCTTCTGTCTCTGGCGCTCATCGCTGGTGATGTTTGTGTGGTTGGTGTGAAGTAAATATTGAGTCCACCTTAATCCAGCATGACAGGTAGAGCGGTGTTGTGGTGAAAAGTGAGGTCTAGTTTGGTCTCGTTCATAAACACAGATCTCAAAGCCACAGTCAGGAGCTAAAACAGGTTTGCTTTACAATTAGAAGTGAGCCAAGGACAGTCACACGTACTCTGAACCTGCTTTGGTGGTTGGTGCTGAAACAAGCAAGGGTTTAAAAATATATACAACGGAATAATATAAATAATACTAAGTATGCACAATATGGTAATTATTGGTGGATGCCGATATCCAGTATTTTTCATGCTTATATTTGCCGATACCGATGCCGATAAATGAGCGCGAGAGCAGGTAAGGACAAGATATTTTGCTCGCCAAAGTTCCACCGCACGCTCAGAATTTTGGCATGATAATAATGGCATAACTTGAGGAGCATTTCCAGATTAGTACTTCCGCCCTATGTAGTGTACCAAGTCAATTAGGGCGCTCTCCATGTGCACTACCTAGTCTGTAGAGAGCTGGTTAATTAGTAAGAGCTGAAAAATTAATCCAGATCGACCATCAGATTCTCTTATCGATTTAGTTTTGCCCATAACAATTATTTTCTTTACTTTGCGAACTCTGTTAACACTTTCCCAGTGTGTTCATGTTCCGTTGCCATAAAACATGCCACTACAATTCTATGTTTCGTTCAGTTATTTTAAAATCACCAAGATAGGCACTCATAATCTTTTATTAATCAAAATTGATGTAAAATGTTCAGTTAACTGTGATATTGATTTGAGGTCGTATTGCCCAGCCCTAGAATAGACATATTGAAAGTCATACAATTTGTAAAAGTAAATTTGCATAAATAAATGTGTGATGGATTAAAATAAGTGTACAGTGTGTCTGTACATAATAAGAGTTCATAGTAAGAATAGCACAACATAAACACAGAATGTAGAGGAGATGCAAGGATTTCTAGTTTAGGACAGAACACACACACACACACACACACGCACACACACACACACACAACGACGTGAGCAGAGCTTCCCGGTCCATCTCCAAAATGAGACTGGTAAAACTCGTCCAGGTTTTCAGCGAGGAAGGCAGGAAGACGGAGCGCTGGAGAGGAAGTGAGCGTGTGACAGCGCTCAGCTCACACTCACTATCTCAGGAAGCAGAGAGCCGAGACGGGAACTCAACAACAAATACTGACTTGTTATGGCAGGAATTCCGCACGACACCAGTGAGGTTTGGGCTCAGACGGAGATTTTTGGCCAGCTAGGTCACAGAAGTGCTGTCACTATGACACGGAGCTGTAGAGCGATAAGCTGAAGCTGGAATAACATGTGAAATCTGTGTAATTACAGTGGAGCTGATGTAATGAGCGAGTATTATGTGATTGCGGTGAGCATGTTTTGTGCTAGAAACTGTGTTCCAACTCTAAATGTGCGGACTATAGTGGCATGGGGTGCTTGTATATGCGTTTTTGATACTTGCACTCGTTCGTGAGTTCTGTCCATTACTTTGTCTGTTTTTTCCCATAGACTAACATGGTTTGCTGTGCAGCCACCGTTCTTCACAAAGCAACCAAATCCAACGTGATTTGAGGGCCCATGAGCCGCTTCACATATTTGTAGCCGTCATGACCCGCACTCATCTTTTTCATCTTTTTCTTCTGTCGTTTTTTTCCCCCCATTGATTTTCTCCCATTAAGATTACATGGGATTCGGGACTCGAAAGCTTCCCTCGACCTGTTTTCACACAACAGTCAACACAGTTCTTATGCCGCCTCAGACCACCTCACTGAACACACATCTCAAGCTGTTTCCACCTGCACTCATCTTTTTTCTTTCTACTCGACCAGCTTTCACGTCACAGCTACAAAACCTGAGTGATCACATTGGTGTTTTCTTGCAGAAATGCATCTCTAGTATGTCATTGTGAACATGCCACAGAACCCTAGATGTGTGAACCTTCACTGGTCTCACGATTCAGTTTTGATTCAATCTCATATGTGACTCTCCACGGCAAAACAAGTCGCTTGTCGCAACGGAGGTTTCCGAGAAAAATGAGCGTTTATGTTGCGTGGGGTAAAATTTTGGATTTTTGGTTTTTAGTGTTTTGAAACAGTGGAAGGTCTATACTGTACTGCTGTGAATAAATTTCGCTAAAAAACTTAGCCTTTCCATCCTAAAAACGTGACTTTCTTGAGGTGTGGAATTCAATTCCAGCAGAATGTTAAAAGTTTCTGTTTTGACCGCTCTACTTCAATATTTACGGTAAATCCACTGGTTGACTAGCGTGAAGATATTTCTCCGGAATCCATCTCCGTCTCCCGAGTTCAGTTAACCTAACGCAGGTAGGCTATCCGTGTGGCTGTGAATGCAGCGTAGGCTACCGTAAATACAAACGTAGTCGGTACCGCACCAAGTGTCTGTGAGTGCTACGTCGATAGTCAACTTCAAAGGCAGTTCTCCGTTTCTCACTTGGCGTGACAGGAGAAACCCGACTCCTTTGAATGTTGATATCTCAGTCATATGTCGTCCGATTCATTCCATATAGATATTGTTTTGAAGGTTGATTTATGCCCTTTCATGAAAACATAATAACTCAATTTTGTAAATTGACTGGTGACTGGTTTTGCCGTGCAGAGTCACATATCACAATGCATCCCATCAATTTTTCTACATTACTTCATATTGCACGCAGATTGGGCATGGATCGCAGTTTGGGCATTACGCGTTATGGTGTAATACAGGGGTTTTCAACTGCCTTTGTCCCGGAGACCACCACTCAGAATCAGCAGTAGTCTGAGATTTGAACCAGCGACCTTCCAGTCATTAAGTTATATTTTGATAATGTGACATCAAACAAATATATATGTGAACTACCTGACATTCCTCTATGTTCCCACTGACTGTTCTGTTGACAATGAAAACATTGAAAACACAGAAAATTGTAAGCTAAAGAAGAGGAAGAAAAAATAATTAAACGAATGAGGCGATTCCTGGTTCCCAGCAATCACAATTACAGCACAAATACAAAAAGATTAATGCAAAGGTCAACGGCTGTCCGGTCAGAATTCTTCACAAGCTTGTAAAGTTAAGGCGTTTCTCATTAGCTGAGGAAGGTTGTGTAAAAAGGAGGGGTGAGAGAGACTGTAATAAGAGGTTTGTACAGTAATGCAGCTTCATTTCCACTGATATCCTGACTCCAGCATGTGATTACTGGTCAGTTATTTACAGACTGCAGGCTAAAGGTCAGTCTCCAGCAGGTTTACAGCTGCTGCATTTCACCTGTGGTTAATAAAGAGGGAGGTTTGTGTGCCAAAGGGTGAACAGAAATATACAGTTGTGTTCAAAATTATTCAACCCCCAATGCTGTAAAGGGTTTTAGGGAATTCAGTGTACATTTGTAATTGTGTTTAGAATGAAATCTTACAAGGACTTTTTAAAGAACCAAATGCAACTAAAATGACATCAATTGTTTTTGTAATACAGTATTAAATGCTTTTTTTGTGATTTCTTCATTGACACAATTATTCAACCCCTTAAAGACTACCACTCTTAAGAACAGAGGTTCATTCAAGTGTTTTCGATCAGGTATTGAAAACACCTGTGGATGTCAACGAGCAGCAATCAAGCATAATAAGCACCAATTAGGCAGATTTAAAATGACTGTGATACTCAGCTCCTTCTAGACATTTACTGGTGTGTTTACAAACATGGTGAAGTCAAGAGAATGGTCCAGGAAGACAAGAGAAGAGGTGATTTCTCTTCACAGGAAGGGCAATGGCTATAAGAAGATTGCAAAGATGTTAAACATTCCAAGAGACACCATAGGAAGCATCATTCGCAAATTCAAGGCAAAGGGCACTGTTGAAACGCTACCTGGTCGTGGCAGAAAGAAGATGCTGACTTCGACTGCTGTGCGCTACCTGAAGCGCAAAGTGGAAAAAAGTCCCCGTGTGACTGCTGAGGAACTGAAAAAAGATTTGTCAGATGCGGGTACTGAAGTTTCAGCTCAGACAATAAGGCGCACACTGCGTAATGAAGGCCTCCATGCCAGAACTCCCAGGCGCACCCCCTTGCTGTCTCCAAAGAATAAGAAGAGTCGACTGCAGTATGCCAAAAGTCATGTTTTGGGATTTGGGATAGTGTTCTGTGGACTGATGAAACAAAATTAGAACTGTTTGGGCCCATGGATCAACGCTATGTTTGGAGGAGGAAGAACAAGGCCTATGAAGAAAAGAACACCTTGCCTACTGTGAAGCATGGCGGGGGGTCAATCATGCTTTGGGGCTGTTTTGCTTCTGCAGGTACAGGGAAGCTTCAGCGTGTGCAAGGTACCATGAATTCTCTTCAGTACCAGGAGATATTGGAAGAAAATGTGATGCAGTCCGTCACAAACCTGAGGCTTGGGAGATGTTGGACCTTTCAACAGGACAATGATCCCAAGCATACCTCCAAGTCCACTAGAGCATGGTTGCAGATTAAAGGCTGGAACATTTTGGAGTGGCCATCGCAGTCACCCGACTTAAATCCGATTGAGAACCTCTGGTGGGACTTAAAGAAAGCAGTTGCAGCGCGCAAGCCTAAGAATGTGACTGAACTGGAGGCTTTTGCCCATGAAGAATGGGCTAAGATACCCGTAGATCGCTGCAAGACACTTGTGTCAAGCTATGCTTCACGTTTAAAAGATGTTATAACTGGAAAAGGATGTTGTACTAAGTACTAAGAATGAATGTCACTTGGGGGTTGAATAAAACTGATAATGATGTGAGCACAGAAAAGACATTTGTGGTTTTCATTATAAATGTTATGTTATATTTGTCTGACTTACAAGTGCCTCTTTGATTTAATTGTAAACAAGATGACTGAAATGATCAAAGTCAATGTCAAACTGGCCAAAACACTCAGTTTCAGTGGGGGTTGAATAATTTTGAACACAACTGTAACTGCACACAGAAAAACGCCAATAGTGCCATCTGCTAACTCAGACTGGCATCATAGAGTAAACATCGATGACCAGCATGACCAATAACGTCTCACCTTGCCAGCTGGATGGAGAGAATGTAGGTGAGGAGAGGGAGAACAGTGGGAGGGAGAGATTGAGTGTGTAAAATGGCTCGGGTCTCCTCCACACTCTTTTGCATCTATTGCTATTTTTATACACACGCACGCACACACACACACACAGTCCTCATTATCATCATGAGATTGTGGTGTACAGAACCGTCCCATTTACACCCACCTCCACCCAAAATCTCACCAGGAGGCCTGTCTAGCCCAAAATCTCTCTCTTTCTCACCAGCGTCTCTGTCTCTCCCTCTCTTACATTCTGCAGCTCCACGCCGGTGTGTGAGAGCGCAAACCAACATTCAGAACCTGTAATCAACGTAATCTTGCCCATGATAATTCTATAAATTATTTATTTTATTCTATTTGAGCATGTTTACAGTGCTAACCGAGTACAAAACCAGAAACAACATAATCAGTCAACTCATTAATAGTATTAGAGGTGAAATCGTGGAGTTAATCGTGATACTGATGTGAGGTGATATCGTCCAGCCGTAACGTCTCCTCTCCGCTTTACTGAAGCAGATTCCCCCTCTCTACTCATGTCCTGTAAACGTTCCTAACGAGGAGCGCTTCCTTCCTCCTCCTCCCTGCTCTGAGATGGAGTGATAAGAGTGCAGTTACTCCACGTATCCTGACTGGAAAAACAAGACAGACCACCCAGACTTGTAGAGGAGACTCTTTGCACACTTTAATTATGCAGCACATACGGCTTAATCAAGACTGTCATTCAGAACTTCTCATCAGCGTAATCTTGCCCATGAGGATTGTTTAGATTTTTTAAAAACAAAATCTGCCAAAAAAGCTGCCCACTGCTCCTTCACGGATGGGTGAAATGCAGAGCTCTCATGTGGTTGTGTTGCACTGTGTGCTGTGTTCACAATAACAATCACTCACTTACATTTGAACAGCCGCTGTACGGCAGAAGCTAGCGAAAACTGTGTAATTCTTGAACTTTCGTCATCTAAATCGGGTTTCCTGTCTAAATCGAGTAATAACGTTGCCATTTCTCTTTATTTGCATCAAGTTTAAATCTGTTGTAAGGTTTTGCATCCTCAAGTCCGCTCACATCACCTGGGTCACATCAGAATGCTGAATCTCTGACAGTGCAGGACCCTGTCACGCTCCCCAGGGGGCCCTTTGTGAGGACGCAGATGCCGGTCATCAAGTTTAGGCTCTGACGTTATCACACGATAGGACCTGAGCTCCAGTTCGCTTCACACACTCCACGTCCTCGGAGCAAAAGCAAAACCAACTTTAATCAGCTCAGAGGCCGTTTCCAGGGCCTCTCTGGGTAGCGAGCTCATGGGAGCTGTGCTTCCTGGTAGTGTAGCGAGAGCCTAGCCATCTGTAGCGAATAAACTGGATGATGAGCTCTGAGTCGAGCTCGCTTAAATAATAGAAAACTCAGGTGATGGAAATCAAACCCAATGAGTGCTCAAGCCAGGAATGTGACGTGCAAACCCAGAAGACAGAATGAAAACTAAGCAAGTCAGTGTAAACCAAACTGATCAACATGAACACAGCTGTCCCAAATAATCATCATAATTTCATCACCACCCAGTGGGAAAGGTGGCATCCGGGATCACCGGGGGCGGGGCTGCGGCACCACAGATGTGGCATATACACTACTTTATTTGCAAACTGCTGCTATAAATAATGTCTAAATATGTATGTCCAGAATTTTGCACTGTTATTACATATTTGCACACCATTGAACATTGAATGTATATATCACTGGTTACTTTCTAACTAACTGTTTCTACACAGATTATTGAAAAATATTGCACAGACGCAGGTTCTCCACTACTGTTACAATATCTGCAAAACTTAAATGTTAGTCATACTTTTTAAGAGATACTGTTATATTAAAAGACTGGATATAGAATTCTTCATATTGAAACGGTTTCTAACCTACTGCACATCCAGTGTAAAAGTGAACTTCCACTTTTGTAGGTAATACTGCATCCAAACTGTCTCTCTATCTACCTCTATTTCTAGTTTAAAGTTAAATTTAATATTCTATTCCTAGCTTAAAATGTATATTTTGTATTCTGTTTATATATTGTTTATTCTGTGTGCCTTATGTGTTCTCTGTTCTTTATTTCCTACCGCACTGTTAAAACTGGAGCCACGTCGTCTCGTCTCTCTGTATATCTGTACAGTATATAGCAGAGAAGGCAATAAAGTTGACTTTGACTTTGACTTATTGTCTCCCTTTCTAGTTATTGTCTCTCTTTCTAGTTTAAAGATTAAAGTTTTACATTCATAATGTTCTTCTAGTTTATATTTTATATTCTATTTATATATTTTATTGTGCCTTATTTGTTCCTTGTACCTTGTTCTTTGTTGCTGCACTGTTAAAACTGGAGCCACGTCGTCTCGTCGCTCTATATACTTGTACAATATATAGCAGCGATGACAAAGTTCACTTCAACTTTGACTCGTGATGCGTTTGAGGAGATGTGGTGGCTGACTGCCGAGTGACTGGTTGTGGATGGATGCTGAATGGATAATCAACGTTTGACATTTGTTTTATCACATGGACGACTTTCTCAGTGTGTTGTTTATATACGGAGTTTAATGGAAGGGTTTAAATCTGAGATGTAAAGTGTGAGTGTGTGTAGCTGTGATGTGTTGTGTTTTCATGTGACGTGGTTGATGCGGTGATGGAGGGAGGATTTAATGTTGCCGCTGTTTACCTGAGCTTTATGATAAATGGAACAAATTGACATTTTACACCTTGTAGGTTAAGAGCGTAAACTGAACACACAAGTTCTTAATCAGCCTTGCACATGCTCTCACTGTGTGTGTGTGTGTGTGTGTGTGTGTAGAGAGAGAGACTTGTTTCTCTGTGTGGATTTAACCAAACATGTAAAACACTGAAATGTAAATAGACAACATGCAAATGAGAAACACGCAAATGCACTTCCTCCAGAAACACGCAATTTCTCTCTCTCTCTCTCTCTCTCTCTCTCTCTCTCTCTCTCTCACCTACTGTCTTTCTCACACACACACACACACTTCTGTATCTCTCCTTCACTCATAATTACTTTCACCCACTCACACACCTTTCTGTCTCTGTTCTTCTCCCTCTCTCACACAGGGACTTTCTTGTCCCTGTCTTTCCCCTCACTCACTCACCTCCCTCTCTCTTTGTTTCTGTTTCTCTTTCTCACTTACTTCCACATCTCTCTTTCTTTTTTCTCTTTCAACTCTCACTCACTCACTCTCTTTCTCTCTCTTTCTCTCTCTTTCTCTCTCTCTCTCTCTGTCTCTCTCTTTGTCTGTTCCTTTTAGTCTCTCGTTTACTGCCTCCGCCCCCCTCTCACTCAACCTCACTCACCCCGGTCTCGTTTTCCTCTCTCTCTCTCTCTCTCTCTCTCTCTCTCTCCCCTCCGTCTCTTCTGTGTGTATGTACTGTAGGCAGGGTCATAATCAGTGACGGCGCTCTTTCACTCACACTCATTTTTTTCTTTTTCTTTTGAACAGCTTCACTTAGAGCAGGAAATGGAGCAGCTATATTTAGTGCCGTGGTCTAACTCTTCTGATTTTACTCCTTCTATCGAGGCAGTTTGTGCCAGAATGGGTTTTGGATAAGAGGAATGTGCGTGCTTGTGTGTGTGTGTGATGTGATGGTGGTGTGCTGGACGACGGGTTTGACATCAGTGTGTGTCTCTCTCTCTCTGTGTACTGCTTCCTAATTGAATGTGGTATTTATTTTTAATAATCAGTAGTTATCAAGGTGCAGTTGGCTATCTCACACACACACACACACACACACACATACACACACACACTCTCTCTCTCTCTCTCCTGTACTGGCGGCGGAGCAGCAAAGTCAGGTGTGTTGACCGCTGTTGCTGCTCCCCTGTGTGTCCCTCACCATGGAGATGTGTGTTTAATCAGCACTGATACAACACAAAGCCCCATGTGGGAGAGAGAGCGAGAGTCACACTGATCAACATCCACCTGCTGCTCACATGTCAGACTCAGAGAGACGAGGAGAGAGGGGGGAAGAGAGGGAGAGAGATGGAGAGAGAAGAGTGGCATAAGAAGAGCCGGGTGATTGATGGAGGTGTGGAGGTAGTGGGCGGGGTTATAAAGGGAATGTGGTTCAAATCCTTATCCTTTACTTATTCTGTAGAATTCAAATCAGATGAATATGTGGAGTCTGTGTGTGTGTGTGTGTGTGTGTGTGCATAAATCAAATCGATTCATGCACTCCTAAAAGTTGGTTCATATTTTTCAACTGGATGGCACTAGTTTACTTTTTCCCCGTCATGAGTTCAGCTCACCGATCCTATAGATGGTGCAATGTGGAGCATGAAGGAAATGCAGTCAGTATGCTTACATATGTTACATTTAGTAAACTACATTTGATCTAGTGTGAGTGTTTTGTTGATCTGCCACAGTCAAATGGGAAAAGTAACTCAAAATATTGAATTGTGAATCGTTATGAACCGTGAATCGATTTTGAATCAAATCATGAGCTCAAGAATCAGAATCGAGTGGTGAGATGTTCTGAATCGCGCACCCCTAGTCTACACTTGCTAATACATTGTTATTTTATGGTTGTGTTCTGTATATCCAATAATATAAAATTATTGCATTCTTGTGACCAGATATTTAGTATTTTTGGCAATTTTACGTTAAAAGGCTGAAAAATAAGTATAAAAATGAATGCATTCAGTAGAATAGCTATTTATATCATAGCAGTCAACCATTTATTCACTATAAACTACTGTTTCTTGGTTTAAATGAACATTTTACCTGCTCACACCAACTCACAAAAATATGCCTCATGTCATTGATGCATATACTTAGTTACAGTTGTATAACGATGATCGGCAGTAGTGTTTGCAAATGACAGTTTTACATTAACATTAAAGTATTAAAAATTAATTATATATTAATTATGTTGTTTAAAGAAATTAATGTATATCTGATGCCTGACAAATATATTGTAAAAAACTCCTGGTTCCTGCTTCTGGTTCTCAGTGAGTCTCTGCATCAGTGTGTGTTAATAGGTTAGTCTACTGTAATATTTCAGTCTGTCTGGTAGCTGTGTGTGTGTGTTCTGATGTAATATTTTAGTCTGGTGGGTTTGCGTGTGTTGCAGCTCCAGCTGTGTGAGGGACGCGGGTTAAAGGTCCCCGGCGGGTCTCAGGCAGGATTAAAGCAGGTCGGCTAATCCAGTTGTGCAAAACGGTTTTGGGATCAGTGCTGGGACAGATGTTTGGGAATAGGATTAGTGGGGATTACAGCTTTAGGATGTGGAACTCCACATTGGGCCGGGTGAGCGTCTCTCAGTCGGCGTGATGCTCGTGTAGCCGGAAACATCTGGGCATTTATGTGAATGTTCCGTTTGTTATGCGTACAGTGATGGAGGCTAGCCTTGAACTGACATGGTGCGGTGCATCCTCAAGCTGTTCGTACTCTGCATTTGACCCATCTGTGAAGCAGCAGTGGGCAACTTTTTTGGGAGTGCCCGGGGAGCGGCGCTTGGTGACAGTACCTTAGGCACGAGTACCTCAGTGATACCTTTTTCCTGACTGTGACCTTCTGATCACGGAGCCAACTACCATTACTGCACTGTCTATTTATCTTATTATCTGGTTGCACCTTGCTCCTGTTGAATGTGATATTGAGTGTTACCCTGCTACCTGTTGCTACCTGTTGCTACCTGTTGCTACATGTTGCTACATGTTACTACATGATACTACATGATACTACATGTTACTCCGTATAACATGTTGAAACAGTCTCCCACTAGTTTTGCACACAGCTGAGTTGATTCTTTTAAAAAGACGCTCTTGTTTAAGCAGGCTTTTAGCCAGAGCTGAATAATCTTTGCTTGGGCTCTTGTTCTTTATAGTTAATGTTATGTCTTATTAGTCATATTTTTCTTGTTTGTGTTCTTTTTTTGGTGTTTTCTTCTATGTGTTTATTGTACACTGCTTTCTAACCTACTATCTCTGAAAGGCGCTTTATAAATAAATTTAACTTACTTTCTTACTTCTTAGGGATGCATGATAATATCGGGATTGTATCGGAATCGGCATATAATTCCTTTTTTAAAGTCATTGGCGTCAGAGCCATGTACTACTACACTTAATAGTATGGTAGGTAAGGCGCTCTTATCATACTTTTCTATGTGGTAGTATGCATTTCAGGGAATAGCCAGGGTTGTAGCTTAACGGCTCTCTGCGACTTTTTCTTAAAATGTTGTGCACCACGCTGGAAATGCTCCGCCCTCGCTCCACTCTGCTTTCGGGCTCGCTCAACTTGGCGCTGTGTTAGAACTGTCAGAACTAGCGTTGATTTTGTGGCGAATCGCGTGCAGTGCAACTTTGGCGAGCAAAATATCTTGTCTTTACGCGCTCAACTCTGCTTGCGCTCGCGCTAAACTCTTCCTTCCTCATTAATCGGTATCGGCAGCGGCAGATATAAGCATGACAAATATCGGATAAGAATGTCGTCTGATAATTCCCATATCGTGCATCCCTAGTTACTACATGTTGCCCCATCTAGTTTGCACAGGATTACCTGTAGAAATTGCTGTGTGTCGTTTCAGCGGAAAGCTCTTGAAGGAGCTTTGTGTTGTAGGTTCGCGTGTGAGATTTTAAGTAAAGATATGCCAGTCTCCTTGTATAAAGAGTATGCTAATAGAGGCTGTCTCTCTCTCTCTCTCTGTCTCCATGGGCAGCTGGTTGGAGGACAGTTTGACCTGGAGCTGAACTTCATCATCCAGGAGGCAGAGAGCGTGGTGTGTATGGTGGAGCTGCTGGACGAGTGTGAAGCCACCTGCCAGGCCGAGGTGTGGAGCATGTTCACCGCCCTTCTCAAGAAGAGCGTGCGGAACCTGCAGGCCTGCACCGACGTGGGGCTGATACACCTGGTGCTGCAGCGCATCGACAACACCGACGCCATGATCGCAGGTGGGGATGCCACTGATTAATCTGACAGCTGAGAGATTAATATCATATTTTAGCTTTATAATTTAGCATAACAGAATAATCTCAGTCTCCTCCTCACAGAGAAATAAACAACACTGCTTTCATTTAGGCATGTTTGTTCTCTCTCTCTCCGTATCAGACCTGCTGGTGGACATGTTGGGCGTGTTGGCCAGCTACAGCATCTCGGTGAAGGAGCTGAAACTCTTCTTCAGTAAGCTGCAGGGGGAGAAAGGACAATGGGTAAGACTGGTGATCACCCTCTACACCTTCAGATTTCGGATGCCCCACACAGTTTGCAGAGGAAAATAAAACTAACATTTAAGTCAGCGGTTTAAAATGGGGAGCGCCGCAAGGTAAACGCATGACTTTGAAAATGAACTTGGAGTGGCAGTTTTAGGGCGTGTTTACACGCATGCAGATATTTTTATAAACACATTTTTTAAAAATACGTTTGGGCCTTTCGTTTACACGTAAACATAGCTTTAGCCACCTCAAACCTATATTTTTAAAAACTCCAAAATGAATATTTTTCAAAACGAAAGGCTCAAACGTATAAAAATGTGTTTATAAAAATATCCGAATACGTGTAAACAGGCCCTTAGATTCTTAGTTTTGAAGCCATTTTTGTGCAGATGAGAAACTGCCGAGCTCAAAGGAACACGTTACAATGTTTACATGAAATAAGATTAAACATGGAAGTGCCCGATGACGCTTTTCGTAACTTGCCAACAACAAGCGCTGACTCAAGAAATTAAAGTGATGTCTCTTTAGCTTTTGAGCAGAGAGGCTGTAAGAGATTTATCAGTCAGGGTTTTTGGCTGATTTGCCTCTCAGTAACCCGCTTTCTGCATTTATTTCCTCACAACCGTCTCAAAATAGGAGAGTGAGGGTTGATGTGGTGATTCGGTGATATTAAGGGGCGTGGAGCGCAGACGACTGCCTGCTGTTCTGCACCTTACAGCCCCATAAAGCCCCATTTGCCCCCCTCCTCGGCCCCATCTGTCCCCCAGCCGAGTGGGGAAGTGAGAGTGGATTGGGGTTTGATGGATTGGGCGGTAGATAGTGCATTAGGAGGAGGAGAGGAGTCGGGGACATCGTTTGTCATTCGACACAATCAACACGTCACAGAAAGGGGACAGAGATCTGACCAAAGTGCCACCGCCCGGGGAGACAAACTGCCCCCACAGTCACTCCATTACACAGTCACACACACACACACACACACACACACACACACACACACACTGAGCCTAACTCCATCCACCTATCCATCTTTCTTTCATTCTATCTGTCTGTCTGTCTATGTATCTATCCTTTCTCAGTCTTTCTTTCTTTCTTTCTTTCTATCTGTCTGTCTGTCTGTTCATCTGTCATCCATCAGTTTGTCCATCCATCCGTCTATTCATATACCCTTTTGCTGTCTTTCTTTTGTTCTGTCTTTCTTTTGATCTATCTGTCTGTTCATCCATCCATCCATCCATCTACCCATCATTCTTTCTTCCTTTACTTATTATCTATCTATCTATCTATCTATCGATCTATCGATCTATCGATCTATCTATCGATCTATCTATCTATTGATCCTTCATCCATCTATCCACCTTTCGCAGTCTTTCTTTTGTTTATTCTTTCTTTATATCTAGCTGTTGTTCTCTTCTTTCGTCTGTTCATCCATCTATACATCCATCCTTTCCCAGTCTTTATTTTATTCTGTCTTTCTTTTGATCTATCTGTTCGTCCCTCCCTCCATCCATCCATCCGATGGTAATGCCTGACTCTTCTGCTCAGTAGGAAAAGCATTAATGTTGCACTTTACTGAGTACCGAGTTGCTGCGACGCTGAGTGTGTTCTGTTGTTTTCTTAATGCAGTGTAGTGGTGGAGTTAAGATGTTCAGCTATTTGTACAAGCACTGTGTTAAACGGTGGATACAGAAATTTTCCCCATGTATTATGTGTGATACATGTGTGTGTTTCCCCCTGCAGCCTCCTCATGCCGTGAAGCTGCTGTCTGTCCTGAAGTCCATGTCTCATCGCTCCGGCCCTGACGCCTTCTTCACTTTCCCCGGGAAAAGTGCAGCGGTGAGAAGCCTGTCTCTTAACTTCTGACCTCTAACACAGGGATATAATACCACACCACAAACGTGAATGTAAGGTTTAAGGTGGGGGATTATTCATTCATTTATTCGTTATCTGAACCTTTAAATCCCAACTGGGGTCGCGGGGGGACCGGAGCCTTTCCCGGGTACTTACGGGCGCAAAGCAGGGAGCAACCGCAGGGCACGCAATCACACTCACATTCACACCTTATGGGACCAATTTAGAGTCGCCAATTAACCTATAGTGTATGCCTTTGGACAGTGGTAGGAAACCAGAGCACCTGGAGAAAACCCACAGGAACACGGGGAGAGCATGCAAACTCCACACGGCCATCTCCGGGGTTTGAACCCAGGTCCTTCTCGCTGTGAGGCGGCAGCGCTAACCACTGTGCCACCGTGCCGCCTGGTGGGGGATTAGTCTCCCCTTAATGACGTAGTTAATGTGGTGCTTAATTTGCTATAAATAAATGAAAGCACACATTAACACACACCACAAAATTATCACGGAATTTACAGCTTTTTAATTACAGTTTCACCTTGAGGGTCGCTCTTCTGTATTCAAAAGGGTTTAGTCTAAACTCAACCTGATGCAGCAGGTAGGGGATTAAGTGCATAAACTTGCCCCTGTAATCGGAAGGTTGCCACTTTAAGCCCGAGACCGGTAAAGGTACCACTAAGGTACTCACGAGCAAGTTATTGTCCCTAAGCACTGCTCCCCAGGTGCTGGCAAAAAGCTGGCCAGTGGGCAGTTGGTTGTATAATGGTCAGGGAGTTGTCCCAGTGATGGGTAGATCATCAGTTCAAATCCTGGACCAGTAAAGGTACCACTGAGGTAGTCCTAAGTAAGGTACTGTCCCTAAGTACTGCTCCCTGGGCATTGACAAAAAGCTGCCTATGTTTATTGTGTAGTTGGTAGTGTAATGGTTAGGGAATTTGCCCCATAATTGGAAGTTCTGTAACTCTAAGGTACTCATGAGCAAGGTACCGACCCCAAGCACTGCTCCCTGGGTCTCGACAAAAACCTGTCTATGTTTACAGGGTAGTGATAGTGTAACGTTCAGGGAGTTTGCCCCATGATTAGAAGTTTGCTAGTTCAAGTCCCAGACCGGTAAAGGTACCACTAAGGTACTCATGAGCAAGGTAGCGACCCCAAACACTGCTCCCCAGGTGCTGCCAAAGCTGGCCTCTGCTCACTGTTTCCTGGGGCAATTGGTAGTTGAAAGGTTAGAGAGTTGCCACTGTGATCGGAGGTGTTGTCGGATCAAGTCCCAGACCAGTAATGGTACTACTAAGGTGCTCATGAGCAAGGTACCGTCCATAAGCACTGCCCCTCGGGCACTGACAAAGCTGGTTTTATGAGGCAGTTGGAGGTGTAATGGTTAGGGAGTTGCCTGGGTGATCAGAAGAATAAATTTATCAAATGTATTTGTTCCTCCCAGTGTTGAAATCAAATCCACCTGCTCCACACACACAGACACACACACACATCCCAAACCTGTTGACCTGAATAAAACATCTACTATTAAAGCAGACTTGCCCTGTGGTGACTTTAGCTTCAGGCCTCAATTAATTCCTAACATTTTAATCCATCTCCAGTAAGACTATACCTCCCTCCTCCTTTCCTCCCTCCATCCATTAACTCATCCCTCCTTTCTCCCCCTCCTCTCCTCCTCCTTATGAGGAGCGGCTCAGACCCTCTTATGTAAAATCCCTGAAGGCTGGTGTGTGGGTGTGTGTGTGTGTGTAAATCTCCAGAAGGAATTGAGTCGGTCTTCGAGGACCGAGCGCAGAGTAAAATGGCGTTCATCAGCGCGAGACGCTCATCAGCTGCAGCCGTGAAGCGCTAAATGTTGCATGAATGTTTTGGAGAGTTGCAGAAGAGATGTGGAGTTGGGGTGAAACAGTGTCATGTTTTGCATGTTAACTCTCGTATGGATAGACAGACTTAAGAACTGAAGTCTAAAAGCTGTGACTTGATTTAGAAGCTGATATTTTATTCTGAACCCTTACAGCCCTAAGAGAATGTGGGGTGTTTTTCTGTACCTGTGTTTTTAGGCTTATTCTAGTGTGTGTGTAGAAGTTACATGCTGTGTTCAGGGCGTCCTGCACTACACAGATTAGTCATAGTTTGATGTGTAAATGCCACAGTCTGGAAATCAGCACATTTCTGATGACAGCTGAGCTGCATCTGTAGAAATATTTTCTTTTTTTAGCTTTATGTAGTATAGAAATGCTGAAACTGTAGATATAACTACTAGAAATAATAAGAGCAGTGTGTGTTTTATTGGCTTGTGGAGTTGTTATTATGCAGAGACATTCTATGGCGTAGTACTGTGAAGAACAATAAGGTTAGTGCGAGGCGGAAACACTTCTTTATCCGTTTGGATTCCATCTGGATACAGACTGAAATTATTTGATAACAAATCATTCATTTTTCTATTTTTATTACTCTATAACATAGAATAAAAAATACTTTCTGATCAGTTGAAAATGAAGAAATACTAAAGTTTTGGGTCATTTTGAGCCGATTTGGACTCATTGTGACCTATAAAATCAGCTGCTTTTGGCCTTTCTGGGAGAGAACTACATTTTTAAGAATGATGGCGTTCCACATTAGAGTAGTTAGATTGCAAATGATGTAATTTATGCATTTTTGAGTGATTACTTCTGTTTTTGTGCACAGAATTACTCATGAATAATTTCACATTCAGACTTACTTAAGTTCAAAGTTTTGTGGTTGTGAGTCTTGAAAGTTTCGACCGGTTACTGGCCTGTATTAGGCATTTTGCCGATAATCAGTATCGGCGTTTGATTTTGACCATCACCGATATTAAGTAATTACGCTGCTGTGGCTCCACTGCCATGTCTTGTCTCTGTGCTGTTTGCTCTCAGTTTGCTACTTCACATAATGTCAGTGCCCACTACAGTCGGTGATTGGCTACAGTATATATCAAACGAGTAGAGCTTGGTGTTGGTACGATTTTACTTTTTTTCACATATTGGTTCCAAATCGGCCCTTTTAACTAGCAATAATCAGTATTGAAAAAAACAATGTCGTCGACCTCTGATTCTGACAGTATGTGTGAGGTTTCTGTACGTTAAAGGGATTTTGAGTTAATAACCAATGCAAAATGTGTGTACGTCGCTCTCAAAAAGTGAATGGCTTTGCAGAGAAACAGATGAATAAATAAAGATATTTTATTTTCATGACAGTGTTTGCGTGTGTGTCACTTCCAAAACGAGTTCTGTTTTTTAGTGAACTGTAATCAGATTGGAAAAATGGATAACTTATATTAATAACAGAACTTTATTTCTGTAACACATCAAACTCAAAGTGCTTTACAGTCAACAAAACTGAAAGTGAAAGCATTTGAAAAATTTCTTCCCCTCCCTGTGTGACCCAGTTATGGCAGGCACACACACACACACACACACACACACACACACACACACACACACACACACACACACACACACACACTGCTGCTTTTTAGAAACAGTTTGTTGTACACTTGAAACCCGTCAAATAGCGGAAACAACGTCTGACACTGATCTGCAGCCGGCATTTCTTCTAAATATATACTCCAAAATAAATAATGAATTAAAGGGAGAGATAATTCAGCTCCGTCACGTCAGACCGAGTCAGATCACAAGCAAACCTCACTGCTGAGGGGGAAAGGTGGAAGCAAGCAGATGAGGGGGACTCATATGAAGAGAGTGTATAAACTAGGCGTGGACCGATAATCTGTAGCGATATTTATCTTATTTGTGGTTGTGGGTATTGGTTGTTTTTAAAACAATTTTAAACTGCACCATATCGGCTCTCGTCTGTCTGCACCGCAAGCTCGCGCTGTTAACTTGGGACTGTTAGTTGACAAATTTATAATTATTCATTATCAATAAAACTTCAAGCACAAACCTTTTCAGTAACAAACTTAAAACGTCAATGTTACATTGTATTTCTCTGTGAGGAGGAGATGCTCTGTTATGCTTAAGTAAATACTAATAAATATTAATTATTAAAATAACATCTCAAAAAATCTGTAGTCTTCTAACGGTCCCTTATCCTGTGGTGCTAAAACCATCATTTTACTCACATTTTAAGTGAATTTGTTGCAACTGCAGACTAATAGTACGGAGTGTGTGCAGTGTGTCTGATAGCTGACGTGTGTGTGTGTGTTGCATGTGTGCAGGCCATCGCCCTGCCACCCATCGCCAAGTGGCCGTACCAGAACGGCTTCACCTTCCACACGTGGTTGCGCATGGACCCCATCAACAACCTCAATGTGGACAAGGACAAGCCCTACATCTACTGGTATGTAAATCACACAAACGTATTCACACGTGCTCGTAATCACACGTTCTATTACCATACAATATTATATCAATTCAGCAGACGAATATTCAACATCAGCTGATATCACAAAGTCTGCTACGATACGATTTACATTCAGTTCAGTCCAGGAGCCAGCGATCGATATGAGACAGTATCATATGCTAATTTAACATCATCACTTACATTCATTAGGGATGCACGATACTTCTGCCTTTGAAGTTGACTATCGACACAGCACTCAAAGACGCTTGCTGTGGTCGCGGTTATGTTTGTATTTACGGTAGCCTACGCTGCATTCACAGTCACACGGATAGCCTACCCGCGTTAAGTTAACTGAACTCGGGAGACGGAGATGGATTCCGGAGAAATATCTTCACTCTAGTCAACCAGTGGATTTACCGTAAATATTGAAGTAGAGCGGTCAAAACAGAAACTTTTAACATTCTGCTGGAATTGAATTCCTCACCTCAAGAAAGTCACGTTTTTAGGATGGAAAGGTTTTGCAGCGAAATTGATTCACAACAGTACAGTATAGACCTTCCACTGTTTCAAAACACTAAAAACAAAAAATCCAAAATTTTACCCCACGCAACATAAACGCTCGTTTTTCTCGGAAACCTCCGTTGCGACAAGCGACTGGTTTTGCCGTGCAGGGTCACATATACATATATATTTTTTTTCTTTGCCAAAATTTGACCCAGGTGCAGAGCTGCCTTATTGAGTGTAAATTAAGCATCATTTTAAAGGGTGTTTGTGAGCGTCCACCTTTAATCTGCAAACCTTTAAAATGCTGCTCTAAAATCATTATTGCTCTTATCTGATGTCAGGGCGAGTGGGTTTCTCATGAGAGCTGAGAAGCGCAGTGAGACTGGCCCTGCTTGTACCAGTAAAAGTGATAAAGGCAGTGGTTTAGATAAGAGTTTAATTTTCTCTCCTCCTCTTCCTCCTCCTCTCGCTGTCTCTCTTTTCCTCCTCTCCATATCTGTCTCTCTGCTGGGCCGGGCTCCGTCGTCTCTCTCCTCCGCTCCACACTCAGCCCCTAATTAATTTCTGCCTGTCAGGAGTGTGAGAGCTGCAGCAGGAGTGTGTGCAGTGTGCAGGAGGATAAAGTGTGTTCCTTACACACACACACACACACACACACACACTTGCAGCAGGAGAAGAGGCTCACATCACCTGCTCTTACACAATTATTATTATATATTACACACTCACACACACACACATACACATGCATACACTCAACTCTAAGACATACACTCACATGCCGGCACACACACTCACGTTTAGACATATGCGTGTGTGTACGTATCAGAGGTCGACCAATGTTGGTTTTTCAGGTCCGATATCGATCTCGATTATTGCTCCTCTCTCCTCTTTCCCTTCTCGGAGCTTCACGCTGCGCTCGTCTGTGAGTGTGGTGTGAATGACAACAAGGCTTCAGCGTTCATTGGCTCATATTCGTGTGACATACAGCCAATAAGAGACTGCTTCGGGAGGGACGTTAAATGACGCAGCAAGTCGAGAGAAAACGGCACAGAGAGAAGAGGAGGCAGTGGAGCCACAGTAGTGCATCTTGTTATTAAACTTCATATCGGTGCTGGTCAAAATTAAACACAGATAATCGCTCACACAATGTCTAATATCGGACCGTGATAATCGGCCCGGATGGTAATCAGACGAAGTCTTAGTGTGTATCTGTTCTACACACACTCTTTTTTAGGCAGATGCATACATGTTCACACATAACACACACACACACACACACACACACACCCAGAAGATCTGAAGGAGGAGGGTTTTCTTTTATGTCTCTCACTTGACTATAAGATTATTTATTCATCCATTAATGTGCTTTATAGTAATTTGTTTTTCTCTTCTTCTCCCCTCCCGTTTTATTTCATTATCATTCTCTCATGCTCTCTCTCGTCCTCCCTACATCCCCTCCCTCTTTCTTCTCTCTGCATTTTTCTTTCCTCCCTCCCCCTCTCTCTCTGTGTCTGCGTCCTTCTCCCTGCTGCAGTTTCCGCACCAGTAAGGGTCTGGGATACTCAGCACACTTTGTTGGCAGTTGTCTGATCGTCACGGCGTTAAAGACCAAAGCTAAAGGCTTCCAGCACTGTGTCAAGTACGACTTCAAACCCCAGAAGGTGAGACTCAACCAAACACGTGTCGCTAAACGCAGCTCCCAAACACACATGCCTCAACCCTCTCTACTGCTGAACACCGCTAACCAAACACGTGGCGCTAAACACCGCTCCCACACACACATCCATCATCCCCCTCTTCTGCTGATCCAAACCACACATCCAAAACATTTTCCAAACACATGTCCCAAAACCCTGGTTCTAAATACAGCTCCCAAACATGTTCCAGACACAGCTCCCAAACACACATCCCTCGTCCCCCTCTTCTGCTGAACACCGCTCCCCAGACGTGCATCCTAAACACAGCTCCCAAACACACATCCCTCATCCCTTTTTCCTGCTGAACACACTCCCCCAACGGGCTCTCCCCAACACGTGTCTCTCATCCCTCTCTTCTGCTGAACACCGCTCCCTAAACACGCTTCCCAAATATGTCCACAGTTCCTAAACAGCACGTCACATTCCAAACGCGTGTCCCAAACACATCCCTCCCTTCTGTGTGCAGTGTGTGTACTGTGAGGTTGCATTTATCTGTATATAACAGTATATAATGAGATAACATTGTATAATGCAGTACTTTTTGAACTAAGCTCTGATAAATTTAAGGCGTACATGTATACAGAAACAGCACTGATAATATAAATATGCAATTAATCTGCAAACGTTTAACACATTTTTAAAACAAAATCATTAATCATTGGCACAAACTTCCAGAAGTTAATACTTGAGGCACTTCTACCTAACGCTCTTCTCTACACATTTATCGGGGGGAAATGTTGGTGTAGTTTTGGGATAGTTTAGTAGAAATGCTAAGTACTAGAGGCAGTTGGTAGCTAAGGTAGTCAGTGTTTGTGATTTTTTTTTGGTGATTTTCTACTGTGTTTGTGTTGCAGTGGTACATGGTGACCATCGTGCACATCTACAACCGCTGGAAGAACAGTGAAATTAGCTGCTACATTAACGGGGAGCTGGCCTCTTTTGGGGAAATGAGCTGGTTCGTCAGCAGTAGTGACGTAGGTCCCACACACAGCAGTTATACTTTTTCTATTAAAAGATAAATATTCTGTCAGACTGTGACTTTCCGCCCTATATAGTGTACCAAGTCAAATAGAGTGCTTGTGACTCTCCATGTGCACTACCTAGTGCATTGCCGTTAAACTGCAAACCCGGCTATTTCCTGAGATGCCTAATACCACATAGAAAAGTATTATAAGAGCGCCTTACCTACCATTCTATTAAGTGCAGTAGTACACGGCTCGGGATACAGCCCACGTGTGAGCTCACATTCACTAAGCGAGGCAAACACGCTATTTAGTTAGTTTAACAATTTTTGTGCATGCAGGCAGAGTTGAGCGCGTAAAGACGAGATTTTGCTGGTGAACGTTCCACTGTGTGCTCAAAATTTTGGCGCTGAATAACGTCATACATTTGAAGACGAACGCGCAGGCTGTATAAAAGCCACGTCGGACTTTGGACATGCCTGGCACAAGTGCTACCTTTCCCACGTACAATAAATGTGTCATCAAATATCAACTGGAAATATCGGCAAATCTAATCTTTGGATGATTTTTAAAAAGCGGTTCTCGATATGATTCCGACATTATTGTGCATCTCTACTATATACTATTTTATACCATGTACTAGTTTTAGGTTTGTAGTGTATTGTCTTTGGTATGCTACCTTATTGCTTCTTACTCTGTGCTTCACTTTACTGTACCTATAATTACACATAACACATTCTTTGGAATACGGTGATATAACTTTTATACCAAATCGCCCACCCCTCATCTAGGATGTCAGGACTTTATTTTACAGTGTTGTGTATTGCTCCAACGTGATCACATCATCAGATTTTGTTACTGTCGTCCTTTCTCTCTGTCTCTTTATCCCTCTGAGATGATAATGAAGTATCCATAGAAGAGGAGAGGGTGTAATCTGTCAGCAGAATTGCCTGAAAGGAGAGTTGTTCTGAAAAATGGTGTTTCTGTAATTGCCCGTGTTCTCTGTTATAACGCTGTGTTTATCTGCACAGCCCCGAGTGTCTCTCTCTCTCTCTCTCTCTCTCTCTCCCCCTCTCCATATTAACCCAGCTCTGGTTATTACTCCCTGTCTCCCTCCAGACGTTTGATAAGTGCTTCCTGGGCTCGTCGGAGACGGCGGACGCCAACCGGGTGTTCTGTGGTCAGATGGGGGCCGTCTACCTGTTCAGTGAAGCTCTCAGTGCTGCCCAGATCCTTGCTATCTACCAGCTAGGACCCAGCTACAAGGTGACGCCCCCCTCCTCCTAAAATAATGACGATGATGATGATGATGATAATAATAGTTACAACAACACGAGAGTATTTTTAACTGTTACATTGTGTCTATTTTCTCATCGTCAAGTTGGGATGTTGTTCTGCGTGTGTGTTTAGGGCACGTTTAAGTACAAGGCAGAGAGTGACCTGCTGTTTGCTGACCACCACAAGACATTGCTGTATGACGGCAAACTGTCCAGCAGTCTGGCCTTCACCTACAACCCCCGAGCTACAGACGCTCAGCTGTGTCTCGAGTCTTCTCCTAAAGACAACATCTCCATCTTCATACACTCACCTCACGCCCTCATGCTGCAGGTACACAAACACACCTGTACATACCCGCAAGAGCCGCAAATACCCGACACATCTCGTCAGACAAACATCACAGCAAATGAGATAGATGTGGACATGTGTGATAGATGTACCTGTCAAACATCTCCACACACACACACACACTGTCTTACCGTCTGCCATCTCACAATTACACACACACAGAGTCTCTCTCCTTCACGCCTCATTCCCTCTTTTGCCTGTCCTCCATCTGGTCCCCATGATGGAGCTGCACTGGGAGGCCTCCTGCACAGCTGTGACTGTCTCTCAGTCAGTGTGCTAACGAGTCTCATCTCCACCAGCACTGTAATTAACACATGAGCAACGTCACCTGAACACACTACAAGCTGCTCGCGGGGAGATTGTCCCTGTACTTAGGAAAATGGAAGTTCCTCTGGATTAAAGCTTCTGTTAAATGATTTAATTGTAAATGTAAATTTTACTGAATTCCCACCTGTAATCTGACCATAATCCAAACCCAACCCAACCTTAATCTCAGCACAACCCCAACCATAAACTAATCCCAACCCCGAATCCAATCATAATCTAATTCCAACCCTAAACCCAGCCATAATCTTATTCTGATCCCAACTATAATCTAATGCCAAACCTAACCCACATCATAATCTAATCCAAACCCAACCATAATCTTACTCCAATCCCAACTATAATCCCAAACCTAACCCACATCATAACCTAATCCAAACCCAACCATAATCTTATTCCAATCCAACTATAATCCCAAACCTAACCAACATCATAACCTAATCCAAACCCAACCATAATCTTATTCCAATCCCAACTATAATCCCAAACCCAGACCATATCATAATCTAATCCAAACCCAACCATAATTTTATTCCAATCCCAACTATAATCCCAAACCCAGACCACGTCATAATCTAATCCAAACCCAACCATAATGTTATTCCAGTCACAACTATAATCTAATCCCAAACCCAGACCATATCATATTCTAATTACAACCCCAAACCCAACCTTAATCTTATTCCAGTCCCAGCTGTAATCTAATCCCAAACCTAACCCACATCATAACTTAAACCAAACCCCAAACGCAACCACGAGCTATTTCCAACCTCAAAGCCTTCCATAATCTGATCCCAATCCCAACCATAAACTAATCCCAACCATAAACCACACCATGATCTATTTCCAACCCCAAACCCAACAGTAATCTTAGTCCAATCTCAACCATAATCTACTTACAAACCACATCATAATCTAATCTCAACCCCATAACCAAGCATAATCTGATGCCAGTCCTGAGCGTCAGTTAAATGCCTTAAATGTAAATGTGACTGTGGTGTGACTGAGGCTGATTCTTAAAACTGCACTGTTAATTCAGGCATAAATCTTAACCGGAGAACCTTCTAATGCTTCAATTGTCTGCTCTTTGTGTCAGCTGTTTTAGAATACACCTCCAAACGCACGCATGCACGCACACACACGCACACACGCGCACACACACACGCACACACATTCCACAGGTATAAAATGTTTGTGTGTGGTTGCAGGGGCCATCTGGAAGAGGGGCTGTTTAATTATAAACACATTAAGGACGGATTCACAGCTGTCTGAGTGATTTAATTACTCGGATTTTCTGTGTGACAAGGCTTTAATCTCTCTCTCTCTCTCTCTCTCTCTCTCTGTCTGTGCAGGATGTGAAGGCGGTGATAACACACTCTGTACAGAGTGCTATACACTCCATTGGAGGAGTGCAGGTTCTCTTTCCTCTCTTCTCACAGCTGGATTTCCTGCAGCACAGCAGTGAGGAGCTCGACACCACCATCTGGTGAGGAGACGTTGTAACACACACACACACACACACACACACACACACACACACTCACTGCTTATCAGAACATTGTGACTTTCTAATGGATTTTATTTAATTTCATTCTGTAATAATTAAAAACCCAACCACAGTCTAATCCCATACCATAGGATCATAATCTAATCCTAAACCCAATATTAAACACAGCCATAAACAAATTCCTACCACAAACAATAAGACAAATCACCTCCAAACCATAATCCCCAATCTTAACCTAATCCCAAACCCAGCCGTACTCTAATCTGCCGTACTCTACTCTAACTCCTAACCCATTCATAACCTAATCCTAACTTTAAATGCAACTAGAATCTACTATCAATGCCACACATAATCTAATCCCCACCTGGAACCTGACCATAATCCAATCCCAACCCAACCTTAATGTGAACACAACCCCAACCATAATCTCACCCAGTCATAATCTAATCCCAACCCCAGACCACATCATAATCTAATTCTAACCCCAAACTGAGCCATAATCTGATCCCAATCCCAATCATAATCTAATCTTAAACCTAAACCACATTATAATCTAATCCCAACCCCAATCCCAAGTATAATCTAATCCCTGACCCAAACCAAATTGTAATCTAATCCCAAACCCAACCAAATTCTATTTTCAGTCCCAAACATAATCTAATCCCAACCCCAAATCCAAACACAATCTGATCCCAATCCCAACCATAATCTGATCCCAAAACTAAAGCAAATTCAAATTCAGCTTTCAGCATTCTCAGGAATTTCTCTTTCTCACATGCACACACCCACCCGCACCCACACAGAACAGTATGGTGTGTAAGCAGTTTGTGCTCTGCCTGCAGCTGCACGTTGTTGTCCTTCATGATGGAGCTGTTGAAGAACTCAGTGGCCATGCAGGAGCAGCTGCTCACCTGTAAGGGCTTCCTGGTCATCGGATACTGTCTGGAGAAGGTCAGTGCTGTGTGTGTGTGTGTGTGTGTGTTTGAGAGAGAGAGAGATATTTCCTCTTTCACTACTGCTTTAAGGAGGTCTTTCGTTCCTCGAACCTTTAGGATTCTATGAGGTGTTCAACATGAGCAGCACACCTGTAAGAAGTTATCTCTGCAGTAAGTCTGTGTGTTTGTGTCTCTCTCTCTAGTCTTCCAAAGTGCATGTGACTCGGCCGGTGCTGGACATCATTTTGGCTTTTGCTCGGTACCTCAGTAACCTGTCCAATGGTGTCCTGTTGCTCAAGCAGTTGTGTGACCACGTCCTGTTTAACCCGGCCATCTGGATCCACGCTCCGGCCAAGGTTACGCACACGCACACACACACACACACACACACACACACACACACACTGGATATAGGTTTTGTTTTTTAGTTCAGTTGTGCTTACAAACGATCCACGCATCATTCAAAACCAAAACCCAACTTTGGTTTTGGAATACGACTAATGAAACAATGTGCTTTTTGTTTTGCTTTTTGGTTTAAATTAATTATTTTTTTATGTGCAAATAAAGGTGTTTGTGCGTGTGTGTGTGCGTGCAGGTGCAGCTGATCTTGTACACCTACCTGGCGACGGAGTTCGTCAGCACGGTGACCATCTACAACGCCGTCCGCAGGGTGGGAACGGTGCTGCAGGTCATGCACACGCTAAAGTACTACTACTGGCTGGTGAACCCGCAGGACCGCAGCGGAGTCGCACCTAAAGGCCTGGGTACGTGTTGAGGAGAGCGTGAAGTTAAGAGTATAAATCTTTCAGAAATAAAACAGCACATGGGTTTATTTTGGGTGATTTTTATTAACGCTGGCTACTCTGTGACTGTCGTTAATATAGAATAGACTTTATTTAATCACAGTACAGTTGATACAGTAGCACATTGATTAGCAGAACCATCTGTGTGATTCGTCATCTTAGGAAAGACATGTGATGTCAGTTTTAATGTATGGGAATTGTGTTCTGTGTGTGTGTGTGCAGATGGTCCGCGGCCCAGTCAGAAGGAGATCCACTCTCTCAGAGCATTTCTGCTTCTGTTTGTTAAACAGCTTATTATGAAGGTCGGACGTCATTTTTCATTATTATTGTGAGACTGCAGTGAGCATCACATGTTGTTATTGCTGTTACCGCGACTCCTACACTTTCTGTGCTAGAAACTTGGTTCCTGTAGTGGTGTGGGGTGCTTATATACTCGTTTTTTATACATGCACTCGTTCTGGAGTTCTGTCCATTTTCTGTCCGTTTTTCCCCATTGACTAACATGGAGCTCCATTTTTTTTATCACTTTACTGCGCGGCCGCCGTTCTTCACAAAGCCACCAAATCTGACATGATTCCAGGTCCCACTGGCCTCTTTGCAAATCTGTAACCATCATGACCCGCACTTGTCTTTTTCATCCCTCTTTTTTTTAACTGCTGTTTATTTTCCCCCATTTATTTTTCTCCCATTAAGAATACATGGGATTTGGGACTCGAAAGCTTCCCTCGACCTGTTTTCACACGACGGTCAACGCGGTTCTTATGCCACCTCAGACCACCTCACTGAACACACAACGCTATCTGTTTCCACGCACACTCGTCTTTCCCTTACTTTTATCATCCCTCATTCTTTCTCCATTCACTTCAGTACATTTTAATCAAAGTCTATCCAACTGGACAGTTTTCATGTCACACACATAAAACGTGAGCAATCGCACTGGTGTTTTCTTGTGGAGATGCAGCTCCAATTATTGTTGATATCACTGAAGTAAAGGTTTGTTCCTCTATTATAAGAGAAGTCATGTGGTTGTGTCCAGTTTTATTTCAGACGTTTCTTCTTGTTGTTATTATTATGGTTAAAGTGGCAGTGATGATGCAGCAGGTGTGTATCTGTGCTGTTGTTATCGAGTCTCTTTATCTGTGTGTGTGTGTGTGTGTGTGTGGTGCAGGACTACGGTGTGAAGGAGGACGAGCTGCAGAGTATTCTCAACTATCTGCTCACCATGCACGAGGTACACACACACACACACACGCAGGGTTCTGCAGCCGCTGTTTCTTTCAGCTTACACAGTGCTGCACTGCACTACAGCTCCACTAGATGGCACTGCAGCACTACAGCACTTATACTGCTTCTTCCTGTGACTTCCTGAGATTCATCTCGCACGCACGCGCACTCACACACACGCACGCGCCCTCACACACACACGCACACACACACACACGCACACACTGTCATGCCTTGCTGTCTGTAAGTGTATTAGTTCAAATAAAAGCTGGATTTTTGTTCTGTAATAACATTTTGTCTGTAGGAGGACCCCTATTGCTCTCTTTCTCTCTTCTCTTCCCTCTCTCTATTTCTCTTTCTCTCTTCCCTCTCTTTTTCTCTTTCTTTTTCCCTGTCTTTTTCTCTTTCTCTTTCTTTTCCCCTTTTCTTTTTCTCTGTCTATCTCTCTTTCTTTCTCTTTTTACTCTTCCGTTCTTTCTCTTTTCTCTCACTCACTCTCTCTTTCTCACTCACACACACACACACACACACACAGTGATTACTATTTCCTGCACAGGCCTCTGATGCATAATTAGAGCTTTACGTCATGTTTGTTTTTGTAGCACCACACACATACACACACACACACACACACACACTGCTTCATTAGAGCTAGTGGCGTGGGGCAGCATGGGTTTGGGTCTTTAGGGAGTGAGTTGGGTCTGTGCTGGCTGATTAAAGATCACACGTCCTGATTAAAGAAGTGCTCGTTACACTCCCGTACGCCGGTGTCTGGCTCTCATGCACCCGTCTGACTGTGTGTGTGTGTTGTGGTGTTTACTGCAGGACGACAACCTGATGGATGTGCTGCAGCTGCTGGTGGCTCTGATGTCGGAGCATCCCGGTTCCATGGTGCAGGCCTTCGATCAGCGCAACGGCATACGGTGAGACCGCCATGGGCATTGGGTATTGATGTGCATCGGGTGGTGGGTATCAACAAGTAGTGGACAGTGGGCATCAGTGGGTAGAGACAGTGGGTGTCAGCAGGTAGCATGCATCATCAGTGGGAAGTGGGCATCAGCATGAATTAGGCAGTGGATGTCAGTGAATAGAGGGCATCACTTGGCATCAGATGGTGGACATCACTGGGTAGTGGGCATCAGCATGTAGCGAGCAGTGGGCTACATGGAGAGTGGACATTAGATGCTGGACATTAGTCACTGGACATTAGTCACTGGACATTAGTCGCTGGACATCAGAAGGTGGGCATCAGACGGCGGGCATCAGCAGGCAGCGGCCAGTGGGCATTCCATGACTTGTGCCCAGTTGGTACAGTAGCGGGCAGTGGGCATCAGTGAGTAGTGGGCATCAGACGGTAGTGGAGATCAGCTGGCAGCGGGCATTTTTTTGATCAACCACATTGAACAGTCAGTTCGAGGTCATGCCAGAACCAACCGGTTTGATCAAATAGCACAGGGATTATGCTGTGTCTGTGACGTGGACGAGGCTGCCCGTGTGATGCTGAGCAGAGCCCGACTTGAAGGGATAATTCAGTCCAAAAACAGCAGATTTAACCCAATTAGTCAGGTCCAGCGCACGGATTTGTGTGTTTTTGTTTTAAAATGCCATTTCAAGTCTAGTGACACTAATAGTGAGCAAAAACACCGTCATTATAAAGGCACTGAGCAGCCGCGTTACAGACGTTACAGAGAAAAGCGGTTACCCTCCTGCTCTAACAGACATAAAGCTCTAATTCTGTTAGGGTCGGCCAGTTTTGGTGCTAATATTTAAAATTCAATCAAATAGGTTTAAATTAAGCTTTTTGTCAGAGTGTTTGTTATTCTAAATGTTGGCACCAATTTCTACTTTTTTGCAGCAAAATATGAATGAATTAGTAATTATTGTTATCAGAATAATTTTTATACAAATCTTTTCTATTTTCTCTGAATTTTATTATTATTATGCAGTTTTTATTGGTTTAAAATAAGTATAAGCTGTAAAACTAAGTTTTTAAAAAATGCACTGCAGAAATAAAAATAAAGGTTGTAGGTGGAAGGCTATTGAAGGTCCATAGGTGTAAAAAGCTCTATAATAATAATAATAATAATAATAATAATAATAATAAAATAAATTTATCTCTGTATCATATTTTTAAATGAAGTTGTTGATTGCTTGTACTAATTATAAACCAATAAAATACATAAATACATATCTGATATTGAGTAATAATTATTAATAATATTTAATTTTAATAGCAGAAATATAACATCAAGAGAAAAGTTTTCATCTTATAGCACAGTAAACAAAAGGATTTTATTCCCTCTGCTCTTTTCAATCCTTATTATTATTATTAATGTTGATTACAATTTTTATTGGTTTAAATTATAAATGAAAATAACTAAATTTCACATACAATGCAATGCAAATAAATGAATGAATGTATTATTATTAGTTACATATTATTATTATTATTATTATGAAAAATAGATCAGTCAACCTTTGAGAATTGGATGTGCTAGAATTGTTTTATTTTAGGACTTACGGGGCTGAATATGTCGGTTGAGATCAAGTTTACAAATGCCCTGAAATTTATGGAAAATATTTAAGTGATGAAAAGTTGTAGCGTGTGTTGAACTTTTTGTTCCTGTGGTTTAGTAGTGTGTGTGTTGAGGCTATGGACTATGTTCAAAAATAGTGTGGTGCACTGATACTCCAAACCCTGTGTGTTCTGTTCATTTCGAGCTGACATTCCACTGAACACACTCCATCAGGCACTGGGTTCACATATCAGCCATAGGCAACTGCTTTTTACTGTTATGATTAATATTCTACTGATCATCACACACACATGTGTATCATCAGGACTGTGCTGCAAGATTACAGTGGAGATCAAGTTTAAATCTGAGACAGAATCTGTGCTTCATGTGCAGACTTATTACTTTTAGTTGTGAGTCGGTATCAGCTTGCATTTCTAGTTTGCAGAAAAATATACTATATTAATACAACGATGAAAACTGTCTATTATACAATTCCTCCAACAGACAAAACGTTATATAGTGAGTAATATATCATATATATTTATAATGCACATTTAAAAACCCAGACCACTGAGCAAATAAAAATAAAACAAGAGAATAATACACATGAGGAATAATACAATAAAAAACAAAAATAGAGACATACTGTAAAATGAATCAAAAATCCCACCTAGAGAACAAACAAATAAGCAGGACAGGGAATTACAAAAGCGATGGGAAATTGAGGCGGCTGGAAAGACCGGAGTTCTGAGTCTAAACTAAAAACAGAGATGGAAGGATCACAGAAAGGAAGGAAGTCAGAAGGCGACTGGTTCCATAGGCGTGAGGCAGCATCGGCAAAAGCTCTGTCCCCTCTATAATAATAATAATAAGAAGAAGAAGAAGAAGAGTGTTGTTTCTGCATTGCTTTTTAATTTTTAGTTATAAAAATTGTATAATAACATTTAATAATAAAGGTTCATTTTAATATACATACAAATATAACATCAAAAAGATTTGTGATGTGTGTGTTGTGTCTGTGTAAACGCAGGGTGATCTACAAGCTGCTGGCGTCTAAAAGTGAAGGCGTCAGGGTTCAGGCTCTTACAGGCACATTTCCATCTTCCCCCAAAGTGAGTCATCATCGTCGTCGTCGTCGTCATCATCATTGTCACATGCTTTTGTCATATGTCAAAGCTATTGTATCCCATATTATTTACACTGTGCCTGAAAGTGATTATTATCAAAATGAAACACTTAAGGACACTGTGGCTAAAAATGAAGGACCTTGAGCCTAAAAGTGATAGGCTTGTGTTATCCACATTATCATCATAAAGTAGAGTGTAAATGTGGATCATCTCAGTGTGCGCAAACGTTTGATGGTTAGTGTGCATGTAACACATTATAAATAATGCATATTTTAAATAATAAACCGTATTTAATAGTAATACATATCCTCCACTTTAGTCGCTATTGTAAATGATGATTTCTGTTACTGTTAATAGTTTAATACATTAGAGCTTCTACGACACGTGGCCTTATGTGATTCACTTCTATTAAAATATCACTTTAACCTCCTCTCATTCCTCTGTCCAGTGCCAGATATTAATAATAAATGTCCTCTCTCAGCAATTTAGCTCGGCCTGATACGGAAGACCCGCTTGCAGTTCTACGCTGTTTTACCTCCGGCCGTAACGCGGGTCTCTAGATAAATTTGGTCGTGTTTTTAAGAGCGCCTCCATCATACCTCTTAATTGTCCCAAAACCCTGACCTCGGTACTGTTGCGCTTTGTGTTTCAGGAGGAAGTCTGAGGTGATGCTGGCTCACGGCCTTTTCTCCTTACTGACCGAGCGGCTGATGATGCACTCTAAATCCAGTTCTCCATGATTTACCTACAACGCATATTTCACGAGGTGCCAAGACGCCAACACATTAATTCCTCGGCTTTTATTCATAGGCTAGAAAACACACCTCTGCCTGCTGTAATTCAGGACTCAAAGCCCTTCTGGTGCTTTCTTGTCTTTCATAATCTATATGTATTATGTATGTGATATTTACTGTGTGTACATCTCAGTATTTTGTTTGTGATTATTAGATTAATTATGATTATTGTAGTTGTATAAATAACAGCTGATTTGTAATGACCACATGGAGAGAACAATTTCCTTTATGAAGTAAAATATTTATTTTCCTAATATTTTAAATTATATATTTAAAATGTCTGTCACTCACTCACATGCCCAGTTTCTTGGCAAGTGTTAAATTAAGAATGTAAAAAGTGTAAGATAAAATAAAAAATTGCATTATTACAACAGCAAATAATACATTATAAAAGAGCTAGTTATATTAGAGTTTGATGTATAAAATATAAAACACACTTCTAAAATTAAATAATTCTGAACACAATGCCACATTTTGTTATATAAAATAATAAAAGTAAACACAGCAGGGAAAAATAGTCACATGACAACACATGTCACTAGTGTGTTTTTAAGAGACCTGAAGAAATTACCAACTTTTTAAAAGCTGTTAATAGACTTTTAACACCCAAAAATATTCAAGGATGAGCAGACTGTTAGGTTCTATAAGTCACTTAATTCAGAAGGTTTTGGATTAATTTGGTATTTGGTTTCAGCCTTGATGATCAGAAAGCCAGAAGTCAGTTTACCACTGCTATATTTACAGATGTATTTACACAGAGCTGAATAAATGGTATAGTGTCGCAGAAAGGAAAATATTTTTATTTTCTCTATCCAACACATATTCTCATCACATCGCCCGGCAAATATCAGTTTGTTTTGTTACACATTATACTGCTCCAGAAAAATCCAGCAGGTCTAGGGGCAATGGCGGCAGATTTGTCAGGCCATCGCTTATAGCGATTTCTGCAGGAACTTGTGGTATCCATACTGTCTTCTAAATTTACTGAGGATACCAGGACCTAAACCAAGTCTCAGGATTTTGAATTTGATTTATGTTCATATTCCGACCTTTATTTTTATCTTTATACAGTACTGTGCAAAAGCCGAAAGAAAATGTACTAACAATGCTTTCAAAAAATGAAGTGTTAATCTTATTTTCATCAACCAACAAAAATGCAGTGAAATTTGAACAAAAGAGAAATTCCAACCAAATCAATATTTGCCAGACCAATTCTTTGCTTCAAAACACCATCAATTCTTCAGTACACTTGCACACAGTTTTTAAGGAACTCGGCCAGTAGGTTGTTCCAAACATCTTGGAGAACTAACCACAGATCTATAATCCATAATCCTACAAAATAATAATGACTATAATCCTACAAAATAATACAATGACTATAATCCTACAAATAATATAATGACTATAATCTCACAAATCCTGACTCAAAAAGTACCTAAGAATTACGTTGGTTTGAAGGCAAAAAGGTAGTAACACCAAATATTGATTTGATTTAGATTTTTCTTTTTCTTGCTCACTTTGCATTTTGTAAATTGATATATTTCGTAAAATTTATAATAATATTTATATATATATATATATATATATATATATATATATATATATATATATATATATATATATATATATATATATATATATATATATTTATTTATTTTTTTCAAAATAAATTTTATGTGTAATTTATATATTTTTTATAAAAATCAATATTTTCTTTCTTGTTATCTTTTGTTTTACATACTTTTTCAGCATTCCGCCTAAAAATCTTTGCATAAAGTACTGGTATATATATCCAGTATTTCTCATCTATGTTAATATCATGTTTATAATATTATTACAGTATCTCGCTACAGTGTTCTCTAGGCTCTGTCTATTAATAGTTTATAATGACTCTTATTGACAGCACTGTTTCCTTTATTAATTAAATACTGTAAATGAAATATTCAGAAATGCATGCCGTTTATTCATACATTTTTGTTCCTTTTCACTCCTCTCCAACTTCTATACCAGCCTTTAATTTAGAATGTGACAATATTAAATATGAATACTACAATATAAATAGAGACCATTATTCTCATTGTATGATGTATTTGAACACATGTCCCTGTCCTTTTTCTTGGACGCTTTGAAGCGGCGAGATGAGTCTGGTCAGTCTCATCTTGACGCCTCGACACTAAACAGAGACTCCTTTTTTTGTCTTTCTTTTGCAGATTCTCACTGAGCAGATCTGCACGCAAGTGATCCACAGACAGCACCCGGACGCCGACCCACCGTCAAGATCCAGAACCCGCGCAAGAGAAGCTTATATCTTAGGACTCAAAATACATTTCACAAGACGCACGGCAGGCGGGCGTGGGTAATGACTGCCTATCCGCACGCCATAACTTCAGAAATACATCAAGCAGATTAACAAACTCTCACGCCCAGGCTTCATCCTTGCATCACGTTTCTGAGACCGTCGAGCAGGCCTATTGTTACAAAGAAGAGATTTAAAATCAGACAGGAGAAATCATGTGATTGCTGTGTTTAAAAGAAATATATATATAAAATAATTAGAGGAGCTAATTGAAAATCTAACAATAATTAAAAAGTAAAAGGAAGAAATGGTTATAGACGGTTTCCTCTGATAATAAACTCTAAATTAAACACTGAATTAATGTTTGCAGGGAAAATGGGGAATTACTCAATAGGGAATAACGTTTTTGGAAAAATGGAAAAAATACGTGTTAGAGTCGGACTATTGACAGGAAACACAAAAAGTCTCTTTAAATAAACTGAACATTTTAAGTCATGAGCGGGATCTCTATTTAGGACTTTCAATGCAAAATTGTGTCGCCGTCGCAACGGAGTTTCTTAGAAAAAGTTCGCTTATGTTGGCGGGTAGTGCCTTATTTCGTTTTTGTTAAGCTAAAACAGGAAGGCCTATACTGTACTGTTGCTGTGAATAAATTTCGCTGAAAAACTTACCCTTTCCATCCTAAAAATGTGACTTTCTTGAGGTGAGGAATTCAATTTCAGCAGAATGTTAAAAGTTTCTGCTTTTGACCGCCTACTCAATATTGTGTAAATCCAATTGCTGACTAGCGGAAGATATTCGAATCCGCATCTCGGCTCTCCCAGTTCAGTTAAGCTGGATGCAGGTAGGCTTATCCAGCGTATGTGAATGCAGCGAGGCCGTAAATGCAAGAGGTCGTGGACCCCGGCAAGCTGCCTGTGAGTGTTACGGCAATATCAACTTCAACAGATTTCTCCGCTTCTACTCTATGTACAGGAGAAACTCAATTTTGAAACCTTATGTCAGTCCATCTGCTCAATATAGGTATCGCTTTTGCCGATTTATGCCTCTTTCGGCGAAAAACATCAGAACTTAATTTAGGTACCATGGCGTTTACCGGTTTTACCGGAGGCAACTGGGTTTTATGGAAAGTATGATTATATGTCGTCGTGAAGACACCATGTTAACAGCCAACAGTGCACCACAACCAAACGTGAGCTTCCAAACTGCGAAGGTGCCGTGATAGCACCCGAACGAACAAGATCTTTGTTTGAGCGCCCAGTGCTATCTTTAACGTCCCAGATTCAAACCGGCGACAGGGCGAACGCGCTAACCGTTACGCTATCATCTTTCTCTATGAGAAAACAGAGCAGTTGGTAGAGTAACAATTAGGCAGCTGACCCTGTGATCAGAGGGTTCTGGACCAGGAAAGGTACCACTGAGGTACTCATAATTTGTAAAGTCCCAAAGCAGACTGCCCATCAGGCGGATTGATCAATGCAGCCAGCGCTGGAAGGGTTGTGGTCTTCAGAAGGCGTTCTATGGCGAAGTAATCACTGCTTAAAAAGCTGGGGAAGGAGCAAGGAACAGAAAGGCAGGGAAGATGAGAAGATGACCTGAAAAGAAGAGTACACGGTGATTACTGCCAAAACACAGAATGATGTTTTCTTTTTTATAGTGTCTTTCACCAAAACCAAGTCAGCCCACAAAATGGCATGTAAAGTGGGGAAGAGGAAACATTGAAGAGGAAAACGAGTGACATAATAATGTCTGAAAATTGTGGATGGTACAAAAATATCGCCGCGACACACGCCAGATGCGCTCCTGGTTAGAGTTTGTGCCGCCCGGTTTTAGTTTAATGGCACGTTTCCAGGCCGCTTTTTCATCACCGCATACCCTTGAGACTTTTCTCTCGTCACCAGCGGAAATTTCGGAGCGAATGCTTAAAGATGAATGAAAGGGTACTGCAGATATAGGAAGCTCAGACGGAGCCAATACAAGGCCAGTTTTATTTATAAACCCCTTTTTCTGCATTTAATGGCATGTTTCAATAATCACCAGGATGTGTCGTGCCCAAAGGAGCGTCGCCACTTTTATCCACCGCTAGTCGCGCAAACCTCGTCCCTTTAAAGCGGAGGGAAAGTTTGACGTCGAGGCTGCAGTCGGAGCTTTATAGTCACGGTGTAAAATTCGCTTCCTGCAACACGGTGCTCCAGCTGCTCTCCGGAAAAGCCAGGAGGATAAATGTCTTTCTCACAGTAAATATATGTTTCCACCATTAAAAAAAGAAAAGAATGCTCACAAAGAAAGTCACTCCTGCAAAGTGAAAAATATAAATACCCAGGATACCCAAGTATACATGATTCTTCATGTAGAAAATAGGTCTCAGAATAATATTGAAATATACTGATGCTTATATTTTGCTGCCATATCAGCTGTAAAAAATAAAAATGATACAAAATTTTGGATAGCAAAGACTCCAAACTACAAACTTAAATGCAGTTTGCAACATGGGAAAGTTACGTTAATGAAAAGTTCGGCATGTTGGTTTTGATTAATGATCTATTAATTTGTTTATTAAAGTGAGAGATTAAAATGGTTCTTAAAAGTCTATTTCATTTAATGATTTTTTCATTCTTAGCTGCCGCTATAACCCAAACAATATGCAAGTAATGTTTAATTTAAAGGCTCTCATTTCATTAGATTTTTTATTCCTCTGTTGAATGTTTCAGCCTTTCAAGCAACATGGAAAGTTGTTATGTATATTATTTATATTAAATCTGAATGTCGCTTTATTGAATCAACCGCCTCTATAATAAAGTATATACAAGATGTTGGTTGAAGGTGATCAACGGTTTTGATTTATTTTGATGAATGCAATAACCCTATAATCAATAAAGATAAGCAATCCAGATTACGTTGTTTTAGCTAATATCATTTGATTCGCTGGTTTACATTACCGTTCCTCAAGACGGACAAGGCTAAATCGTTGTGTTTCTAATATGGATTTCATTATTTTTTTGACGACTGTCCAGCCTCATAACAACACAGGCGAAGATTAAGTCGTTGAAGGTTGTGAAATTGAGAATTTTTGGTTTCAGAGAATTTTATCCGCAAATCAACAGGGATTAATGTTCGAATGAACGAATGAGTGAATGATCGAATGATTTACCAACAACAATTTGGTCCATTTGATTGATTTTTTGATTCATTTTGATTATGCAAAAGATTAAACATGGCGCGGGAAGGTTCTGAATGTGAGGTTTTTGATTAATTGTCAATAAATTGATCAAAATGCAAATGTTGTGCGCAGTGTATGTTAACTAAAGGTTCTGAATGATGATTTTATTCATTTGTAATCAAAATGATATTATTAAAGTCTGAATATCTGAAGATTTTGATTCATTTCAGTCATTGTTGATTAACGTTCCACACGCCAAGATTACATCGATTTAAAGTTTAATACCGATTGGCATTGATCATCAGTCTAGCCCTAACTGTTCACCGGCGATTAATCATTCAGTCTCCACTCCGGCCAATAACTGAAACGAGGGCAATTTAGCCGAAACCTGGCCCTCTGACTCCTCTTTCACTCCACATCCTGTTTGTTTAGCTGTTGAAGCCTCCAACCAGACTTGGCCAGACTGGATGCTGAAGCGGGCACCAGCCACCACACACCCCCCTCGCCTGTGAGACAACTGACCTGAACAGAGCGCACAATTGACAGGAGTGATGGAGGGAGCAGAACCAAACCCTCTCAGCGCAACGCCTCCTGACGTTGGTCTGAAACTCACGAACATCAAGACGTCTGCCCTGGTCTCACACATGTTATTGCCACACACACAAACCTGCCTTTCATGAAAATGAGTTGCTACTTAGTGTGTCTCACTCTTTTGAAGTAGATTAAATACTATTATGTTTTATTATTAACACTAATAAGAGTAGTAATAATAATATTTATTTACGAGCCAGCACCTTTCTAGCATAAAAAATGCATCCCACAGTGCAGTGAGAGTGAAGATCACAAAAAAAGAAAAACAAGTAGCTAAAGAGTTTAATATAAATAAATATGAAATAGTAAAAAAGAATAAACTAGACAAATAAAGATAAAATACATTAAAAAATGAATTTAAATGTGACAAAACAATTTATTGTTTCAGTCACACTAAACTAAAACTATGCAAAGAATTAAAAAGTATGCAGCAAATAATTTACATTATTATTATACATACATATACAAGGTTATTATTTATTATTATTAGCCATTTCTTTTAGTAGTAATTACATGCCTCCAAATCTCTTTTGATCATTTTGAGTCTACTAAGGTTGGTGGGGTTAGTAGAGATCTTGAAGGCATTGCAGTTATTAGAAGAGCTGCTGGTCTGGTGGAGGTGCGCAGGGTTTTCCTGTCTGACATGATCAAACTTCTTTCGTTGTGCCTAGAATCAGAGGCAGTTGACACACACCTTCGCTGGTCACAATGTTGGGAGTTAATTACAGAAGTCTCATGAGTGGTGAGGGATGTGGAGTGGCACGGTGTGTGTGTGTGTGTGTGTGTGTGAATTACAGGAGTCTGCTGCAGTGTTCAGTGTGGTAGGAGTGGATGTTGTCTCAGTGCTACGTGAAGCCGAGCTGCAGTGAGGAACAGAAGATCATGGTATGTGTTTGCTGTTTTCTCGTGATCCTGCTCCCCATCACGCCATCAAGCACAGTGGGAGACACAGCCCAGCCCATGGGACATCACACACCGTGTCAGCACACACACACACACACACACAGCAAAAAGCACACTTTCTTCACATTTGCTGCTGTCAAGCACTTGAACCAAGCCCGGATTAATACACACACTACACTACAAAGCCATACACTCCAGTAATCTGCCCTACATATTTAATCTACTTATTGTTCCAGTTTTTCTTTATTATTCTTGCAATATTTCTATTTAGAATTCTAGTCTCCCTCATTCTTGTAATTTATATTGGTCTACAATGGTCATTTATAACATATATATGTATGAAAAGAATTCATATTCATAATATAAAAGTGTACTAATAATACTTATATCAGATAATAAAAGAATAAATAAAATAAATAATATTATACATTTTGGAATATATAAAAAAGATTTATTGATATATTTCAAGTATTATTAAATATTTTATTCATTTTAAATAAGTAATTGCAAAGATGATATAAATAAATACTACATGTAATACATATTAATTTATTAATTAAATATGATTAAATATTTTTATTCATTTTTAAATTAAATTGAAGGGATAAATTAAATTAAGAATAATTTGTAGAAAACATTGTTGTAAAATGAAATAAATTTTGCATTTTTTAAACTTCATATCAAAGTTAATAATAATAATGCATTTCTTCTTATTATTATTCTTATTATTATTAAGTTTACTAATAAGTAAATATGAATTAAAATCAGTAAATGGTATGCTATATATTGTAGGCCATTGATGTATTGTAATAAATGGCGTATACTGTATAATACTTAGAAAAGAGTGGTAGGTTGCGCAAGAATTCCTTGAAACCATGCATTTTCGTTGACGTTCAGTTCTCAGTGCGCTTCAGTTTGTTGTAACAGGTTTTATTATTGCACCGTGTTTTAGTTAATGTTACAGTTCTCAAATACTATAATGCATTTCATGTTATATCTTATACCACAACAAATTCATAGTGTGTAAATTTGAAGTTGAGGCTTTATTTAGTGTAATATTCAGATATATAGGTTTTACTGGATTTTTTTGATCAGTGAAGCTCGGCTCAACGTACTGCTCCTTCTCCTCCTTATCCCTTTAGTCCTCACGCCCGCCTGTGGCTGCAGGTGATTAAAACAAACGCTGTCTATATTCTGTGTTGAGATTGTGGGTTGATGTGGGGTTTGTGGGATTTGTCTCGGGGCAGTTGGAGGCCTGCTACCTCCGGAGTGGTGTGGTTCGGACAGCAGGGGGCAGCGCTGTGCTGGGAGCAAGTGCAGGAGTGTGGTAAGAGCCGCCGGACGCTGTGCTTCGTTTTCAGTCCGATGAACATGGAATTAAACCTTTATGCTGCTTCCTCTGCAGCCTTCCAATCAACTCTGTACCAGCCTCATCTGCATCGTCATCAACACACACACACACACTTTTCCACTTCTTCATCTTCTGTTTCATGCTGGTATTTTTATTTTGTGAGCTAAGCTCGAATATCTCCACCGCTTTTCCCCCAAAGCGCTCAAGTCCATGGCATTTGAATAATTTATGGAGGAACGTTACTTGAGGAAACACTGCAGGATCAAGAGGCCAGACACAGAGAGTACACACACACACACACACACACACATTCAACTGCTACACTTTTACACAAAATCATTTAACAGTTCTACAAGAAGCTCAAGCGGAGGAATGCGGATTTTGTGTGCAGGTTAAAGTCAGCATTACTCGTTGTGACTCTAGAGGTGCAATGACGGCACAACTCCATGGAATCGCCACTCGGTTTTAGAGCCATCGTTCATGGTCTTGTGCCGCAGCTTTTCATATCTTTTCAGTACGGAAAAAATACTCAGTCAGCCATAAAATTACGAAGGTAAAGTTGAAAATAAACTTAAATTGTCATCTCAGCTATTTATAAGCGTACAGAGAGATGAGATACGCCCGATTATATAAAGAAATAAGGTAATATAGAAAACTTAAATTCCAGAGGTAGAAGGAAAGGATCAAAAAGTCTAGTTACATATCTTAAACCACGGTATTATGGACTGGAATTGTCTTTTTTGTTATATATAAATATATACAGTACTGCAAAGGTTTAGTAGTGAAAAAAATGCTGTGTAAACAAAGAAATGCTGTCAGAAATATCAATAATGATTGTTTATTTTTATCAATTTAAAAAATGCAAAGTGAGCGAAGAAAAGAAAAATCTAAATCAAATCATTGATTGTGTTACTACCTTTTGCCTTCAAACCAGCATCAATTTTCTAGGTAAACGTGCAACAAAGTTAGGGATTTAGGATTATAGTCATTATATTATTTTTGCGTCATTGTATTATTTTGTAGGATTATAGGATTATAGATCTGTGGTTAGTCTCCAAGATTAAACAACTACCAGCCGAAGTTCTTCAAAAATTGTCTGCAAGGTACTTGTGAAGAATTGATGCTGTTTTAAAGGCAAGGGTAATACAGCAAATATTGATTTGATTTAGATTTTCTTTGTTCATTCACTGCATTTTGTTGATTGATGAAACGAATGATTAACACTTCCATTTTTTGAAAAGCATTCTTTCACATAGATTTGTCACACCTGCCTAAAACCTTTGCACAGTACTATATATATCTATATACAGTATATGTAAAGGAGACCTCCTAATATAACTTGTAATGTAGATGACTTTTTTGAGTGATTATTTGTCATTGTGAACACACCACAGCACAGCACATGCCTGACGGCCAATGAAAATGCAGCTCTGCTTGGATCATCCGTAAGGAGCAGTGGCAGCTAACAGGGCAGCACCTGGGAGAGTAGTGTTGGGGATTTACCTCGTTTGCTATGTATCTTAGCAGTGGTAGCTTTACCAGTCTGGGATTTTAACCGACGACCTTCAGATCACAGGGCGAACGCGCTAACCGTTATGCTATCAACTGCCCAATATGTGTTACGTGTTAAATTGTGATATTAAAATAGCTTTAGTTTTAATAATTGTCTGTAGTGAGTTGGTGTTCAGGTTCTAACACACTGCTTTGTAAAGCATTTCCTGGTGTATGCCCTCTTCCTCTGCAGCGCAGCTGTTCTAAAGGTGCAAGATGATGTGCGTGTGTGGATTCTCGGGAGCGCCTGCTGTTGCCCTGGCCACTGGCGCTTGAATCGATCCTGCTGGCCCCTTCTTTTCGCATGGACTGGAGTCAGTAATTGTACAAGATTAATGCAGCTGCCTGATTATGTATATCAAACACTTTATTTAGTTTTATTTATTTATTTATTTATTTATTTTTTATTTATTTATTTATTTATTTATGGAGTTGTTTTCTTTTTTGGAAGCAAGAGGATTCTGTGTGTGTGTGTGTGTGTGAGAGAGGGAGGTGGTCCTGCCACCCCACATACATGCATCTATAAAAAAGGTAAAAAGGCTGAAAAGAAACTCAATTGCAATTTTATTGTCCGCTGTGATAGATTTCCTGCCAAGTGGAGAGCAGGAGAGCTGTTTGTCACTGTAGCGCTCCCTTTCACAACTGCGGGGGCTGTGTGTACGTGTGTTTGTGTGTGTGTGTGTGTGTGAGCGAGAGAGAGAATGAGAGAGAAAATGAGGGTTAGAGGGTAGAATTCGTGAGATTGTGTGTGTTGTTTGTGTCCCTAATTGTGTACAAGTGTGTGGCTGTTTTGTGTGTGTGTGTGTGTGTGTGTTTGTATGTATGTGTGTTTGAGAGAAGGAAAAGGGGACAGTAAAATTGAAGAGCTTAAAAGTACACATAAAGCCCAGACACAGTCATCTCTCTTTCTTTCTTCTTTCTTCTTCTTCTTCTGCTTTTTGTTCTAATTTTCCTTTTCCTCCTCCAGCCCTTTTTTTATTTCTCTCAGGTTTTGGTCTCTAATTCGTTTCTTCCTTTTTCCTCTTCATCTTCTTCGTTTTCTCACTTTAGTCCCCCGCTTTTCACCGTTCATGGCTTGCAGCTTGTTGAGCAAATCCGGGCTGCGATATCTTTTGTCTGTAACCGGATTGCAACACTCTTTTCTCCATTTTTATGTCGAGAAATTGTATTTGTCTGTTTTACAGAAAGCAGCCGCTGAAACGCCGCAGATTTTGCAAAACTGGCAATGCAATCATACAGGCTCCCTGCAAAATTCAGAATTCATTTTATAGCGATTCGCAATCTCCATCATCCCATTCTAGCTGTGAGATCAGTCGATCCGCAAAACAAACACCTGCTGAGAGTCTCACTAGGTAGTGGACATGGAGAACGCTGCCTCATTTGATTTGGTGAAGCATCACATAGGCGTGAAGTGACTTTTAAAGCTCCGCTGGCCCACCTTAAGCTACTGTTTACCTTGGTGCTTAGCGAAATGTCAGAGTTATGGTGTTATTTTGCGCCAAAAATTATGAGTGTGTGAACTTAACAGCAAAATATTCATCATGCCGCCTCCTCATTTATCAGCATCGGTATCGGCATTGGCAGATATAAGCAGGCATCCCAACCTGCAAAAACTCATTTCAGGGAAACTCATTTAAATCCGTCATCGAGAATTGAGCGATGTGTGTGTGTGTGTGAGAGGTGCACATTTTCGTCGGCCCCTCCTGCTGAGAGGACAGATGTTTCTGCAGGTGGTCCTGCTGACATCATCACCTTCCCAAGGTGCCCCTCCACCAGAGATACACACCAATCAGCCAATGGGCTTGCAGCAGGAAGTGAGCAGCAGGTGGAAGTGACCCATCGTCCTTCACTCTCCCTCACTCAGCATCATTGCCAATACTCAACTCCTGAACCTGAAAACGCTCTGGAAAGCTCCTGTTAAACACTGGGGATCGACCGATGCGGGTTTCCTCATGGCCGATACCGATAATGACTATTATTATGTGTGTAATGATACATCAGTCCACATCGATACAATTATTTAATGATCCAATATGAAAACATCAATCTGATGTTTATTGTAGTGGCACTTTAGCAACATAGCGTACGTTAGCAACTAACATAGCATGTAAGCAAGTACCATAGTACACGTTAGCAGCTAAGATAGTGTACATTAGCAACTAAATAAGAAGTTTGATGCTAGCAACCAGGATAGCACAAGGCAAGTACCACTTTAGCAGCATATATAGTGTACATTAGCAACTAACATAGTTTACGTTAGCAACTAGGATAGCACAAGTAAGCAAGTACCACTTTAGCAGTTAGTATAGTGTACATTAGCAACTAACATAGCACAAGTAAGCAAGTACCATAGTACACTAAAGCAGCTAGTATAGTGTACATTAGCAACTAACATAGTTTACGTTAGCAACTAATATAGCACAAGTAAGCAAGTACCATAGTACATGTTAGCAGCTAAGATAGTGTACATTAGCAACTAACATAGTGCACGTGAGCAAATACCATAGTACACATTAGCAACTAACATAGTGTACGTTAGCAACTAACATAGTGTACATTAGCAACTAACAGTTTACATTAGCGACTAACATAGCGTACATTAGCGACTAACATAGCGTACATTAGCCACTAACATAACGTACATTAGCCACTAACGTAGCGTACATTAGCAACTAACATAGCATACATTAGCGACTAACATAGTGTTATCATAGTTAGCAATACGTTAGCAACTATGCTTTTGGGAAACCCCCCAGATCGGCCCCTGATCCAGCTATTAGCGTAAGTATCGTAGCGATGTCCCAGCCACGTATCGGATCGGTGCATCCCTGGTGTTACAACAGATAAAACCAGTATTACGTCATGCATATTTACTGCAACATGGCATTCAAGTCTTTTGATGAACGTAAGAGTAGAGAGGCGGTGTGTTGGACTCTCTCTCTCTCTCTCGCTCTCTTTATCTCCACTGCTTTCCTTCTCTCGGGGCCTGACACCGATACTATGGATCCCCGGCAACAAAGAGTACAGATATTACAGTGCTGCCGCTGGAGATAGAGGAGGAGAAAATGCCAATCTTTATTGAGTAAAAACTCACAAGCACAATGCACGAGGAGGAGCGCAGCACGGACAACATCCAGCATGGAGAGATAAGAACAACACCCAGACGCCACTCACCTCACTCCAGGAGTGTAAATTACAGCTGTGAACCTTCACTGGTCTCATGATTCCATTTGATCACCATTATCATGTCAACGATCCGATATCTTAATACATCACCATGTTTCTCATCAATGTTTCTACATTACTTCTAAATACAGACGCACGATCATATCGGAATTGAAGTCCTCAACATCACACCGATGATTAGATTTGCCCGATATTTCCAGACGATATTTGATGACGCATTTATTGTACGTGAGAAAGGTAGCGCATGTGCCAGGCGTGTCCAAAGTCCGAGGTGGGATTTTATACGGCCCGCGCCTTCTGTCTTAAAACGTATGCTGCTGTTTTGTGGCAAAAATCTGAGCACGCAGTGGAACGTTCACCAGCAAAATCTCTTATCTTTACGCACGCAACTCTGCCTACACATGTTTAACTACCTCAATAGGGTGTTTGTCTCACTTAGTGAATGTGAGCTCACACATGGGCTGTGTTCCAAGCCACGTACTACTGCACTTAATAGTATGGTAGATAAGGCGCTCTTATCATGCTTTTCTATGTGGTAGTATGCATCTCAGGGAATAGCCAGGGTTGTAGCTTAACGGATCTCTATGCACTAGGTAGTGCACATGGACAGTCACCCGTGCCCTATTTGACTTGGTACACTACATAGGGCGGGAAGTGACTTTTTCTTAAAATGTTGTGCACTACGCTGGAAATGCTCCGCCTTCGCTCTACTCTGCTTTCACGCTCGCCCGATTTGGCGCTGTGTTAGAGATGTCAGAACTATGGGATTATTTTTGTGGCTAAATTCTGAGCACGCAGTGGAACTTTAGCGAGCAAAATATCTTGTCTTTACACGCTCAACTCCGTCAACACACTTCCTCATTTACTGACTTCTTCATCGGCAGATATAAGCATGAAAAATGTTACTCCTGTGTTACTCACTCCTAGTTACATGATAAAGATTTTCGTTTTTGGATCAATGATATGGTCTCTGCTATGTATTGATCTAGATTGATGTTACACCCTTAGAAGGCAGCTTTCGGATTTTATTTTTGGTCAGTTTCTATGGCAACCCTGTGCCCTAAACTAAAGCTAACAGCTAAACTAACGTACAGATCATTTGTTTACTCAGAAAACGTCCCATTTTTGCTGTTTTTTTAAAACCTGCATGTGGTTGGCATGACGTTGTGGTCATATGTTGTTGATTTAATGTCCGGTGTTGTCGATAGCCATCCGCTTACCGCTCGCCTTCTTTAATTCCGGCTTAAGTACAGTGCGGAGTTTGTGCGATGGCGTCTGCACACCGCATCGATTTTTGGGGCTGGACTGGAATTGCATTTAGCTAATCCAATTAGGGCCGGGGCTCGGGGAGAAGCGTTTCTCTTTCGTGTTGCTGCGCTCGCTCGTTATCTATTGATCTGACCCAGACTCGGCCTGACGCGCACACCACGTCCGACCCGCTGTGTGTGTGTGTGTGTGTGCTTATCCATGTCAGGAAGATGAAGACGGTGTCATGTGTCATGTCAGAGCGGCTGAGCCGTCACGCTCCGTCTGAGCCGAATGAGTTTTTAGATGTCGAGCAGAAAGAGAAGCTCCGTTATATTACACAGACAGAGAAAATTGCGTTACACACCGCTACGTGGGCTAAATGCCCCCGACTGCTGCCCTCTCCGCCCCCAAAATGCCCACGTAAAGATGATTGGCGTCTCGACCCCGACGTCGTCCTGCAGATCGCCTCCCCGCTCGCTGGGTTTTGTGAGTGTTTTTAGCCGCTGCAGAACTGGAGTTAAATTGGATTAGACGCTTTCTGATGTGCAGCTCGCCCGCTTTTGTTTGCCCGTCTGCATTAGACTGACATTTCCAGAACGTGCATTAGTACAGTTAGCTCCATTCTTTAGGCCAGTAACCTTATCGTGGTGACGCACGTTTTCCACGCAGACCCGAGTGACGTAAAGCGGGAGGACAGACGGCTGAATAAATGTAATGCGTGCAGCGGAGCTTCAATCAGATCATTTACAATCAACCTTTTGGTTTAAATGTATTCCGCAGGAGGGAGGGAATAATAAAGGTACAATTCTTCTTGTTTGGAGGGAGGAATGATAATGTATATGATAATGTACATGTATGTACTTTATACATCTAGATATATAGATGTGTTGACCACATTTTGTGGTTGATTTTCGAAACTGTTACAACTAGGCCTTGGCGATATATCGAGTGACACGATATGAGCAATATTTTTTAAAACCGTGTTCTATAAGTAAAACTATTGCAAAAGTTTATTTCATGCGTTAAACCACACCTCGTTTACAGTGTGTGAGTTCTGCAGATTGGAACGCAACCTAAATGCGGTCCCATAATGCTGCTGTAAAGTGAAAAACCATTGTGAACACACCACAGCGCACAGTGCGTCACAACGAAATCTACCCTCAGCATTTGACCCATCCATGAAGGAGCAGTGGGCAGCTTTTTGACCGCACCCCGAGAGCAGCGCTTGGAGTGACTGAATATTTGGCGTAAAGTGAAGGCGACTCGGCAGGATCCTTACTCGTTTGATCTGTGTCGGTTCCCCATGCGCCGGTCAGTTGGCGACGTGCTGATAGGTTGCAGCTTTAAAAATAGCTAATAGCTAGAAGATAAATTCCTGAAGAATTTCATGCTTTGTGCTAAAAGATGTAGAATGGCATTAATGTGTGGATGACGTTTAAAACAATAAGCAGTTTATAGATGTTTCTTCTGATTATAACTATATAGAGCTGCTGAATTAAGGTTAAATGTCAACGTTAAATTAAATAATCAAATGAAATCTAAAATACGTCATAATTGCTTTGTTGCACATTTTAATCTTGAAAGAATCTTGAATATTATTTCTAAAGGTACAGAGCTCCTTTTTGCCTCACGGTGTAGAGGATTTAAATGAGATGTTGAGCTATGTAAAGGGGAAACTTATTAAACAGCACAATTAGGTGGGTTTTTGTCCATCTGAACCTGTCGTTGCGCAGCTCGAAAGGCGGTTGTATAGAGGTTCTGTAAAGTTAGCGGCTAACCGTTAAACGTCAAATTAAGCCGAGACTAACGAGCGCGCTAATGCGGCCGCGTCCACGCGGAGTATAGATGTGGCTAGTCGAGCATTTAAAGGCCGTCCGTCCGGCGGAAAACACAGCGATGGATTAGCGATGGATCACACTCCTGAGAAGATTAATGAGCTGCTCGCTCTCCGGCCCCGCGGCTAATTTACCACAATGACCCCAAATTAATGGCCAGTAATCAGGCCTCTGTGTGTGTGTTTTGCCTAAATGCAAATGTGTGAAGGTGTGCGGTTGCGGCTGCGTCTCCCGGCGGCATGTTTGACTTTCCGCCTGTGTTTGGTGTGATAAATGGAGTGCGGTAAGTGAGACGGCTGCTAATCAGAGTTTTTACCTTGTTACGCTCCACCGGGGTTCGAAAACGCAAACTTTAATGCAGAAGGCTGCGATGTGCCACTGGAAGCTCTTTTAGCTCAGGCTTTTCATGTGTCCACTTGCAACGGCAGTTAAAATTAAAATGTCTTTTAATGAACTAAATTCAATAAATATACAGAAAATATATAGAAAAATATGTTTACTAAAAAGAATTCTACTAAACTGGCCTCTGTGCCCTCAAACAAGGGACCTGCTCAAAATATTATGGGGAAATTAATTTTGTGATCATATGTGTTCCATATCTGTGCAGGTCACCTTCGAGCAGCACAAAGAGAACCTGTCCCGCATGTTCCGCGAATACCAGCGCGCGGGTTCCGAACCCGGCACCACAATCCGCACCGTCTCCGGAGCCAGTCAGGACTCCGAGTCTCCGGCCCGCACCAATGGAGAACTTCCTTCAGCACCGGAAACGGAACTGGAGACGGCTCCTTCGACGGTCATCGAGTTGCAGGTGGAGGAGAAGAAGCACTCCGAAGACCCGCAACAACAGAACCAGGACTGGGAACGGACCCATGTCCCCGTCACGTTGTCCAACATCTTAGCCAGGGCTGAAGAAGAGGAGGCTCAGGAGGAAGAGAGGAAGCAAGAGCAGAAGAAAAAGGATGAAGGAGGAGAAGGGAATGAAAAACAAGAAAGTGGAGAAGCTGGGATTGCGATGGTAAAGGGAGACGAGAGCGACGGAGCAGTCCAGGAGGAGGAAAGTGGAAAAGGCGACGATTCTGTTCAGGAGGAAAGGGAGGTGAAGGATGAGAAGATGAAGGATGATAACAGCGAAGAAAAACCCGTAACCAAGAAAGAGCAGGAAGTGGAGACGCTTCTTGAGGTTACCTCAAGTGAGAGTGGAGGTAAAGACGGACGCTCCGAAGAAGAGAGGGATGGGACAGAGTCGGATGCAGACAAAGGAGTAAAAAGCGAGGCGATACAGGAGAGCAGCAAGGATCCCGGCGAAGTCTCTTTGGGTGACGAGTTGGTGAAGGCCAGCGACGACAGCATGGAGGAGTCGTCCTACGTCTCGGCCACACAGGGGGAGGATGAAGAGGATGGTGAAGATGAGGGTGAAGCTGTGGAGAAGTCTGAAGCAGCAGCTGAGGCCGAGACTGCAGCCTGCACATCTGAAACGGCTCAGGGTTCTAGCAAAGAAGTGGCCCCCAGCACGGAGGAGGGCCTTACTGCAGAGTCGGAGGCAGTAACCATTGAAAAGGAGGAGGGCCCCAGCTTGGAGAAGATCCCCAGCACAGACACAGCCTCCAGTGCAGATTCAGGCCCTAGCAAGGAAGGGAGCCCCAGTGTGGAGGCACTCCCCAGCACAGAGGAGGGCCCCACTGCCGAAGCAATCCCCAGCGTGGAGGCAGTCCCCAGTACGGAGGTAGCCTCCAGTGCAGATTTGGGACCCAGTAAGGAGGCGATCCCCAGCTCAGAAGTGAGCCCCAGTATGGAGGTGGTCCCCAGCGCAGAGGAGAGCCCCAGCTCAGAAGTGAGCCCCAGTCCAGATGCAGCCTCCAGTGCAGATTCAGGTGCCAGTAAGGAGGTGAGCCCCAGCTCAGATGCCGGCTCCAGTACGGAAGTGGTCCCCAGCGCAGAGGCAGGCTCCCAGGCTGCAGGGGGCAGTAGTGCGAGCTCCACCAGTAAGACCAAAGACATTAAGATTGCCAGACTGGACGTGTCGAGTGTAGCAATGGACACCGAGCGACTGGAACTGAAGGATGCGGTGTGTCCATCTCACGTTAAACTGGACTAACCTATAAAATTAAACATATATTTCTTATAGCACAAGTAGCACATTTTTACATTCATTTGTTTTCATTTTGTCATTATCGGTGTATCAGTTAAAAAAATTAACGATACTCATAACCACAAAAATGTTAGATATCAATTATCAGTCAAACCGATAATCGGTTGACCCCTAGTATTAATCCAAGCCCTGATAACAGTGTTGTGGTGCTAATGCTGTTGTGTGGTCACCGTCTTTCTTCTTGCAGGACAGAAGTCAGGCCCAGGCCGCTGGCCAGGGCAAAGAGGCTTCCTCCTCCTCGTCCTCTTCCTCAGCTCGCTCCACCATGTTCCGCATCCCAGAGTTCAAGTGGTCTCACATGCACCAGCGCCTACTCACCGACCTGCTTTTCTCCGTGGAGACGGACGTTCAGATGTGGAGGAGGTGAGCGGCATTGAGGGAAACTAGACGGACAGTTCCTCAACTAACTGCTGTGTGCTGAAAAACGGGAAATCTGTTTCTGCTGATTATAGTTAATATATTTCTTATGCTATGAGGTGGGGAGCTAATGTAAATACGCCTCCTTATGGACAAAACAGGGAATGACAGCCTTATGCAGACATAGCCTTGTGGTCAAAATGGGGAACGACAGCCTTAATTTAATTATGAAGTACCCTTAGGGTCAGAATAGGGAACGACAGCCTTAATTTAATTGTGAAGTACCCTTAGGGTCAGAATAGGGAACGACAGCCTTAATTTAATTGTGAAGTACCCTTGTGGCCAAAATAGGGAACGACAGCCTTAATTTAATTGAGAAGTACCCTTAGGGTCAAAATAGGGAACGACAGCCTTAATTTAATTGAGAAGTACCCTTAGGGTCAAAATAGGGAAAGACAGCCTTAATTTAATTGAGAAGTGCCTTTGTAGCCGAAATAGGGAATGACACTGGGTTCTTAAGAAAGTTAAATTCAAATAGCATAACATTGTACAACTGAGATTTTAAATATATTGTATATTATTTGTACATTATAGTATTTTTGGCGTATGCTGTGTGTGTGTGTGTGTGTGTGTGTGTATAGCCACTCCACCAAGACGGTGATGGACTTTGTGAACAGCAGTGAGAACGTGGTGTTTGTCCACAACACGGTTCACCTGATCTCCCAGGTGGTGGACAACCTCATCATGGCCTCTGGAGGCATCCTGCCCCTGCTGTCGGCCGCCACCTCCTCCACGGTCAGTCCCCTAAACGTGCGTGTGTGTGTGCCGGCAATTAACACAGCATGAAATATGTCGATCATTTACAGCTTTTTAATATCAGTTTTCACCTCAGACTCCTTCCGCACACATTTCTGTACCTGCTAGCAAATAAACATCAGACACACAAACACATCACTGCTGCGTATATCAACTCCATTCAATTTTTCCCCAAGTATCGGTATCGGAACTGCAAAAGTTGGATCGGTGCATCCCTAGTCAATATGCAGTTTGTCATTTGTGACCCTCCACGGCAAAACCAGTCGCTTGTCGCAACGGAGGTTTCAGAGAAAAACGAGCGTTTATGTTGTGTGGGGTAAAATTTTGGATTTTTGGTTTTTAGTGTTTTGAAACAGTGGAAGGTCTGTACTATACTGTATAAAACTTACCCTTTCCATTCTAAAAATGTGACTTTCTTGAGGTGAGGAATTCAGTTCCAGCAGAATGTTAATAGTTTCTGTTTTGACTGCTCTACTTCAATATTTACGGTAAAATCACTGGTTGGTTAGCGTGAAGATATTTCTCCGGAATCCATCTTCGTCTCCCGAGTTCAGTTAACCTAACGCAGGTAGGCTATCCGTGTGGCTGTGAATGCAGCGTAGGCTACCGTAAATACAAACGTAGCCGCGACCGCACCAAGCGTCTGTGAGTGCTACGGCAATAGTCAGCTTCAAAGGCAGATTTCTCCGTTTCTCACTTGGCGTGACAGGAGAAACCCGACTCCTTTGAATGTTGATATCTCAGTCATATGTCGTCCGATTCGTTCAATATAGGTATCGTTTTAAAGCTTGATTTATGCCCTTTCATGAAAACATAACAACTCAATTTTGAAAATTTGCGACAAGTGACTGGTTTTGCCGTGGAGGGTCACATCTGAAAGAAATACAAACGTGCATTGTTTTCTTAGCCGGTGTAAACGTTAGACACGTGATCCTTCCACTGAACACTGTTTTATGACCAAGCCTTGGACACACAAGGTGCTGGTCATGATGCCGTCACCTCTCACACTGATATATTTATCCAAAACTGACCTGAACCCCTCGTCTGATGACTGATGCTCTCCTCCTTTCACTCAGGAGAAGACCGACTCCATTAGAACGTGTCCTGAAGCGGATGTGTTGGTTAATGAGGGTTATTAACTGTGATGATGATGATGTTAATGAATTTGTAAGGAATAACTCTTTGTGATGTGGTAGAGGTAATGAATGTGCTGTGTAACTGGTGAGCCCACTCTCGTCCGGCCGTTATCATCAGTAATGCTCAGGGTAATGATGATCATGATCATACAGACCACACCAGCGCTAATGTGAGAGTCTGCTGGTGGTACTTTTGACCCAGATGAGGAGGAATAAAGATGTCTCCTTGGTTCGTATGGTTCTGTAGGAGCTTTCCACAGTGCAGGGTGCTACAATACCATGGTAAATGAGTGAGTAGGGCTCATGAAATATTTTGGATGATGAAATTAAAACGTATATTGTTTCATATTATACTCCCTGGTTTATTTGCTGGTGGTGGTGCAGTAGTCACCACGGCACCACATGGATGTAGGCATAGTAAATATAGTGTTACATTTGTGCTAAGGGTCAACCGAGTATTGGCCAGGCTGATAATCGGCAGCTGATATTAGACATTTTGCCGATTATTGGTATTGGTGTTTAGTTTTGACCGTCACTGATGTTAAGGCCTCGTCCACACGGATGTTCGAAATGAACGCCCTCTGAACGCCATACGCGTTTTTGCTGCGTTTTGTAGCTGCGTTCAATTGGCGTTTCACTGGCGTTCACAATAGCGTTTCACTGGCGTTCGCAATAGCGTCGTTTTCCTCGCGTTCGTGGGGATTTTGACGCCAAGGAAACGTTGCATGCAGCGTTTATTGGACGCCACCCGACCGCGCAGCCGGCCGAACGCCGGTGCTGAACGCCCGTGTGGACGCTTTGATTTGCTCCAATGAGCAGAAAAACGGTCGGCGTTCAGTCGGCGCTCACCTGGCGCCACAAACTCCAGAAAAGCGCCTGGTTCAGACGTTCGTGTGAACGCGGCCTTAGTAATTACAAGGTGTGCTACTGTGGCTCCACTGCCGTCTCTTCACTCTGTGCAGTTTGCTCACGACTCATTGTGAACAAGTGCCATAATTCGTGACGAAAATGATGCTGAAGGTGGTGATGATAATAATGACGTGTGTGTGTGTTTGTGTGTCAGCACGAGCTGGAGAGCATCGAGGCGTCCCAGGGAGTGTCTGTGGAGGCATCGGTGGTGTTCCTGCAGCGTCTCATCAACCTGGTGGACGTGTTGATCTTTGCCAGCTCCCTCAGCTTCACAGAGATCGAGGCCGAGAAGAACATGTCGTCTGGAGGAGTGCTCCGACAGTGTCTACGTCTCGGTACCGTCTCACTTGCTCTTTCACTCTGTCTGTCTCATTCTCGGTATCACCTCCCACCTGTCTCACTGTCTCACATCCTCACTGCCGTTCTCAGTCTCTCTTGATTTATCTGTCTCTGTCTCAGTCTCCTATCTGTCTCACTGCCATCTCTCTCTCTCTCTCTCATTTGTCTCTCAGTCTCAGTCTCATTACCCGTGTTACCTCCTTCCAGTTTCTCTACCCCCTTCTCTCTGTCACTCCCTCTCTCTCTGTTGGTCTCAGAACTTCTGTCCCACTGTGTGTTTCTCTCCACCTGTCTGTCTCACTGTATCACAGCCTCTCTCACGCTGTCGTTTCTCTCTTCTCATTTCTCACTCTCACTACCTGTATCACTGTTGTATCATATCTCTACCTCTCTCACCTTCTTATGGTTTCCCAACCTACAAGTCTGTCTCACTTACACCTCACTTTCAGTCTCACTACCTGTCTTTCTTCCTTTTCTTTCTCCATCTGTCTCATTACTTGACTGTCTCACCAGCTTGCTCATGGTTTCACTGTCATTGCCTCTCATGTTCTGCCAACTTGCAAGTGTTTCTCACCTGTATCACTATTTGTCTCACTGTCAGTCATTCTCACTACCTGTCTGTCTCACTAATCCAGTCTCACTGTTTGTCTCACTGTCTGTCTCTCTCCACCTATCTGTCTCATTGAGTCTCACTGTCAGTCTCACTAACAGACTGTCTCACTAGCTTTCTCACGACCTCACACCCTTCAAGTCTGTCTCACTTATGTCTCACTGTTTCTCCCACTGTTTGTCAGTCTGCCTGTCTCTATGTCTGCTTCTCTCGCTCGTTTTGCTGTCTGTATCTCTTCATCCTCCAACACTCTCCCTCCTCCATCCTATTATCCTGCTCTCCTCTGCCGTAATTTAATCTTTTCTTCGGTTCTCGTCTCTCGCCTCTCTCTCTCTCTCTCTCCGCTCTGCTTGTTATTTATTCCTCCGTGGCCGTGTGTAATCCCTCGCTCCGGAGGGAGGTGGTGATATGAGTTTTGTGATGGTGTTATTATAACCTCCCCACTCCGCCTGCTCCACCGCGCTCCTCATCACCGCTATAATGGCTGTGTTGTAGCCTCAGGCTAACGCTTCACACACTCCTGAGTCTGTGTGTGTGTTTGTGTGTGTGTGTGTGTTGCACGCCTTACTGCCATTACGGAGCTATAAGCGAACACAAGGCTTAGATTGCTTACATTATTCATTTCCCTTTCTTTTCTTCACACACACACACACTCTCACACACTCGTGCCCGGGGGATGCTAACACTGCTAACAGTGAGTAAAAGCTAACAGACTGAAAGCTAATGGGAACATTTAGCAGGAGTGGCGCACCGCAGGCCATAATAATAAAGCCCAGGCCAGACTCACTCCACCACTCCCCTCTCTCTCTCCTCTCGTTTTTCTCTTCCTTCACTCCGTTTCCATGGCAGCCTGAGAGCATGTTAAACGGTATGTTGGGATGGAGGGGTGGAGCAGAGGAGGAGGACGAGGAGTAGATGAATATTTGATAAGGTGCAGTGGTGTAACGAGCTTTGTGCTGCTCGGAGAAGAGGAGGAAGAGGAAGGAGAGTGGAGGAGAAAGGGGAGGAAAGAGGAAGGAAGACGGAGGAGGAAGGAGGGAAGAGGGAGAAAGAGCGAGGCAGTGTGAGAGGAGGAGTGAGAGGGAGGAAGGAGAGACAGAGGGAGACAGCAAAAGAAAGAAAGTGAGAGACAGTACAGGACTCTCTCTTCCTCTCTCTTTACCCCTCTCCTTTCTTTCTCTCTCGCCTTCTCTCCCCGTCTCTTTACCTATCTCTCCTTCTCTCTCTTTCTCTCTCCCTCTTTCTCCTACTTTCTGTCTCTCCTCCCATCCCTCTACCCCTCTTTTTTATTTTTTCTTCTTTACCAGTCTCTCCCTTTCTTTCTCTCTCCCTTTCCCTTTCTTTCTGTCTTTCTTTTCTGTCTCTTTCGCTCTCTCTTCCTTTCTTTCTCTCTCCTCTCTCTCCTCCCTCTACTTTCTCTTCTCTTCCACACCTCCTTTGTACAGCTGTGTGTCTCAATGGCGTGCAGTACATCAGATTGAAAACTATTAGTGCAACTTTGCTGTAGGAGCGCCTATACACACACACACACACACACACTAGACACTACACACACACACACACACACTAGACACTACACACACCCTACTGAGCTTTACTGTGGCATGTGATACATCAAATTAAAAGCAGGGTCAGTGTGTTTTTTCTCCTCTTCGTATGTCGGAGCTCAGAGTTATTAAACACAGCGTCTCACGCCATCTCCGTTACTCTGAGAGACATACAGGCACACACACACTCCGCAGTGATGTCATCTATTATTCACACACACACACACTTACCACACGTCTCCACTCACACTGTTAAGCAGGATGCATGGTGTTTGTGTAATTGCTGGTCTGTTCCTGCATGCATGTTGCTCTGTGTGTGTGTGTGTGCGCGCATGCTCTTTGGTCTTGTTTTTACACACCCTTGTCTGTTTTCTCTCACTGTCACATCTCCCTCTATTTACGTTCCTGTATCTGTGCTTTTTAAATTCTTTCTTCTCTTCTCTTCTCTTCTCCCCTCTCTCTCTGCTCAGTGTGTACTATGGCAGTGCGTAACTGTCTGGAGTGTCAGCAGCAGCAGCAGCAGTGTCATGGTAAAGCCGGAGTGGACGGTGGGCAGACCGTGCAGCACGGCATGATGGGAACTAAGTTCATGCCAGCACAGGCAAGCAGCATGGATACACACTTAACACACACCTGAGATCAACCAGACACTCACATAATAATATTTTAATAAAAATATTATTGATCTGTCTATTGATATTTCCATTTAGGGTCGATGATATGGTTATTGATTGGATTTAGAGATATATCGTTACTGCCCTACTACCATCCCGACCGCTGTGGCGTTCCGGTCAGGGTTATTTTAGCGCCGTGCTTTTGGGCCAGTTTGATGGAGCACATGAGATTTCAGTTAAAAATAAAAAGATGCTTTGTAGCAGCCGAAGGTGTGGTATATAAAAGGCTGAGTGCATCTATAATGTATGAGAGGAGGATCTCAGTGCTGTAAATGTGGACTCACCATGTGCACACCACACCAGGCTAATGGAGCGTCCACATTAAGGGCTGGGTATTGATTTTGGAGGAAAGTGGATGTAAGTGGATTAGTGTGTGTTTTGGTCAGGATTTAGATCAGGATTAAGGGTCTGTGTTGGTCAGGTCAAGGCCAAGGCCAGTTCAGGCTGATGGACGTGTAGGTACACAACCTTTTACAGCTGCATTTGTTTTGTTTTATAAGGTGCTGTTTATCATTCGTCCGTTCCTCTATATATGCTGAGTGTCGACCGATTATCGTCCGGGCCGTTTGTTAGGGGCCGATATTGGGCATTTTGTCGATTATCGGTATCAGTGTTTAATTTTGATCGCCACCAATATTAAGTAATTACAAACTGTGCTACTGAAAAGTGAAGTGAGTGATTATTTGTCATTGTGAACACACCACAGCACACAGTGCACCACAACGAAATGTGACCTCTGCATTTAACCCGTCTGTGAAGGAGCATTGGGCAGCTAAAAAGCGCCTGGGGAGCAGTGCTTGGGGACGGTACCTTGCTCATGAGTACCTCAGTGGTAACTTTACCGGCCCTGGATTCGAACCTGCGACCTTCTGATCACGGGACGAACACCTTACCGTTACGCTCCACTGCTGTCTCTTCTCTCTGTGCTGTTTGCTCTCAACTCGCCGCTTCTTTTGATGTCCTGCCCACAACAGTCTCCGTTTGGCTACATGTGACACGAGTAGTAGCCAATCGACGCTGAAGCCTTGTTGTCACTCATAGACAAGTGCAGTGTGAAGCTCTGAGAAGGAAAAGAGGAACGTTTTGATAGTGATTTTCATTTTTTTGCATATCGGTTTCGATTATCGCACTATATACAGTGTGTGTGCGTATATATATATATATGTAGCATTTTAGCATTTTGTAAATAAATTGTTCGAGTTGTTTGAATAAATGTTTCAGCCCTAGAAATAGAAAAGACAGAGAACCTACTGGATGTTAGAGCTCAGATAACATTAATGTACCAAACCGTACCGAACTGTGGAACCTGTATCTTTGCATCCCTAATATTAAATATACAGTATTTTTAATAATGTTTTTTGTTTTCGTGTCCTGAAGAGTCCCGTTGACATGGTAACCGGTGGAGTGTCCCCCATCCGGGATGCAGAGCGCCTCCTGCAGGACATGGACATCAACCGCCTGCGTGCTGTCGTCTTCAGAGACATTGTGAGTCCCTCCCACTCGCTGGCCCCGCCCACTTTTATGTGCTTATCGGTGGGAATGGGACCCAGCGCTTACGTGGCTAACAGTGAATGAAAGCTAATGGGGACATGTTTGCTGATGAGTCTTAATGTCAGAAATGATGTGTGTGTGTGTGTGTGTGCGCGCGCAGGAGGACAGTAAGCAGGCTCAGTTCCTGGCCCTGGCTGTGGTCTACTTCATCTCTGTGCTGATGGTGTCCAAATACCGAGACATACTGGAGCCTCACAACGACAAGAGGAGCAGCACACCACGCAACACACACAGCACAGGTAACACACACCACACACGCTCTAGCACAGGTCACACGTACACTACACACACTCCACACATACTATGGAACACACACCCAGAACAGGAACAGGTAATACATACACACAGGGTCTACATACAGCACAGCATAAACATGCCCGCTGAATGCAGCACAGGTAACACACACACAGCACATCCACTACACAACACACACATACAGGTATTATACACACACTCTACACAGCAGCACAGCTAACACACACCCTGTGTGCCCTGCTTGTAAATGGCATAAAAAGGATCTCTGTGTGTTTGTGTGTGTGTGTGTGTGTGTGTGTGTCTGTGTGTGTGTGTAGAAGTGGGCCCCTCCAGCTCGGAGGACAGCAGCTCCCTGCGCCGCAGCAGCTCCACCCCCTCCGAGGGCCAAGTGGAGGCGGAGTCTCGCTCAGCCCCGGACGCCGTGTCCGAGGCCCTGAGCACTCTCAGTGGTGAGGTCAGGAGAGGCTCCGGGGCCCCCGAGAAGGACACCAAGGGCAAGAACGTCAAGGACATCCTGAGGAGCCTGGTTAGTGCCCCCAGCGACGACCTGATGGTGGACCCCAACCTGCTGCCCCCTGCCTTCCTCAGCAGCGTGGGCGAGTCGGCACGGGAAACCCCCATGCACTTCCAGTCCTTCGACAGGTCAGTTAACAATTCCCCAACCACATAGCCAACGTGTGAGCTGACGTTCGCTAAGTGAGGCCGCTAAGCGCTACCTTTCACACGTACAATAAATACGCCATAAAATAGAGGCGGGAAATATCAGGCAAATCCAAGCATCGGTCCGATGAAGACGATTAAGAAAAAAATAATTATCGCAGATTCCGATATGATTCCGATATTATCATGCATCCCTACTGATTGCACACTGATATTTGATCATTACTTAGGATTGCCCCACACACGAAGTATAGGTATCAGTATCGGAACTGAATACGGTGGATTGGTGCGTCCCTAAATCCCACCCCACTGCCCCCAAAACACCCCCAAACCGTTACACAGGCAGAGACATAAAGAGCTGCTTCTCTTCTCACATGAAAACACTTTCTGCTCAGAGCTGCTGCTGCTACGCACAGGACGGCCTTTACAACCGAGCTGTTTTATCTCTGAGTGCACTCACACACACACACACACACACTCCACACTCCACAAAAGGAGAACCCTTCAAATCTCCCAGACAGCCGCCCTCGGGGGATGCCCGCATATCTGTGGAATCGGTGTACTTGTTTCTCACATTAAAAAACAGGACCCAGAAACCCCCAAAAAACATGTCTATTTTTCAATATTCATGTCCACAACTGAAATGAAAAATTTAATAATACAAATATTATATGCCCCAGAATGTCACCGTTACACGCAGAACGCTGTCCATCTTTTAATGCGTTGTAATCTCAGATGAACAGTGTTCCCCAAAATCGAGCTGTACATTCTTATGAGCCGTACAAATATACGATACGATTATTCTATAAACAATTAATCTAACGATTATTTTTTCAATTATTTAACTAAGCTAGCAACTGATTTTAACGATTAATCTAATGAAAAATTTATTGTTAAGCATTTACTGTCCAGTTAGTCATGGAATATAACAACTCCCACACACACAATGTTGCTTTGGAGTTTGCTTTTAATGTGAAAAATAAAAATGAGGTATGGATTAGAGGTCGACCGATATTGGTTTTTCAGGGATGATAGCGATGCCGATTATTGATAGTTATTACTATTAGACCTATAACCGATATCTGATATTTGGAACTGATATGCAAAAATAAAAATAAAATCTCTTGTCAAGTTTTAGAACACTAAGCTCAGCTGAAACTCCTCTCTCTTCTTCCCTTTTAATGAAGCAGCGAGTTGAGGGCAAAACGGCACAGAGAGAAGAGACAGCAGTGGAGCCACAGAAGTGCACCTTGTAAATTAATATCGGTGATGCTCAAAATTAAACACTGATACCGATAATTGACAAAATGCCTAATATCGGCAGCCGATAACCGGCCGATCCTTAGTATGCATGACTCAAATTCAGATAGGTGTGTGAGAATCTATTTGTGTGTGATGGTCTGCTTGGGTGTTGCTGAGTGTGTGTGTGTGTGTGAGAGAGAGCTTTTACACTGTAGCGTTATGGTGAATGATAAATGTCCTGTTCATATCTGATAGCTGAGGCTGTGTCTTATTATCTCATTATCAGCAGCATTACGGGCTCCGTCCCAAATCCCCCGTCCGGCTCGTCTCTGCGTCTCTCCGTCTCTCCGTCTCTCACAGTCCTCTCTGTACAGACACAGCACCTCGGGGGGGAGTGTGTGTGTGTGTGTTAGAGGGTCTGCTTTATATTTGCAGCATTGTCAGATCTGAGCAGAGGCGCATTAAACGAGAGAGAGAGATGGAGGAGAGATGGAGATGGAGGGGGGAGAGAGGGAGGCCGTGTGTAAGTGATGAGGGATGTGTCTGTATTACGTTTACTGTAACATTATTTTATGATGGCTGTTACATGAGAATTCCTAACACACTGCTTTACCTGTGTTACGCGTAGTGAAAGTGTGTGTGTGTGTGAGAGAGAGAGAGGTTTGGTTTTATCTGTGGAATGCAGCTCAGGTATCAGGTCTGTGTGTGTGTGTGTGTGTGTGAGAGAGAGAGAGAGAGTGTATCTGTAGAGGGGGATTAGTGTGGCTCCTGCAGACCGGCCTGCTGGACAGCATTCACTCACAGCTCCCTCCTTCCTCCATCTCTCTCTCTTTCTCTCACTCTCACCATCTCTCTTTCTCTCTATCCCCAATTTCTCTCTCTCTCTCTCTCTCTCTCTCTCTCTCTCTCTCTCTCTCAATCTCTCTCGTTCTTCTCTCTCTCTCTCACAGTCTCTTTTTCTCTCTATCCCCGACTTCTCCTTCTTCTCTCTCACCCTCTTTCTCTCTTTTCCTCCGTCTCTCTCTCTCTCTTTTTCTCTCTATCCCCGACTTCTCCTTCTTCTCTCTCAATCTCTCTCGTTCTTCTCTCTCTCTCTCTCTCTCTCTCTCTCACCATCTCTTTTTCTCTCTGTCCCCGACTTCTCTCTCTCTTACACTTTAACTTTTTCTTTCTATCCCCGACTTCTCCTTCTTCTCTCTCTCTCTCAATCTCTGTCGTTCTTCTTTCTCTCTCTATCGTCTCTTTTTCTCGCTATACTCAACTTCTCCCTTCTCCCTTTTCCTCCTTCTGTCTCTCTCTCTCTTTCTCTCTCTCTCTCTCCTTCTTCTCCCTCTCTCTCTGTTTTCTTCCTCTCTTTTTTTTTCTCTTTCTCTCTTTTCCTCCTTCTCTCTCCCTCTCCCTCTCTCTCTAGTAAGGGTTGACCGATTATTTGGGGGCTGATATTAGGACATTTTGCCAGTTGTTGGTATCGGTGTTTACTTGTGCTCTACTGTGTGTGTTCTGCGCGATTTTCTTTTTTTTGCATATCGGTTCCGAATACCGTTTATTGTCGTTTATTAGCAATAATCGGTATCGATATCGGCCCTGAAACACCAATATCAGTCGACCTCTACTCTCTACTCTCTAGTGTTGTTCAGGTGCTGACTGCATCAGACTCAGCCTCACTGTTCACTGTCAGCACTTGACACACACTCCTCCTCCCTCCCTCTCACTTACGCACCGCTGACCCTCTTCAACTACCGTCAGACCCCAAAGATCACTGTTTATATTCATCAGACCTTAACTCAGATCAGATCCAAAGTTCTGTCTGGACGTGAGATTAATCAGAAGTTTACTCAGACCAGATCAGTATCACAGTAATACAGTGGGATCAGACTGAAGTTTATTCAGAAGCTCTCATACTGTAGATCAGATTAGAATTTATTCAGTAGTACACTCTTACCAGGTCCAGACTTAGTTCAGTAGTACACCCATATCAGACTGGAGTTTATTCAGGAACTCACGTAGATCAGACTGGAGTTTGTTCAGTAGCATACTCAGAGTACCCAGACTCAAGTTTGTTGGTTTTTTATTCAGATCAGACTGGAGTTGCTTTCCATCAGAAATCAGAATCAGTCTTTGGTCCTTAATCTACCCAGATCTCTAGTTCAGTAAGGAGTTCACTAAAAACAGACTGCAGTATATTCAGGAGTTTACAAAAATCAGACTTTTATACACTGAAATCAGACCACTTTATTTGAATCAGACCTGAGTACAGTTCACGGGTCCCTTGTATCAGATCTTGAGTTAGAAGCTTACTTAGATCAGAGTGCAGTTTATTTAGATGATTTCTCAGATTATTCTGGAGTTTATTCTGATTATGCTGGATCACACTGGAGTTTATTCAGGAGTTTACTCAGATCAGGAGTTTACTGAGATCAAACTCCAGTTAGGTGAGACTGTAGTGTATTCAGGAGTTTATTCAGGTTAAACAAGAAATTATTCAGAATGTCATATAGATCAGACTGGACTTATTCATGACAGCACATAAACCAGACTGACGTTTATTTAGGAGTTCACTGCTATCTAGATTTTATTCAGTAGTTGAGTGAGATCAGATGTTTGATTCATTTAGATTAGACTGGGGTTAATTCAGGAGTTTGCTCAAATCCAACCACAGTTCAGTCTGGGGTTTGATCTATAACATATATGAATGTGCTGCATTTAATGTTGTATAAAATCTGATGATGTCTGAGTTCATGTCTGATAAACACTTGTTATGATGCAGATTGTAGGTTTGATCAGACTTGTTGTGGACCTCCATCATCCTGGCCGCATGTTTTAAATGTCAGCTTGCGATCAGATGAACACGCTCCTCGTCCCGACATCCGATCAGCAGGCGTGTGTGTGTCCATAAAACATAGTGTGTGTGTGTGTGTGTCTCGCCACATACGTGAACTATAAAGCAGGGTTTGACGAGGCCGGTATGACGGTCCGGTCAGATTGCTCGCCACGGGAACGTTTTGGGATTTACGAGCTCCGGGAGGGGAAAAAAGAAAAGGCAGCGTGTCCCAGATAATACAGGGCGCGGGGTCAAAGGTGAAGTAGACATTAGGCTTATTTACGACCCCCACCACCCACATTCCTCCATACGTCTCTGCCAGCCGCACTCCTGTTTTGACGCAGTGTCTGCAAATATTTGCTGATGGGAACCAGAAGCGCGGTAAACAGTGTCAGAGCGATGCGCTCACACACTTCTGATTTACTCCTTCAAGAAAATCCTTTGGCGTGGCGTGGCGGGGAGAGGGAGAGAACGGGATGAATCTCGCAGGGATTTGGGAAAATCGTGAAGACCGGCTCGTCGTGACAGTGCCGGCTAAACAATACGCTGATTTATGGCGGCGTGAGTGTGTGTGGGTGAGTGGATGGGAGTGTGTGTTCTGTGTCCATTATCGTGTTTCTCAGTGTAATTTATCGACCCCCCCACACACACGCTCACTCATCCAGCATCAGTCGAACCAAAGTGCTGGACGGTATGGCGTGGTGTAATTCCTGGGGATGGCACAAATCCACTTTTCTGATAGAATCCCAATATTAAAATCCACAATCTTAGGTTAGATTAGATTCAGCTTTGTCATTGTGCAGAGGGCAGGTGCACAGTCAGTGAAATGCAGTGATCATGTAAACCATCATATCATAAAAATAGCATATTTACAGTCAGATTAACGCCAGTTCAAATAGATTCATAATGAGAATAATGGCAGTGGAAATATATATGTGCAGTGAGATTAATGCTAGCGAAAATGTCTTTACAGTGAAATTATGGCTGTGAAAAATACTTACAGTGAGATTAATGTCAGTGGAAATATCATATTTACAGTGAAATAAATGCTAACAGAAAAATATTTACAGTGAGTTTAGTGGCAGTAAAAATATCATGTTTACGGTGAGATTAATATAAATATACAGATTCTAGATTATTTGTTGCTGTTGATAGTTACACTAGAACAATATTTAGTGAAAATGCAACCTGGTTTGTTCCTAATCTGTGCAAGGCAAAAATAGAAGTTAACAAATAGATTCAAGTAGATTAATAGATGAAATAGATTACGTTAAAGAAGTTTGTTTCAGTAGTACACTCAGATCAGACTGCAGTTTATTTTAATCGGACCTGACTAAGATCCACAATCGACTCAGATCAGATCTGGAGTTCAGTCAGACGTTTACTCAGATCAGACTGCAGTTTATTTAGATGTTTACTCAGATTATACTTGAGTTTATTCAGATTATACTGGGATCTGACTGAAGTATGTTCAGAAGTTTACTCAGATCAGACTCTGGTGAAGTGAGACTGTAGTGTATTCGGGAGTTTATTCGGGTTTTATTCATGACATCACATCAGTCAGACTGATGTTTATACAGAAGTTTACTCAGATCAGACAGGAATTTATTCAGGAGTTCACAGATATCTGGATTTTATTCAGCAGTTGATTGAGATCGGACATTTAAAGAAATGTTACAAAAGATTAATTAGAAGATATACAAAAATACCATATACTGAAATATATATTATAAAAGATATTTATGCTACAAACTGTAAGGGTGCATTTTTAATAGATAATTTCTGATAATTAGTTTATTTTTTAACTTAGCTATTAGATAATTAAATAATAAGAAACATCACTACATTTAAAAAATATATGTATATAAAAATATGTAAATGTGCATATTATGGAATAACTGTGTTATGAATATTACAATATATATGCTATATACAATTTGTAGGTGGACAATATAAACAAGCAGTGTCTTATAGCAGGATTATTCTCATATAACAATCAGAATAAACTCATGGCAGTGCATGTAGCACCTTGATGCAACAAGGTAATAATCACCTTGTTACACATTTAATTTGGAATGCAGTAATGAACGTGTTTGAACATTTCTGAAACGTTACAGGCTTCCTCATCTCCATTTTTTGTGTATTATAATATACCTACAATATACCAGTCCATATTAATTTTGCATTGTTTTTCTGCGTTCTCTAACTTCAGACTTCATTTTATAGAGAACACTAGGAAATAGAGTATACAACATCCTCGTGTACAAGACAGTGTGAGTAAGAATGTTAGTATGTGTTTAGCATGATGCTGCAAGCGTTACTGTATTTACATTGATGGTTGATTGAACATCGCGGAATCTGTATTTTTCACACCTCTACTAAAGCTACTGTCCACTCCTGCTTGGACACTGCAGCAGAAACCACATTAATTTTACATTTGTTCTAAAAAGCAGCTGACACGGTGATGTATGGTAGTTGATGTATGCTCAGTGCACCGTGTGTGTGTGTGTAAAGCACAATACGTGGAAGAAGTTTGGAGACGGAGAAGTTTTTTAAGTATTTATAAGGAAAGCGTTTGCTCAAAGCTGGCGGGGGGAAAACAGGTCCGAGAGGACGACTTTTCACCAGCTCCTAATCTCACCTCAAAGCTTTATGTAGCGCCTTCCTCCGCACCGCGCCGTTAACCTTGTAGACAAATAACACTGCCGCTGTTCATAAAACTCCCAACAGCTCCCTTACCTTCAGATTGGATTTCTTACCAGCTGAGATTTCACCTCCTACACACACACTTGTATCACTGTCAGTGTGAGGTCCTTCCACAGACTCCGATAATGTCCAAGATGTAAATTATTCAGATGCTCACATAGATCAGACTGAAATTTATTCAGAAGTTTACTCAGACCAGATCCAGAGTTTTGATCAGTAGCACACTCAGACCAGACTGGAAATTATTCAGTGGTTCATTGAGATCAGATTTGAGTTTATTCAGGAGCTCAGATAGATTAGACTGGAATTTATTCAGTAGTAAGTTAATTCAGGAACCCATAAAGATCAGACACAAGTTTGTTCAGGTTTTTATTCAGATCAGACTGGAGTTGATTTCAATCAGACCTGACTTAGATCCACAATCTACTCGAATCTGGAGTTCAGTCAGAATTTTACCAGACTGTAGCACACTGAGATCAGACCGGAGTTTATTTTAATCAGACCTAAGTACAGGTCACAATAATACTACAGCTGGCATTAACCCTAACCTAACCTCAGTAACCAAAACTAATCTCTTTCCTCTTTGAGTTTGGCAAATAAAACACGGACATTTTCTCTAAAACCATTTTCCTTCTGGGGATCGGTCCTCACAAACCACAACATCCCCACAAACTCTAAACCATGGACAAACCGTATTTTTACCCCGTCTTTTAGTGGTCAACCAGGTCCTCACCGTCACCTAAACACAGACATGTTCCTGACACTCTCTCTGCTGTTTTTACTTGATCTGGGATCGGGGCAGATTACAGGAAATGCGCTGGTGGGATGTTTGTCGGCCTCGGTGTTGGTTAAAACCTCTAAATAATTCAGTGGGACGAGTCCACCCCTCTCACCCTCACCCCCATGTCTCCCACTCCGCCCCCACCTGGCCGCTGAAGGCCGAGTCCGGCGCTGATTAATTGACAGTGGTGTTGGGACGGGGCTAAGTGTAGCTAATGGTGCTCTGAATAATTTAAAAGCTGGAACAGATGGACACTTGCTCTCCTCCTCCTCCTCCTCCTCCTCTTTGACAGCAGCAGCAGCAGCCGCACACTGCGGACAACACACTGCCCCCTCCAACCTCACCGAGAATGCTCAGAGCCCTACAGGGAAGGGGCGGGGTGGGGAGGGAAGGGACGGGGTACAATGTGGGCTAGAAAGACAAAAATTAATAACCCACCGATGTTATTTTATTATAATTATATAAGATTAGGTCTGTACAAATCATTGAAAATTAATCGAATTAGACATTCAGAGACTAATCAGAATCAAGTTTTTTGCCAAGCATGTTAATTAATGTTTGCTGGCAGAAACGTAGCATTTCCCAAAAATTCTCAACTACTTCATTTTCCAGACTCTCAGCACATATTTCTGCAGCAAATAAAGCCACACAAGCTTTCAGTTCATCAGAGACAGAAACCTGTTTCTCAAATTTGCAGTATGTTTTTTATAAATATATATTTCCTGTTGTGTGTGTGTGTGTATTTTTCACGTTCTTGTGATATGTATCGTTATCGGGATATGAGATTTTTGGTGATATCGTGCAGCCCTAGTGAGGAGACACAGCTCTTTAACTGTAAGCTCTTATCGGTGCGTCTGCTGTCTGATAGCTGCAGCGTCTGCTCTCAAACTGCAGCTGGGTATTAAACAGAGCGCTACACACTCGCTGTCAGCACTGATAAAGAGGCCGGCGACTCCGTCTGCACACACACACACGTCCGTGAGACGATCCACGTCAAGAAGCAGCACGTCCTCACATGTGGGTTAGTCGTGTTAACACACACACGTGACGAAGATGGAAAATGACGCTGACGCAACTCGCTTCAACAGTTAAAGCTGGTTTCTTGCTCATGGATTAAGCCTAGTCTTATCTGTTAAGTAAAGTAAGTAAATAACTGACTTTAATACCGTTCTCGGAACTAAAACAATGTAGTAATTACACACCCATATGTATATGCTAAATTATTTATTATTAAATAACATCTCAAAAATGATTCGTTAAAACACATTGGTTTAATTTTGAGACGGTCCCTAATCTTGCGGCGCTAAAACCATCAGGAACACAGAGATTGCGAGCGAGTGCTGATGTGCTTCCTGCTTGCAGTTGGAGTGTGTGTGTGTAAACAGTATTAACCCCATTATGGGATTTTCACACTTAACCATGTTAACCCCTAACCCCCTGTAGCCCCGGGTTAATACACACTCACTCCATGTTTTACACCATGTACACCTAATCCTGGATTACTAGATTAACCTTGTTCTTTAACCCTGCACCACTCTACATAATATCTATTAACATGTTAATAATGATATGAGACAGGATCAGAGAAGTGCAGTATGGGATTTCCTGTGATTAGCTATTATTTAAAGGAACACTCCACTTTTTTTGAAAATAGGCTCATTTTCCAACTCCCCTAGACCCATTCAGCCGATCGCTGGGTCTGGCGGTAGCACTTTTAGCATAGCTTAGCATAAATCATTGAATCCGATTAGACCATTAGCATCTCACTATAAAATGACTAAAGAGTTTCGATATTTTTCCTATTTAAAACTTGACTCTTCTGTAGTTGCATTGTGTACTAAGACTGGCGGAAAATGAAAAGTTGCGATTTTATAGGCCGATATGGCTAGGAACTATACTCTCATTCCGGCGTCATAATCAAGGAATTTTGCTGCCGTACCATGGGTGCAGCAGGCGCAATGATATTACGCAGCGCCTGCTAATAGCCTAACTTCTGTCAGCATAACCAACGTGACCACCTGCTTGCACAGGGAGCGTGCCTTGCAACCATGGAGACATTAGTAAGAGACGATTCAGAAAACATTTTCTTTGGTGCAGATCCTGAACCATATCAGTTTGAACCTGAATACACAGAAGATGAACTTTTAGAAAGACAGGAAAGTGTGGAAAGTGTAGCTGAACAGTCTATGGCAGAGCAGCTAGCCATTGATTCTTTCATTGCTTGTTTTTCGTTGGAATTCTATGAAACATGACGGTGGAATACACCTTCGACTTACTATTACAGCCTTTTACAACGCACACAACCATGGCTAATCGCACGCAGGTAAATCCCACTAAGCAACTCGCCGGCTGTAACTCAGCAACTACACAAACATAGCGCCGGTCACTTTGGAAGTTACCTAGCTGGGGACTTATTTCAGGCGCTGCGTAATATCATTGCGCCTGCTGCACCCATGGTCCGGCAGCAAAATTCCTTGATTATTACGCCGGAATGAGAGTATAGTTCCTAGCCATATCGGCCTACAACTTTTCATTTTCCGCCAGTCTTAGTACACGATGCAACTACAGAAGAGTCAAGTTTTAAATAAGAAAAATATCGAAACTCTTTAGTCATTTTATAGTGAGATGCTAATGGTCTAATCGGATTCAATGATTTATGCTAAGCTATGCTAAAAGTGCTACTGCCAGACCCGGCGATCGGCTGAATGGATTCAAAAATGGTAAAACACATCTATATAACTCTAGGGGAGTTGGAAAATCAGCCTATTTTCAAAAAAAGTGGAGTGTTCCTTTAAGGACATCTAGTTTAGTTATTTACATAAAGAGTTACTATATAAAGTGGGATTGCAGTAAATTTTCATTTGGGATCGACAATATGGGATTAAACATCATTGAATTGATGTATCGTTACACCCCTAGATCACACGTTGTAACATCTCTTTTTATTGAACAGGAGGTCTATTTTGTGTCGTTACACCCCTGATATTTAATGTACGTTTAAAAATATCAAGTAACACAGAAACCTAGAAAATCTCTTTTTGTGCTAAACCCCAGATTAAATCTAATTCTGGATTAGCATCAGAGTTTAACACAGAGCAGAAACTCCACCTTTTTGCCGTAAGGTGCAGCAGATTTCCCAGAATTCCCTTTCCCTACTCCAGATCACCCTTCCGCCGGTCTCCCTACCCACAATGCACTCCTCCATCCATCAGGAATTCCCGAGTCGTCATGGCGACGGGCGGAGGGAGGTCATCGATTGGCCGGAAGACGGATGCAGGCGTTCCGACGCGTTCCATGCCAGTTAAATCGAGACTCTAATTACTCACCCCTCGTAAAACGAGCCCCCGGCCCTCGTCCCCTGCCACGCCACGCCCTGCCCCGCCGCGCGGCTAAATTGCGTTACGGGCGGCGCGTTTAGCATGTACGGCGGCGGCGGTCGTTAGCGAGCCGGCACGTAAAGAGGGCTAATGGCTTTTTGACAGAGTGCCTGATCCACTCCCACTGCTTTGTGGCCGGCCGTAATAACCGGAACGCCAGCTTTATTTACGACACGCCAAGTCCTTTTCCACACCGCGGCATTTCACATCCGGCTTTTAGTTCGGGATTAAAGAAGCTGAATTATGATTATTATAAATAAATAAATAAATAAGGAGCTAAAGCATGAGGTGATAAAGGGCAGCACACTAATGTGACTGTGTGGAGTAAAGCATTTGTTTATTTTGTCTTCAGCCACATAAACATCTTTCAAAAGTATTAGCATATAAATGTGTATTAAATACCTCAGCTGCAGAGTTGATCAGATATAAAGGTAAGAACGTTATTAACGCTACGCCACGTTAACGTTATTGTAGTAGATAGTCAGATATTAGACACAACAAATTGCCCACATTAAACATTACATTTTAAAAGGTCATTATTTTGCACACATTTGGTTTAAAATGGACGAATTATTACTAAAAATGAATTGATGCATAAAAATATTGTTTGCATATAAAATCTTTAGATGTCTTTACATGTCCTGCTGAAGAGGGAGGATCATTTCCTTCTGCTTATGATTCTTTTCAGGAGCGTTGTCGTGGCGCCCAAAAAAGGGGGAGGAGCTCCGTCGCCAGGCGCCGCAGGCCCCGCCCCAGCCGCCGCCCCAGCCGCCGTCCCATCGTCCACCGGAGCGTCTGCGGGAGGAATGTCCGTTAACAGCGTGTCTGTGGTCTCCACGGAAGAAGCGGCCCAGAATGCACCGCTGGACCCCGCTGCAGGTGTGTTTTAGCCTATGTTTAATTCTGAGGTTCAGATTTCAGATTCGAGGTCGGTCGATAGTGGTGTTTCAGTTCGCGGGGCCGATCATCGATATTTGGAACTGATGTGCAACAGAAAAGAAAATCTACATTTACAGTTTACAACCACCAAGCTCAGCTGAGACTCTCCTCTCTCCTCTTCTCCTTCTCGGAGCTTCACGCTGCGCTCGTGTGAGTGTGTGCTTTGGGGGTGACAACAAGGCTTCAGCGTTGACTGGCTACTACTGGTGTGACATACAGCCAATCAGAGACTGTTGTGGGCGGGACATTAAATGAAGCAGTGAGTTGAGAGCAAACTGCACAGAGAGAAGAGACGGCAGTGGAGCCACAGTAGCGCACCTTGTTATTAAACTTAATTAAACACCAATAATGATAACCGAAACAAAATGCCTAATGTCAGCGCCTGATAATCGGCCAGGCTGATAATCCGTCGAGCCTTACTTAGAGAGCAGCTTGCGTTACATTCTTGTATTTGATCTGGACATCAGTTTTTAACAAAATATCGGTGATAAATATATGGTAGTGTTAATCGATCAGACTGATAATCGCTCAACCGCTGCTGTTAATAATTCAAGCTGATGAGCTCTTAATCTGTGTAAATTATGTATAATTATAGACAAATTATAACCTTGTTACGCATAGGAGTGAGTGTTGATCAGTCTCGTAACATTTTAGCTGTGTGTGTGTGTGTGTTTGTGTAGATATTCTTTACCTGTTCACCAGAGGGCAGGAAGACAGAACAATGTAGAGACTGAAGATTTTGCCCTTTGTGTGTGTTGAGTCTGGTTTTCCTTTGTTCTGACGGTTTGTGCCTCTGTGAAAACGCTAAACTCCTCCCTCTGTGGTTATACACCTCTCTCTTTCCCCGTCTTTTCCCTTCAACTCGCTGTGTGTGTGTGTGTGTTTTAAGAGAGAGCAGCAGGGCAGGCCCCAGCTGAACAGAGATAAGTTAATTTACTCGGGGCCGTTTGAAGTGGCTACTTCATGTCCAGGCGGGAGACACACACACACACACACATGTTGGATCTTAAAGAGCCGTCCGCTGTCCCTGTAGTCCACTGCATTCCACACCGCTGCCTGTCGTGTGTGTGAGCTTTGAGATTTCAGGCACTCAAGCTCCGGTCTGAACAAACATACCAGAAGTCATTAAATTCACTCACAGGGACACTAAGAGATTTATCTACACACACACACACACACACTTGCGTATTGCTATCTATGTACTTCCCTTTCACTGAGTCCCTACTGCTAACACTAACTCCCAACTTGAACCTCAGTAACGTGGGTGTGATGAGACGCTCAGCTCACGAGATGAGATGATTCAGGAGACTGATTTGAACAGTATTTTACATTTTTAACCCTGTTTACTTTCTCATATCAAAGCTGACACTTTAATCTAAAAAAGCTGATTTTTACTTGTGAGGACCCAAGATTTATTTACAATTTGAAAACAAATATTTGTTTATTAATTGTAATTAATTAAAAATGTTAAATTAATCATGATATTGGTCCAGCCCTACTTCACTAGCTCTACACTGCACTCTCCACCCATTTCAGAGCATTGTGTTGTCATGTGAGTTAGGGGCGCACGATTCAGAAAATCACACAATTCGATTCCGATTCTTGGGCTCACCATTCGATTCAAAATCGATTCATGATTCATAAGCGATTCATGATTCAATACCTAGATGAAGTTGTTTCCAGATTGCTGTTTTGAGTTACTTTTCCCATTTGACAGAAAGAATAGCGATTTGATGCTTTTGCAGCGAGTGTGTTAATGTCAGTGTGTGTTAGGTGTGGTGGAGGTGATTTCCCCAGCGTTATAGATATGTTGTGTATGCAGTGAGGTGGCGTACGATGTGTGATAAAGGCTGTGTGTAAATTGATGATGTGTGTATGTGTGTGTAGCGGTGGTCATTACAGGCCCATCATACAGCACATAAGTCAGACTTATAGGACAGCAACGCCGAGATAATGAACTGATACCAGGACGTTAGCGCTTTCTCCTCCGCGCTGTGTGTGTGTGTGTGATGTTGGAGTAATGAGTGTGTGTATGTGTGTGTTTTTGTGTTGTACAGCAGCCAGCTCCAACCTGCCATCTGTCCCTGCACTGTCCCTCACCAGCCAGAGCACTGCCCCCAACATGAGGTGATTCATCACACACACACACACACACACACACACACAAAGTGAGAGCATTTATATTCTGTTAACATCCCTCAATATTCTCATCACTGAAATCTGATGTTTAGATCCATTTATCCAGAAAATAAAATTAACAGCCCGTTCTACATTTTCATATTTTTAAATAACAGTGTGGGATGTTGAGTTCCAGCACCAACAGAACCACCTGATTCAGCTTCACGGGGAAGGGATTTATCTGAAACCTCACAACAACATGGGGAAAGGCTTTGGAGAGCCGCTAATGTCCTGCTGTATCAGGATTCAACAGAATTGATGTGGAAACGCACATAAAAACATCCCCAATTCATTTCTAATAACTGTAATCAAGACATAATTACGCAGTAATATGCAGCACACCTGACATTCTCTAAGATGTAACAACTGTAGCACTATTGGGACAGGATTAGTTTTACATGAGGACGTGGGGTGACTTTATTTTACCACAGGATGTCTGTAATATCAACATATATGGGACGCGATAAGGAAGAATCTCAGTAAAATTCCCAGAAGTGGGAGGGGTGAGTGGATTAACGCACCGACGTCACCTCCCTGTCGTCATGTGCGTGCAGCGTTGCTTACGTAACTGTTCGGTAATAGATACTTACCTAAAGCGGTAAGAAACTTTGTGCTTCTCACAACTGCTTTTAGCCTTCTTTTATTCCGGAATCGCGTTCGTCGTTCGCCGAGAAATCCTGCGTTTTGCGCAGGTTTCTGCTTAAAGCCGTCCAGGATTGAAAAAGCACAGGAACGGCAGGATGACTGAATGTTTACTTGCGTGGGTCTATCCGTATGGGATTAGTATTACCTGAGGTCATTTTTCCTGACCGTTTTACAGAAAAGTAATCCCCCTAATCTTTACTGACATTGTCCGGAATGATTACGAACGTTCGGATCGGACTAAAATCACTGCAAACTCTGCTACTAATCACTTTAACCCCACATCCTAATGTAAAACCATTCCTGTCCCAGTAGTACTTCAGGGTTTTCTGTAGAATAAATGTCATGAATGTCAGTATTTTCATTTGGAATTTGGAATTAAATGTGGCCAAAACGTTTACAATCTAGATTTTACAGATTAACGTGACTGTAGATTACCTACATATGGGACTGCATTGTTAAACTCAGAGACGCTTAAAGATCGGATGTGGTGTTTTTCTCCACAGCTGTGTTATTTTATGATGGTTGTGTTTTATTAGTGTATATTTATTCTGTGTGTGTGTGTGTGTGTGTGTATGTGTGTGTCAGTATCTCGGAGCGTTTGGAACATGCCTTGGAGAAGGCGGCTCCTCTACTCAGGGAGATTTTTGTGGACTTTGCTCCGTTCCTCTCCAGGACTCTGCTGGGAAGCCACGGCCAGGAGCTGCTCATCGAGGGAACCAGTACGTGCACATACACCCACCCTAAACACACACACACCCTAAAAACAATAGATTCTTTATTCCTCACGTACACATTAATATACATTAGTCGATAGAGAACACAGCGACAATCTTTTCCTCTGATCCTCTTGAGATCACAGAAGTGGTTTTCTCGCTGTATTTCCCATGATGATAAAGCTGTACACGTGTGTACCTCCGTCTCACGCCCAGCAACAACAAACATGCTGCTGTTTCCGCTTGAGACAGCCCATGATCAAAGTAAAATGTTCCTTCATCGTTAATTAATAAAATAAATACAATTTGCGTGTTTTGAACAGTGTTTCTCACGAAGACGAGGTCTTTATTATTGTTTATATGTTGCATACGCAGGTAGTGAAATTCACCCTGGTTTGTTCCTAACACTTGCACATTTGAAATGAACTCAACAAACATTATTAGAGGATAAATCCAAAAATATAAATATGAATATGTCCGTGCTGCTCAGATGAAGCGTACGCCGTCTGATGTTTCATGTGCATTTGACAATGGATTTAAATCAGCACTCAACATACAATGAACAGTTAAAAGGTTCACATACTTGCAACTTAATGTCAAAATTATGAACAATAAAGTCAGAAATTCAACCTAATTTGTTGGAATTCTGAAACAGAAAGTCAGAATATTGCTCGGAATTCTAACTTAACGAGTTGGAATTTTGATAGAATTAGAATGCAAAGATGAAGTCAGAGTTCTGGGATGAACAGTCAGAATGTTAGTCGAAATCCTAACATAATTCGGGATTCTGTGTATGTTTGTCTGTGTGTGTGTGTGTGTAGTGGTATGTCCAGAGTGTAACTACATGCTGAGATGCCACATGTGGTCTTACACAGCTCTGTGGTCAGCAGGTCAACAACAGCAACAGCAGCAGCTCCGTCGCTCTCTGTACTCCTCTCTCATCCCTCTCTCATCCCTCTCTCTCTCTCTCTCTGTGACCCCTGGCCGTGTTGCTGCTTGTCCAGATCAATAGGACATATGCTGTCCGCATGCTGCTGCTGTATCACTCACACACACACTCGTTTACACTCATATCGTTTACACTAACAGCATGCTGCTTCATTAAGGACATGAGAACATGATGTACAACATGTAGTGAAAGGAGATCCTGCTCCACCGCTACCACTGCTGTTCAATGTTAGTTTATGGGGAAAAACGGATGGATAAATAGAGAGAACTCACGGACGAGTGCACGTCTCAGAAACGTGTGTACGAGCAGCACTCATTATGGGATACGTGCTAAGGACATGTCTCTCTCTCTGTGTGTCTCAGGTCTGGTGTGTATGAAGAACAGCAGCTCTGTGGTGGAACTCGTCATGCTGCTGTGTTCACAGGCAAGACTTTTCATCCCTCTATCTTTCCACTCCTTCATCACTCCCTCCATCTTTCCATTCCTCCACATCCTTTCATCCCAACTTACCTCCTTCCCACCTTCTTAAAAATTGTGCTCCATGTTCTCTCCATCCCTCCAGCGTTTCTCCTTCCCTCAACATCCCTCCATCTCAAAATGACTACACACCTCCATCCCTCCATCGTCTCTCCTTCCCTTAACATCCCTCCATCTCAAAATGACTACACACTCCATCCCTCCATCTTCTCTCCTTCCCTCAACATCCCTCCATCTCAAAATGACTACATACCTCCATCCCTCCATCGCCTTTCCTCAACATCCCTCCATCTCAAAATGACTGCATACCTCCATCCCTCCATCGCTCTTTCCTCCCTCAACATCCCTCCATCCTCAAAATGACTACATACCCATCCCTCCATCTTCTCCTTCCTCAACATCCCTCCATCTCAAATGATTACACACCTCCATCCTCCATCAGATTCCTTCCCTTAACATCCTCTCCATCTCAAAAAATGACTACATTAACCTCCATCCTCTCCATCGCTCTCCCTTCCCCTTTAACATCCCTCTCCATCTCAAAAAATGACTACACACCTCCATCCCCTCCATCTTCTCTCTCCTTCCTCAACACCTCTCTCCATCTCAAAATGATTACACACCCCATCCTCCTCCATCGTGATCTCCTTCCCTTAAACTATCCAAAAATGACTACACACCTCCATCCCTCCATCTTCTCTGCTTCCCTCAACATCCCTCCATCTCAAAATGACTACACACCTCCATCCCTCCATCATCTCCCCTTTACCTCAACATCCCTCTGTCTCAAAATGACTACACACCTCCATCCCTCCATCTTCTCCTTCCTCAACATCCCTCCATCTCAAAAATGACTACAACACCTCCATCCTCTCCATCGCCTCTCTCCTTCCCCTTAACATCCCCTCTCTCCATCTCAAAACACTACACACCTCCATCCCTCCATCTTCTCTCCTTCCCTCAACATCCCTCCATCTCAAAATGATTACACACCTCCATCCCTCCATCGTATCTCCTTCCCCAACATCCCTCCATCTCAAATGACTACACACCTCCATCCCTCCATCGCTCTCCCTTAACATCCCTCCATCTCAAATGATTACACCTCCATCCCTCCATCGCATCTCCTTTCCCTTTAAAACTCTCCATCTCAAAATGACTTACATACCTGTATCCTCCTTATCTCTTGGCCTCAACATCCCTCCATTCCTACAAAAAATGTGACTACACACCTCCATCCCTCCACTACTCCCCCTTTACCTCAACATCCCTCTGTCTCAAAATGACTACACACCTCCATCCCTCCATCTTCTCTCCTTCCCTCAACATCCCTCCATCTCAAAATGACTACACACCTCCATTCCCTCCATCGATCTCCTTCCCCCTTTAACATCCCTCCATCTCAAACAAATGACTACACACTCTCCATCCTCCATCATCTCCCCTTTACCTCAACATCCCTCTGTCTCAAAATGACTACACACCTCCATCCCTCCATCTTCTCTCCTTCCCTCAACATCCCTCCATCTCAAAATGATTACACACCTCCATCCCTCCATCGTATCTCCTTCCCTTAAAATCCCTCCATCTCAAAATGACTACATACCTCCATCCCTCCATCGTCTCTCCCTTAACATCCTCCATCTCAAATGACTACACCTCCATATCCCTCCATCATCTCCCTTTAATCAACATCCTCTGTCCTCAAAAATGACTACACACCTCCATCCCTCCATCTTCTCCTTCCCTCAACATCCCTCCATCTCAAAATGACTACACACCTCCATCCCTCCATCATCTCTTTACCTCAACATCCTCTCATTCAAAAATGACTACACACCTCCATCCCCTCCATCTTCTCCTCTTCCCTCAACATCCCTCCATCTCAAAATGATTACACACCTCCATCCCCTCTCCATCGATCTCCCCTTCCTTAACATCCCTCCATCTCAAAATGACTACACACCTCCATCCCTCCTCCATCAGATTCTCCTCAATATCTTTCCCATCTCAAACTATAACACTCCATCCCTTCATCCTCAACATCCTCTCCATCTCAAAATTACTACACACCTCTCCATCCCTTCATCCCCTCAACATCCCTCCATCTCAAAAATGACTACACACCTCCAATCTCCCATCGCCTCCTTCCAAACATCCCTCCATCTCAAAATGACTACACACCTCCATCCCTTCATCCCTCAACATCCCTCCATCTCAGAATGACTACAATTCTTCTTCCCTCAACATCCCTTCATCTCTCCAACTCAAAATGATCATACCTCTCCATCTCTCCACCCTCTAAGCATCCCTCCATCACACGATCCCTCCCTCCATCCCACCATCTCAACCTTGACGCTTTCTCCTCCATCCCTCCATCCAGCCAGTGCTCTCTATTCATCCTCTTTTTTAGATCATTTCAGGTCACCCCCATCTTCCATCTCTCGGCCAGCTCTTGCTCTTTTTCTTTTATTTGCACTGCTTTCTTTCAAGACTGCTCAGTATAAATTTCTTCCACTCCATTCTCCACTCCTCACACACACACACCCCACACTCGGCCCAGGCGCCTTTTGGAGTGCCCGGGAGCCCCGGGTAGAAAGGCTCTGGCCCCCGGCCGAGTATCTCTGACCTCACAGAATGAGAGGTGGACGAGGCCGGGATTGCGAATTGATGCTGCTTTTACATCGAATGGTTCTAGCCAAGTTTATTTAGGGCGTAATAGCTGGTGGATCTATGAATACAAATGAAGGCTTGATAGCAGGTGCGTGTGTTTGGGATCAATGCCCTCTCCAGGTCTATTGTGCTCCTGTTGTGTGGGCCTGCACATGGACTTGTGTGTGTGTGCGAGAGGCGAGTGCCAAGATTGGGGTGTAACGATACATCGCTCTGCATTGATACGTTGTTTCACTGGATGATTTAAGTAAGTGATTATTTGTCATTGTGTCACAACTCAGTACAGCACACAACAACGAAAAGTGAGCTCTGTATTCGACCCATCCGTGAAGGAGCAGTGGGTAGCTGACATGGGCAGCACCCGGAGCAGCCTTGGGGATCGGGATGTTTGGGGGAGGTCCTTCCATAGACTCCCATAACGACCAGACGCAATAATAGCCACTTAAACTTTAACCTCAATAAATTCACAGTGCTTTATCTTTTACCTCCTCTTATTTCTCTCATATAACTGCGCATATTTATTATAAAACCACTTTCTCATATGACCGCCCGCCAGTTGTGCAGTTGGTGGCGTAACGGTGGGGTGTTCACCCCGTGATCAGAAGGTCGCAGGTTCAATCCAGGGCCGGTAAAGGTACCTACTGAGGTACTCATGACCAAGGTACCGCCCCCACACTGCTCGGACGCTTAGCATACAGCTGCTCTTCAATGATCAGTTAAATGCAGAGGTGGTTTTCAAGTAGCACTGTGTGCTAAGTGCTGTGGTGTGTTCACAATGACAGATAACTCACTACTACCAAAAAATGCTCTTTAAAAATAAGAAAAATGTACTATTTTAGGAAAAACATTTTTTCGCTAAAATTATCTGCCAGTGCAGCAAGAAATTGCACTTGCTAAGACTTCTTACAACAAGATAAATTTTCTTGAAACAAGTCAAATAATCTAAACAATATTCAGTCTTACCAAGAAAATAAATCCAAAAAAGGGTGTAACAAGATTAAAATGCTGAATTCAAGTCAATTACACTTGTAGAGATTTTTATTTTTTGCAGTGTTCACAAACCACAGCATCCCTTCAAACACTAAAAATGGAGAACTACTATTTTCCTCTCTCTTAGGAGCAGCCAGGTCCTCACAAACACCTGAACATGAACACACACACACACTACCCGCACAACTTAACGAGATCTTCATGCAAAAACGCGAGGCTGCACGCCCAGATTAGCTTAGACGGCTTTCAACGCCTTGATAGCAGCGTTTATTTTTCTCCTCTCTGATTAAAGTGAGATTCCTGACTCGAGCCCAGCTCACACTCCTCTCTTCCTTTTTCTCGTCCTCGGTTTTACCCAGACTCACAGACTAAATAAATTGCCCTCATAAAAATTTCAAAGCGTAACAGCGTAATCGGCCTTCAGCTTCGACGGGTTTCACAGTGCAGAATCTCTACTAAAAACACACTTAACCTTCAACGGGCCACTCCTGCACCATGCAAGCTCCACTCCGCTCTGCTCCGCTCATTACGGCCAGCCCCAGCCTTAATGCACAGCTAATTTCATCAGCAACAACAACAATAACCACACATTCATCATGGTGCCAACCCGACCTTTATGAGGACGCAGCGCACACGCAACAATGAGCAAAAACTACAAATCAACAAACATAAAGAGCAGACAGAATTAAAATGGTGCAGGAAAAATAAATAAATAAAAACTGTGTTGTTCAGTGTTCAATAAAATTTAATAAATTCACCTGCAATAAATCCCAATGAAGAAGAAAAGAATAATACAGTTTTAAACCATATTCATGATAAATAAAGCAACAGATTCTGGCAGAGACGGCTCCGAGACATGAAAAAAAATAAATAATAATAATAATAATAATAATAAATTTAAGACTCTTCTTTAAAAAATGTAACTATGAAAATGATTACACACGTGCTTAATATATGTGAAGCTTGTATCATCCATATTTTTCTTTTTAAAATAATTTTTTTAAAATTTCTTCTAATTTTTTCATCTTTTCATCTTTTTTCAATCCATTTTAACCCATTTCTGTCTTATGTATTATTCTTTTGTTATATTTTAATTAGTCAAATTTTATATCATATTAAATTTATTTTCACCAGAATTGATCTCTGCCCTCATGAGTATCTGCCTGCCTCTTTCTCCCTGCTTTATTCTCAGGGTGAGGCACATCAGTACGATTTTTATGTATTAAAGGTGCTCTATAAATATTGGCTGATTTTCATAAATTTCTTTTTTGTTCAGAGGAGGCCCCCGTGACGTTAGGGCCGATATTTTGCGCGGTGAGGAGGTCGATGTTCCTGCCGCAGGTTGTTGGCTAAATAGTTTATGCATTTATAGCTAATTGCGATTAAAATTCCATCTTTTAATTTTATACAAAGCGCTTTTTCGCCAGAACGCAGCTATCAACCGCGCTAGCATTCGGGGGCCCCCAAAGGGGTCAGAAGGCTCCGCGCCTCGGCCCCGCCCGCCTCCTGCCGGCCCCGCTACTCCCGCCTCTGATTGTAAGTCCAGCCACCCCGGACTGACCACACCCTGCCTCAGCCCACACACCGACCGCACCCATTACGCCGCTTAGCACCCTCCGCCTCGAGAGGAGGAGGAGGAGCGACCATCACCACATGCCCCGCCCACCCACACGCCTGCCCCCGCCTCTGCCCTTCATCCTACATGATGGGCTTTAACACATGGAACAGTAAGGCAACAACAAGGCTAGATGGTGAGTCTGAGAGTGTAAGAGTTTACTCGGGCTAAGTATGAATGTACAGCCAGCGCTGCAGTGTGTGGTTTATTGTAGCGTATATGGAGGTGCAATACCTGCATCATTACCAAGGGGGCAGTGTTGAGAGAAACTAAAGCTGGTATTTGTCCAGTTTTGTTTGATTTGTTTTCTTGATGGTCTTTTTTGTTTGTGGCCTAAGTAAAGGAGGCAGTTAAGTACTTCTTGTTTCCTATTGGGCTAGTTTGGCTTGGTTGTTTCATTAGTCCAGCTTTATTTTTGCTGTTTCCTTATAGGTCCATTTCTTGTTTGGTAGTCTCCGATTGTGCAGCTTTTGTTTTGGTCGGTGTTGTTGGTCCAGTTTTGGGTTTGTTTGTTTGTTCTCTATGGGTCCAGCTTGGTTTGTAGTTTGATTGGCGAAAGTATATTTGCTTGTTTCTATTGGGCCAGTTTTGTTTGGTTGTTTCTGGTTGGTCCAGCTTTCTGGTTTGGCTATTGTTTCTGATTGATTGCTGTTTAGGTAGTTTCCTAGGGTCCAGTTTTCTGTTCTATTGCTCTTAGTGGACCAGTTTTTTTGTTCAGTTTTTTTACAGTTGGTTCAGCTTGTTTTATTTTGTTGGTTGATTCCTATTACTATTTTTGTTTGTTTCCCATTGGTGCAGTTTTACTTTGTTTGTTTCGGATTAGTTTTGTTTGTTTTCTATTGTCTTCGGGTTTCGTTTGCTTTTTCCCTTTAGTGGGTCCAGTTTTATTAGTTTTTATTTTCACTTTTTGCTTTTGTCTTATTTGTCTTCTGTGGTTCCAGTTTTATTCCATCAGTGCAGTTTGCCTTTGCTTTTCTATTGGTTCAGGGTTCAACACACACATCATCATCATTGGTCATTTCATGTCATCACACACCCCACATCCCCACACACAGCCACGCCTACTTGCTTTAATTAGATTAGCATTACACAACAGCGTGACACAGATGACAACAGGTGCATTAGAGGCCACTCTCCCTTTTTCTGTGTCAATGAGGCACACACCGCTGGCAGCATCCTGTAATCCACAAGACATGGAGAGAGTACACTGGTATTAGAAAATGAAAAGTGGATATTTTTTATGTGCAGTGAGAGTTGGCTTAGTGCTGTGATTAGCAAAGAAAGACTCTGTGCTAAGTAAATGGGTGAGGATGTGTGTGTGTGTGTGTAAAATTGTTCTAGAGGTTGAGGAGGTTAATGGTTAATCTGTAGTGTATAAGTGTGTGTGTGTCAGAGAGAGAGAGAGAGAGAGTTATAGGGGTATGAATATGAGTGTGTGTATAGGTGTGTGTGAAGTTTGTGTTTATAGGTGAGGATTGTAGGTGCATTTGTGTGTGTAATGATCTAGGTGTGTGTGTGTAGGTGCCAAAGGACATAGTCATAGGTGTGTGTGTGATGGTTAGTGGGATGTGTGTGTGTCTGTGTCTGTGTGTGTGTGAGAAGGTTAGAGGGATGTGTGTGTGTGAATGATAAGAGTAGTGGAGCAGGTGTGTGTGAGGTAGATTACCTTACAGTTCTCTGTGTGTAACCTCATTCATTTTTCACATCATTTATTCACACTCTGGTCAGCGGTGAGGGTGTCTAAGAGATTAATCACATTCCGATTATATATCTATTATAAATACAATTGGTTTTAAATTAATTAAAACCTAGCATCACAATCTTCAACGGCATGTGTCTGTTATTTCAATTATGTATCAAATGATTCTTTTTAACTTCTCTGTGCCTACTTCCAGCAAGCGCGGATGTAGTGTCCCTTAAAACATACTAGTAGGGCTGCAGTGTTGTCACATGACTCCACCTTTGTTCGGTCCTGCCGCTACAGTGGGCGGTGTGTGTGTTGGAGCATATTTACAGTATCAGCCTTATCAGTAAACTGAGAGAACTAAAACAGCCAAAATTCGAATAATGCTTGATGAATTGAATCCGTTTTCAAAGTCTTCCCGTTAGTCGTGAGACTGATTTGGGAGATATCGCCCAGCTGTGTGTAGTTAATGCCATTTCTGGACCCAGACGAGTCTTTGCTCAAATGCTGACAATAATGATATATGTTTTGATTTTCTCTTTCAGCAAACATAATTCATTTTTACGCAATATATACTGTTACCGCTTGCTCATGAGTTCTTCTAGTGGTACTGTTACCTGTCCCGGATTTGAACCAGGTGCCCCTGGATCATGGGACCAACTCCCTATTCGCCAGAGGCAATCTCCGTCCTGGACGCTGGTGTCCTGGAGGCTCATTCAACTGATTTCAGAACACAATCCTATTCTAGGAAGATAACCACTTGAGGAGACTGATCTAGGCAGATGCCCAACCTCCAGGACCGAGTTGCTCACCATAAAAGCCTTTGTAGAACAGGTAATTTTTTATTTTTTCAGATTGGTTCCAAAGTTTAAAATGTGTGTGTTGTAAGAAAAGAGTATTGGTTTCTTTTAAAGAACCTACACGTCATGAGAGGCGGTGGAGCAAGCGAGTACCTTAGATGGCAATTTTGGTATTAGTAGCATTTTAGTTATCTGGTCACTATGGGGGCTAAATGTTATAGTAGGAGCGTTAACCCAGTTAAGGTGACGTACGTCTTCCCCACTCCCATCCTTGGTGACCTGTGACCTTGAGCTCGGGGAAGAGAGAGCTTAACCCTCAGAGTTTTATGAAAGCAGGATCAGATAAGAGAGATGGACAGAGAAATCGATGGCTAAATGTCTCACTGCCTCTTTCCCTTGTCTCAGCTGCATGAGCTGTTAGTGTGTGTGTGTGTGTTAGTGTGTGTGTGTGTGAGCAGCAGGATGCTGACAATGTTCAGAAATGAATCAAAACCTACATTCTAAGCCTCTCCACTGCGCGCATGGATTTTTGGCACAAAAACAATGCCATAGCGCTGAGTCAAGCCAGCGTGAAAGCAGAGTGGAGTCCACAGTCACTTCCTGCCCTATGTAGTGTACAAGTCAAATAGGGCACATGTGACTTCCTCCATGCAATTATCTAGTGCATAGAGTCGTTGCCAACCTCAAGTGTTTCTTGAGATGCATGCCACATGGAAAAGATGAGAAGAGCACCTTACCTACTATACTATTATGCAGTAGCATATTTGGACAGCTCCATGTGTGAGCTCACATTCATGCAATATATAAATGATAAACCCAATTGGACTTTTTGGACACGCTGGCACGAGCGCTAATTTTTCCTACGACAATAAATACGGGCCATCAAATATTTCCGACTAAGTATAAATCTAAGCATTGGTCCTGATGATGATCTGTTGAAAGTAATTATCGACCACTTCCAATAATGCATTCATATCAATGCTCATCTAGTTTATTTTACTTGATTTAACATCACAAAGATATGCACTCTATTATTAGAAGAATAAATTACTGTTGATTAATTGTATTGGATTAATTGTGATATTGGTTTGAGGTGATATCGCCCAGTCTTAGTGAGCATAATATCTCTTGTGTGTAAAAACCAAATGGAATATACTTGTTTCGCTTTTTCATTTGAATGGCCAGTGAAATTGTACTAATTTCTTTTAGGATCCATTTTTTCATCTAAAGCCAGCTGTTGAACTAAACTCTATTTTCCAGTCTTGGAAATGAATATTACACTTGAGTTTTGAATTTTGGTGATGAAGAGAGTATTTAGAAGAGACGAGTGGGCTACTTTACAGGAGTTTAGTGAGTACTGAAGACATAATTGTTTTTGCAACAGTAACCTACTTTTTGTTGATAATAAGGAAAGAGATGCCTCTGGTTTGGCTGAAAGTATTCGCCAGGTTGTGTTTTTCTCGCCATGCGGTCTAACCCCTTTTGACGAACTGTAGTAAGAGTTAGCGCTACTCACGGTGATTCAGCCCAGTTTAGCTCGGTTTCTCTCCGCTCGGACCGGAACCCCGCTGCGTAACACAACACATACTCCGGGTTCGAGCTCGAGGCCGTGACTCCCCCCCCATCCCCCCCACGCTCCAGGGCCCCAGCTCTCGACATTCCTCACACACACACGCCAAGCACACGCGTAGAAGCTCTCTACTCGGCCCCGGCATCCCGCTGCTGCTGCTAGCTACGTGCTCACTCCAGACAGGAAGTGGGGCGGCAGCCTTGAGGTTGGGGCACATGAACTGAGCATTTTGATGTGCTCCCTAAACTGAGACGATTTTAACATTTTGGGGGAACAGGATGGGGAGCGGGTTCCTGATAGGGAAGAGATAGAGTGGGGAGACAAGGTGGATGTGAAGGGATGTGGTGGAGATGATAAAAGAGGGGGGACAAAGGGGGGTATGGGAGGAGGCATGGAAGACGAGAGGAGGATGAATAGACGATGGGGGGATGAGGCAGGACGAAAGTGGCATGAAGGGGAATTTGAGGGGGCACAAGGGGGGATGAAGGATGAAAAATAGTGAGGAGGAAAAGCGGACAAGTTGGAGAGAAAGGGGAGGGAGAATGAGAGGGATGAGGACGAGGGCATGATGGGGGAAGAACGGATGAGGTGGGGCGACAAGGAAAATAGATTGAGGGGGACAATGAGAGGATGTGGTGAGAAGAGGGAATGAGTTGGGGATGATGGGACAAGGTGGGGTTGGGTGGACGAGGTGGGCGAGGTGGAGGGGATCGAGAGAGACCAGAGGGACAAGAGGGGGTTGGGGAGACTATGGAGATTAAGAGGGACAGGGACAAGGGGGATGAAGGATGGGAGCTGAGAGGAATGAGGGAGTGATGGGGGACTGTAAGGAGAACGTGGGGGTACTAAGGGGATTTGGGGGGCGAGAGGGAGAAGAGCGCCGAACAGGAGACGTAAGATGAGGGAGGAGGAGGGAGGATGAGAGGACAGGGATGGGAGATGCTAGACTGGCCTGACGAGGGCTTGAGAGGGGGACAACGGGTGATGGAGGCCGGGCAATGGGGGGGCGGAGGGATGAGGGGGAGAGGAGGGGGTATGGAGGAGGGGAACAACGGGGACCAGGGTGGGATTTAGGACGGGGAATGTTAGAGAGCAGTACTTTATGAAACAGCATGAGTCTTATTTTTTAGTAAGGGCTGGTGTCAGAGATCATTTTAAGCGTTCTGCTCTGTTTTTCAGATGGGAAAGTGTGGGGTGAGAACCCGCAGCGACTCACGCCGGGGTAGTTGGGGGGGGCTTTGAGGAGTCGGGGAGTCAGAGGCACGGTGAAGGGATGGTATTATTTCATTATGAAGTGAGAATTGTGTGTGTTGTGATATTACTTTACAATTTCCCATCCAAAATAAGCAAGAATTTATGAAAGTCTGAGATTGTGCCAAGGCAGTAACACAAGTGTGTATATGTACAGTACATTTTATTTCTTTCTTATTTTCTTGGCGTCAGTTTCCCGCCCGAAATTACGATGAACGCAAAGAAAACGTCGCTGCTGTGTTTACATGGCGTTCGGTTGACGGTCTGGAGGAACGAATACCTCCCATGATTCCAGAAGTTTTCCGATATGGGAAATGCGGAAGAAACAGCGTTTTGAAACTGTCCAAGGAGATTGATGCGGCCCAGCTGGTGCCAGAAGTGGAGCAGTGCTATGGGACGTCTCTTGGGGTGAAGCCAGTATCGGTGGCGGCGTTCTCTCCTCCCGCCTGGGCGTACGCGATCAGGAGTGAGTTTTAATAGAAGAGAGCGGAAGTTCAGTTTTAATGGAGCATAGGAATCCATTTTTCGGAAACTCAATGCAGAACTATCCACAAAGGCGAGCCGCAGGTAAACACTTTGGACAGCCCGACTACTGCCCCCCAGGTAAACACACCAAACTACAAAGGTTGGCATTAAACAGCGTCAAGCCAACGCCAATGGAACGCCTCACTGAAGTCAATCAAGCCTAGCTACAAAACCCAATAAAACGCGGTAGGCCGCCAGAGCGCGTTTTATTTACCCAAGATTCCAACACCCGCGGTGATGGGTGATAAAAGTGTTCTGTTTGATGCTCTCTCTCTCACTCTCTCTGTTTTGGTATGGGAAAGTGTGTGGTAAAATCCTCAAGAGCGCTGCACTCTCAGTCCAAGCAGATCAGGTCATCTTTGTTTTTATGCTGAAGTGAGATTTATGTGTTGTTGTTGTCATCGCTACCTCTGGACTGCGAGATTGTGTGGAAAGCTCTCTACAGAGACCCACTAGCCTCAAGACACTGTAAAAATCAATTTAGCATTACGTACTAAATAGTTTATGCAGTTTCCAATCCCTTGTATATACGTTCTAAGAGTTTAAGAGTGAGTGTGTTCATAAACCACTGAGCAACTTTATGTATTGAAATGTGCAAAACTCAAAGTAACATATTGATAAAAAATCCTACCAAACAGGATTTCTTACAGAGAGCAGTCTAAAGATAAAACTAGACTTAAAACAATGAGCTGAAGTGATTACTGTATACACTTTGATTTTACACGCAACTTTTTACAATTTTCAAGTTGAACCTGATGTACGTTGTAAACTCTGTGCTTTATTAAAACATTCACTTTTAAACTTTAACTAAGGGTGGAATTGGATACGATTTTATCAATATCAATGCCACTATCGATTCTGCTTGTCAATCCAATTCCTTATCAATTCTGTTATCAATTCTAGAGTGGTTTTTGAGTGTGAAAAAGTAGTTCTACACAGTCTTCTCAGACCAAAAGCAACCAATTTTATTTTTCCCAAAATGATGTCTGCACAAGTCTGTGAACATCAACACACTCATATTCAGAGTTATTACGCAGAGACATCCTATGGCTTAGTGCTGTGAAGAACAATAAGGTTAGTGCAGGTGGAAACACTTTTTGAATCCATCTGGATATGGAATAAAATGATTTGATAAATAATAATGCATTTTTCCATATTTATTATTTTTTACTCTCTAACATTACAGAATGGAACAAATATTTTCAGATTAATTGAAAATGAAGAAATACTGAAAGCCAATATTTGGGGGCATTTCTGTTCATTTTTTGGGAGAGAGAAGCGCATCGCCACATGAGGGTGTTCCATAGAGAGTTGGAATTATCAGTGCTGTGGACATTTCATTTACATAATGTAAAGCACTTTGAACTTTATATTAATAATAATAATAATAATTATTATTATTATTATTATTATTCATTGAGGTAATCATGATATTGATTTCAGGTCAGATCACCCAGCTCTAATACCCAAAAACAGCAGTAGTTCAGAAATATCAATATAATATCTAGAGTTAGAGATGAGTAACTCCTTGTTGGTGTTGATACAACGCTGTAGAAATTTGAAAAACGATGAATCCCTTACTTTCAACTGTAAACCGACAGAATCCCTAAAAAGAGTGGGAGAGGGGAGCAGGGGCAGTGTGAGGGATGAGGTGTAGAACTGAGACGAGTGCTGAGTGGAGATTAGCTGTGTGTGTGTGTGTGTGTGTGTGTGTGTGTGAGTGATATCAGCGAGGAGCATAACTCAGCTGGAATTACAGCAGCACCAGATGATGATGTTGATGAAGCAGCGTTTTATGAGCCTTCCCTCATTCACAGCCTTTTAGAGTAAAATCAGCGTAAAATTGCGGCTAATTAACACCATTGTGTGAGGAGAGTATGGTGATGGTGATACACTGTAGACGTCACACACCAGCTTCCTGCTGATAAACGCCTGCTTTACTCATAATTACACACACACACACACACACACACTCCCATACTGCTGGAATAAAACAAAATTGAATGGAATATTAACACACTCTCATGTGAGAGGGATTGTTCCATGGAGAAGTCATATTCACTTCTGCTGCTAAAGAGGAGAAGCGTAAGTTCTCTTACAGGATAATATGAGTTATTACACACACACACACACACACACAAACAAACAGTGGAATTTGCTCCCCTTAAAACCATCATAGTTTGTACCAGTGACTTCAGACTCACCTTCGGAAGACTTGAGACTTGACTTGGACTCTAGATTTTTACAGGCCTCTGTTTACACACACACACACATGTACACACACTGCTTGTTCTGCTGGTGAGTGTGTGTGTGTGTGTGAAGTGAGCATGCCGTTACACATGCTTGTGAGTGTAACGGATGCAGCGTTCACTCTGGACTGAGCTGTTTATTTTTGCTGTGTTGTGGCTCTGTGGCGTGTCAGAGGTGGTTTAGTTTGGACCTAATTGGCCTTTTCTCAATCAGCCGTGATTAGTGCAATCAGCAGCCGCTACACAAGACTAAACAAACACCCCCCCCAAAAAAACCCAAAACCAAGCAGCAGCAGCAGGAGCAGGAGCAGGAGCAGGAGGAGGCAGCAAGTTCAGCACCCATGCACCGATGTATCGATGTAGACCAATGTATTGTTACACCCCTAATAAATACTCATTTTAAATGATGAAGAAACAAGGTTGAATTTTGTTTTCTGATAGTGTGCTTGCAGTGTGAAATGATGCAGACTAGAAACCCAGAACACTGTGTAAATCACACACGCACACACACCAGAGCTTTTCTTTGTACGTTCTCTGTTCATCAGTGCAACAGCCGAGCATAGCCTGGGGGTAGAATCCCTCTCCCTCTCTCTGTCTCCATCCCTCACTCTCTCTCTCTCTCTCTCTCCCCCTCGGGACTCTGTACTCAGCAGCTGTTGTGTGTGTGTATGTGTGTGTTTCCTGGTTGTATTGTTCTCCAGATATCACACACACGTAGCGTCAGCTTTTAGTGAGATCTTATGGCTTTATAACTTCTTCCATTCCTTACTAATTCTTGGGACAGTCTCCCTGTAGCAGCTTGGGGTTAAGGGTCTTGTTCAGGTGCCCAACAGTGGTGGTGGTTCCTGGGATTCGAAATCAGCTCAGACACTGCATAGTGGGCACAAGGACCAGTAGAAAACCATAGTGTACACTAACATAGTCTTACTTACGCAGATAGAAATACGTTAGTAACTGTGCTTTTGGGAAACGCACCTGAGAGATTACCAGTGCCGATACTTAGTTTAGTGCAGCGGCCTCTCTGTCTGAAGTTACTGCTCTGAGGTCTAGAGGATTTTTACATTTAACCGCGCATTCGATTCTTAAATTTGTGTTCTCGAATGTCACATTTGTACGCGCGACTGTGAAATTTACGCCCGCGAATTTTTTGCAGTAAGCCATTTTGCGCGCTCTTGTTTTGGCACTGATGTGACTGCTACAGGGTTTGGGTGCGCCGCGCTAATTTACCCATGTAGAACGATGCGTCGCATTAGTTCCGCTTTTGGCGCCCGCGTGTAAAATAAGTAATAAAATCGATTTTCATAAAAACACATTGTCCTGAACTGTAAATTGAATTAATCGATAAAATCGATATATCGCCCACCTCTAGTGGTGATGTTTATCACATGTCCTGTGTTTAGGGTTGTTGTATCTGTTCTGATGCTGAGATTTCACTTTGGATTAAGCTTCCTTCTATCACTCCAACTCTTCTCTCCATCCCTCTTTTTCTTCACCCCTTTGTCTCTCCACCTTGTCATCTTTTGATCCCTCTTACTCTCCTTTCCTCCATCTCTTTCCATCTTTCTTGTCCTCCCTGCCATCATTTCTCTCTCCTGTCTTCCTTTCTCCCTTCATACTTCTCTCGGCCTCCATCTACTTTCACCTCTTCCGTGGGAAGGATGCGTCTGTCCATCCCAGTCTAGTTTGTTGGGGATCCGGACGGATGTATGGACGTATGGATAGATGAATGGATGGATGTATCGGGCCGGAGGTGACCGGGTGAAAGCACCTCCCGGAGGTCAGGGTCAGAGTTGAGAGGTCACAAATGGCTGCTTGTATCCTCTCATCAGGTCAGGGTGGGAGAGGTCAGCCGGGGCCATAAAAGCCGTATCGGAGCGGTGCAGAGTGACCGCTGGAAATCCAATAATGACCCCACTCCCGCTCCTGCCCCACACCCCCGTCTCGTTAGGCCAGTTTGATTGGGGTCAACGCTTTCTTTAATTAAACAGCGACGCCCCGTCCACACCTATCAGACTTCCATTTATCTGCCGTGACGGCCGGCGTGATGGTCAGGAGGGTGGAATGGGGAAGATGACTTACTGTCTCTCTCTCTCTCTTCCTTCACTCCATCCCTTCATCACCCTTTTCTCTATCCGCATTGGTCATTCTGGCTCAACTCAATAAACATTTGGTATCTTCCAATGCTCCACTGTCCCAGAATGCAGCTGTGTAACTATGTAACTGCCAATTATAAGAGGTTTGAGTGAGTGAGGTGTGAACCTTCACTGGTCTTGCGATTCGATTTGATTACGATTATCATGTCATCGATTGCAGATCGGGCAGCCGTAGTTACCACCGTGATGTTCTTTTAAACTGGACTTTTTATACCATAACCAGAAAATCACCAAGCAACGTCATTATGATTTGATTTTGTAATGACGGCTGTGGTAGGTGTGTGTGTGTTTGTGTGTGTGTGAGCTCTAGCGTTTTCTCTATAAGGCTTCAGCTGTGTTGTTCTAGTTCCACCGTTGACTGTTTAAGGCCTCGTTCACACAGACGTCTGAACCAGGCGTTTTTCTGGCATTCGTGGCGCCACGTGAGCGCCGACTGAACGCAGACCGTTTTTCCACTCATTGGAGCAAATCAAAGCGTCCGCATGGGCGTTCAGCACCGGCGTTCGGCCGGCTGCGCGTTCGGGTGGCGTCAAATAAACGCTGCATGCAACGTTTTTTTGGCGTCAAAATCCCGACAAACGCGAGGAAAACAACGCTATTGTGAACGCCTGTGAAACGCCAATCGAACGCAGCTACAAAACGCAGCAAAAACGCGTATGGTGTTCAGAGGGTGTTCATTTCGAACGTCTGTGTGGACGAGGCCTCAGACAAACTGTTGAAATGTAAATGTGACTGTAGAGAGGAGACTTCTGTTCCTCTAGAGCTGTGTCTATGTGTTGGGTTCACACCTCCTACCTCTTAATGAGGCAAGAATGTTTGATTTTCTGTGTGATACTGTATACACTGTGTGTGTGTGTGTATATGATGGTTTTTCTTGCGTTGTTTACAGGAATGGCAGAACTCCATCCAGAAGAACGCTGGTTTGGCCTTCATCGAGCTGGTGAACGAGGGCAGGTGAGTTGTTAAGAACACACAGTTACCTGCCAACTCTGTGACCCCGCCCCTTTATCACCTTCTAATTCTGTAACCCCGCCCCTTTATCACCTTCCAACTCTGTAACCCCACCCCTTTATCACCTGCCAACTCACTAACCCTGCCCCTTTATCACCTTCCAACTCTGTAACCCCGCCCTTTTGTCACCTGCCAACTCTGTAACCCCACTCCTTTATCACCTGCCAACTCCGTAACCCCGCACCTTTATCACCTGCCAAATCTGTAACCCCGCCCTTTGTCATCTGCCAACTCTGTAACCCCTCCCCTTTATCACTTTCCAATTCTGTAACCCCGCCCCTTTATCACCCTCCAACTCTGTAACCCTGCCCCTTTATCACCTGCCAATTCTGTAACCCCTCCCCTTTATCACCTTCCAATTCTGTAACCCCGCCCCTTTATCACCTGCCAATTCTGTAACCCCACCCCTTTATCACCTGCCAAGTCACTAACCCCACCCCTTTATCACCTGCCAATTCTGTAACCCTGCCCCTTTATCACCTGCCAACTCTGTAACCCCGCCCCTTTATCACCCGATAACTCTATGACCACTCCCCTTATCATCTGCTTACTCTGTAGCCACTTCTTTCGTTCCTGCTATTGATACAACTCCTCCCCCTTCTTACCTGTTCACTCTATAGCTCCTCCCCCTTTTCATATTCTTAAGTATGTACAGTAGCTCCTCCCTTCTGACCTGCTGTTTGGCCTAGCTCTTCCCCTCATCACCTGGTCACTGTTTAGCTCCTCCTGCCTTACCTGCTGGCGATGTAGCTCCCTCCCCTTCTCACCTGTTACACTTTCGCACCTGCGATAGTGTAGCCCCTCCCTTCTTACTGGCAAATCATATAACTCCTCCCCTTCTCACCTGCTAATGATGCAGCTCCTCCCCTTCTCACTTCTTCTCTATGTAGCTCCTCCTCTTTCTGTCTTCACCCCTCCTTTATAACCCCGCCTCCACCACACAAGCCCCTCCCACTTCTTCACACCTGTTGTATATCTATAAAGCCCCTTCTTCTTCTCTCATGGTCATGATTATTAAGTGTGTTAATCCTCACCTGTAATTGAGGGCGGGCGTCTCTCAGCTGGCTGCTTGTTTATTTGGGGGCAGCTAATCTCCCTCTCCGACCTCTTCCTCCCCTCTTCCTCACCTCTTCATTATCTGCATATCTCTCTGCTGCCCGTGCGTCTCTCCCACCGCGATAGAGAATCGATTTCTTTTCAGAAAGACGCTACACCAGGTGACCCCGTGGTCAGGAGGCGCTGGTGAGAACCCAGGCCTCACGGACGAGCCGTGAAAAAATGCTCACTCGTATTTTCATACAGGAAGTGGGGTGTGTGTGTGTTCGCTCGGTTTGACTCCTCTCTTTTACCCAGAATTCCACTGGGACGAAAGGAGCCCTCACCACTTTAAACCTTCTCAGATCGCCTCCCCAATCTCGAGTATCGTCTCGTCTCGTCAGCTGAGTGTCTCGTCTCACCCCTAACGATCAGTGTTTTCATTTTGATCGAGCGTCACACACTCTGACAGCTGAGAGTTTGGTTTATTGACGTGTCCAAATTCCATACGGCTCTCACCGTCTTGGATGCTGACGTCTTGGCGCTCCAGATGGCGGTGTTAGCGTGCGAGCGTCTTGATTAGCGGTGTAGCGGTGGGTAACTCTACACTGCTCTCACCCTGAGACGAAGAGAAGGAGGAGGAAGGATGTGTGTGTGTGTGTGTTTAGTGTGAGATCATAAAGGAGGTTGCCCGCGGCGCGGGGCGGGTTATTGATGGCGTCCGGGGCGAGGGGGTGCAGTGTAGGGTCAACACACACACACTCACACACACATCCACCTCTGCTCCCCTGCTGCCCCATCCTCACCACTCCAGGCTCTGGTTACCTGACAACACCCCCAAAACACCCGCCGTCCTGCCACTTTACAACCGACGTGCTGAGACTCCATTACACACACACACACACACACTCTCTTACTGCCTTTTCTCTGTTCCTGTCACTCTCACACACTTTTTTTTCCACACTCCTCTTTCTCTCACACACTTCTCTTACTCACTCACTTTCTCACACATTTCTCCCTCTGTCTCACGCAGTTTTTTGCTCTCCTTCCTCTTACACTTTGTTTCACTCTCTCTCTCCTTCTTCTATCTATCTATCTATCTATCTGTCTGTCTGTCTGTCTGTCTGTCTGTCTGTCTGTGTCTATCTATCCATCCATCCATCCATCCATCCATCCATCCATCCATCCATCCATCTATCTATCTATCTATCTATCTATCTATCTATCTATCTATCTATCTATATATCTATCTATCTATCTGTCTGTCTGTCTGTCTGTCTTTCTGTCTTTCTGTCTCTTACTTTTCACTCCTCTTGTTCTTTACTTCCCTCTTTGCTCACATCTCTTTCACACACTTTCTTCTTCTTTCTCTCTCTCTCACACACACACACACACACACACACACTTTATCTCCCCTCTTGTTTCTCAACTTTTCTCACACACATACACCCCTTACTCTGCAGGAGAGAGAGGAAACCTGATCTCCGCTCTGCATGAGTGTGTGTGTGTTAGTGAGTGTGTGTGTTGTTGAGTGTGTTTGTGTGTGTGTAAGGTTAAGAGAGAGAGCCTGCTCTTGTGTAGCAGCATGTGCAGGGTCAGCAGCAGGGTCAGTGTTAGGGTCAGGTTCAGCGCCCACTTCCTGTAAGATAGAGAGAGTGTGTGAGTGTGTGTAATGAGTGTGGAGAATGTGGTTTTCTCCCTCTTTAACGTGGTTTACTTTAGAGATTTGCAGTCGTAACAGCCGTGTTATTCCACTAAACCTGATTTTACACACCGTCTTACACACACACACACACACACACACAGGGAGGAGAGCGGTATGAGACAGAATGAGATTATATAAGAGATATGGGATTCATTTGGAGACTAATTGTCTCTCTTCTCTCTTCTTTCATCTCTTACTTTCCCTCTCATCTCTCGCTATTTCTCACTTTTTTCTCGTTCTCACACGTTTTCCCTTCTTCTTTCCTCTCTCTCTCTCTCTCTCTCTCTCTCTCTCGCTCTCGCTCTCACCCTTTCTTTATCCCTGTCATCTCCTTTCATCTCCCTCTCTCTCATACATCTTCTCTCTTCTCTTATGCATTATCTCTGTCTCTTTGCCCTCTGTTCTCTCCCATTTTTAACTTGCTCTTCTTTTCTGTTGTCTCACTCACATTTTTACTCTGTCACTAACTTTTCTTCTTCCCTTCTCCTTCTCTTCCTTTTTTGGCTTCCTCTTCTCTTCTCTTCTCTTCTGTCACTCACTTCTCTCTACTTTCTCTACCTTCCCTTTCTCTTCTCTTTTTCCTACTTCTCGTTGTCTTGTTTCTCTTTCTCTATCTTTTCTTTCTCCAACTTCCCTTTCTCTTGTCTTCCCTTTCCTCCTCTCCTCTTGTTTCCTTTTCTTTTCTCTTCTCTTTTTCTCACTTTGCGTTCTCTCGCTTCTCTTTCTTTCATTTCTTTCTCCAACTTCTCTTTCTCTGTTCATTCACTCACTTCTCTCCTCTCTTTTTCTAATTTCTCTTCTCTTTCTCCAACTTCTCTCTGTCTAACTTCTCTTTATCTTTTCTTTCTGTAACTTCTCTTCCTCTATTTTCTCTTCTCTTCTAACTCTCTCTTTGACTCCCTCTCTCTCTGGTTCTCCACATCTCTGTCTCTAAACGCTCATTTCTTTCCTTCCCTCTCTCTCTCTCTCTCTCTCTCTCTCTCTCTCTCTCTCTCTTTCTCTCTCTCTCCCTCTCTCTCTCTTGGTCTGCAGACTGCTGAGTCACACGATGAAGGATCACCTGGTGCGTGTTGCCAATGAGGCCGAGTTCATCCTGAGCAGACAGAGGGCTGAAGATATACACAAACACGCCGAGTTCGAGGTACACACACACACACACACACACCTCTCACACACTTCCAGACACACACACACACGCACACTGACAGCTTGACCGACAGCTGGGCGGAGTGTGTGCCTCGTATGTTGTTAGTGTGTGTTTCACATGCTGATTAAACTCATTACCATAAACCGAGACATGGGCCTGAGCCACTGCTGTGTGTGTGTGTGTGTATTATAAAGCCCATGTTTGAAGCTGTAATGCAGCGTCACACACACGGATCGACTTCATCTAAACGGCATCTAAAAGCGGGGAGAAACTCTTCATCATAAACACACTCTCCTCTTCCTCCTCCTTCTCCTCCTCTCCAGAGACGTCGCTTGTTCCGTCGTCCCCGATACCCCGGCTTCCTCTGATTGGCTGTAGTGTTGGGAGGGGGGCGGGGCTCCTGGGGGACTCTCACGGTTCTCCTGCTCGTCTCTAATTGGCCCCCGCGGTCTCGTTCTGGCACCTCCGTCTCACCGTTCTGCCCACTCTCTCTCTCGGTGCTCCAGCGTTCGCGGCGTAATGAAGACGTATTGCAGAGCAAAAGGCCGCTGTGTTGTATCTAAACTATTCTCCAAATCCCACCGTAAAAAGCACGATGTGGTGCTTCAGCGCTTTTGCTGCTAATGCGTCTTGTCAGCTGCTCGGGGAACTCCGCACGCTCTTTTCTCTTTCCTCCTGATGAGGTTTAAAGGTTAGAAGGGTACACAATAGGACTGGGCATTTCATTGGAAATGAATCCAAACCCACATTCACAATCTCTAACCTTCAGATATTTTAACATCACACACGTACTGCATGCACTCGTTTATTAGAAACAATATCAACAATAACTTTAATAGTGGAGCAGATTTACAGTACAAACTGGGGAATGCACGAGAAGAGAATTATCAACCGATGCCAATATCCGATATTTTCATGCTTATATCTGCCGTTACCGATGCCGATGAATGAGTCAAATTGAGTGCGTAAAGACAAGATATTTTGCTCACCAAAGTTCCACTGCACGCTCAGAATTTGACCCAAAAATAACACCATAGTTCTGACATTTCTAACACAGTGCCAAGTCATGCGCGTGTGAAACCAGAGTGGAGTGAGGGCGGAGCATTTCCAACGTTTAAGAAAAAGTCACTTCCCATCCCATGTAGTGTTCCAAGTCAAATAGTGCGCGTGTGACACTCCATGTGCACTACCTAGTGTGTAGAGAGCCGTTAAGCTACAACCCCGGCTATTCCCTGGGATGCATACTACCGCATAGAAAAGTATGATAGGGCGCCTTACCCACCATACTATTAAGTGCAGTAGTACACGGCTCAGGACACAGCCCATGTGTGAGCTCACATTCACCTAATGAGACAAACACACTGTTTAGTTAGTTTAACAGTTTTCAAGTGTGCAGGCAGAGTTGAGCGCGTGAAGACAAGATTTTGCTGGTGAACGTTCCACTGAGTGGTCAGAAGTTTGGGCACAAAATAACAACATACATTTTAAGACAGAAGGCGCTGGCCGTGTAAAATCCCACCTCGGACTTTGGACATGCCTGGCACAAGCGCTACCTTTCCCACGTACAATAAATGTCATCAAATATCAACTGGAAATATCGGGCAAATCCAAGCATCAGTCTGATGATGATGACTTAAACAAATAGCAGTTATCGGCAGATTCTGACATGATTCTGATAATATTGTACATCCCTAATACAAACCTCGTCAGTGAGCTATGAAAGCCAAAACGAAATGAACATTCATTAATCGTAATCACAGTGTCTTCAATTAACACCATGTTCATTGATCGTGATACTGATTTGATGTCAAATTGCCCAGCCCTAGTATGCAGTAGAACCTGACAATAAAACCTTGGCATTTAAGAGTTGCATGGCTTGCAGTTTGGGGGTTTTGTGCCGAATGTATTGAAATGCACTTCTTTTGTAAATGTGAAAGGCCCCGGCTGCGTCCCCTTCAGCACTCCTGACTGCTTGTGCTTCTATGTGTTGAGGACGCTGCCAGATTTAATGCAGTCTCCTCGTGTCTTTAATAAGCCAAAGTGCAGTGTGCACGATGGAGACTTTATCTGCTCTTTACATTAAGATGCACAGCGTCAAGCCACACGACCCACAATGCACCACGCCAGCCTTCTCCATTGTTCCCGCCCGAATCAAGGTCTCATGGGAGTGGAATAAAAAAATGCTGCAGGAGATTTTCAGTGCAGGCCTGAGGACGATGTTCCCAACCCTTTAGGTTTGTTAATGTGGTTACAACTACAGCTGCACTATGTTCAGTCAAAATCTAGCTGCTAATAATTGTTGCGATGCACATATAGAAATATAAAAATATAGTTATAAAAGAAAGCGGTTAAGTAGCTCAATTTGGCAAGAACGAAACACTCTAGAACTCTTATATGTAGGTTGTTTTTTACTCGTCCGCCCGTTCCTCCATTTTTCTCCTCCTCTCGTTTACGGGCCGAGTGATCAGATACAAACAGCCACCCCCAACCACCACATTGTCCGTGTCTGATGCTCCCTGCTGACCCCGGGCCGGGCGCTGAGCCTCTGATAAGTGCCCTCTGATATTGCCGTATTGATTTTGCAGCGTTCTGGCCGAGCCGCTCCTCTGTCTGCTGCTGGTTTCATTTTACACAGTCGTAATAAAAATAACAGGCCCAGAAACATGCCCCCGGGGGTGGGGGGGTGGCTTTTACCCCCGCCCTGCCCTAATGCACCAACTCCACCTCGCAGCCCCACCACCCCAAACCCAACACTCAGTGCAGGTCAAGCTTGTGTAAGTTACACTCAAATGTGTAAGTTCTGTGCCTTTAATCTTTCAGAGTCAAACATTATGATAAATGCGGACACAGATTCTTGTTTCCGTCTAGGCCAAGGTGGACTCCATCCTCCAGCTGCATCTGGCAGCTGCCAAGAGTGCACTGTGATGCAATGAGGCACGGTAGCCAATCATATGCCACTTCTAACAATTCAACATCAATCACAAACACCTGCTAGTTGAAGATAGCTAATGCATCAATAAATATATGTGACCCTCCACGGCAAAACCAGTCGCTTGTCGCAATGGAGGTTTCCGAGGAAAACGAGCGTTTATGTTGTGTGGGGTAAAATTTTGGATTTTTTGTTTCTAGTGTTTTGAAACAGTGGAAGGTCTATACTGTACTGTTGTGAATAAATTTCGCTGAAAAACTTACCTCTTCCATCCTAAAAACGTGACTTTCTTGAGGTGAGGAATTCAATTCCAGCAGAATGTTAAAAGTTTCTGTTTTGACCGCTCTACTCCAATATTTACGGTAAATCCACTGGTTGACTAGCGTGAAGATATTTCTCCGGAATCCATCTTCGTCTCCCGAGTTCAGTTAACCTAACGCAGGTAGGCTATCCGTGTGGCTGTGAATGCAGCGTAGGCTACCGTCAATACGAACATAGCCGCGACCGCACCAAGCGTCTGTGAGTGCTGTGTCGATAGTCAACTTCAAAGGCAGATTTCTCCGTTTCTCACTTGGCGTGACAGGAGAAACCCGACTCCTTTGACTGTTGATATCTCAGTCATATGTCGTTTGATTCATTCCATGAGAATATCGTTTTGAAGGTTGATTTATGCCTTTCATGAACATAATAACTCAATTGTGAAAAATTTGCGACAAAGGGACTGGTTTTTTTGCGATGGAGGGTGACATAATATTGTAATGATGTAGTATCCTACTGTAATGTTCTTATCTAATGCAGGAGTCCAGCTACAAAATATATTATATTAAAAACCTCAGCACTATTCTACTGGTTGTAGAGGACGTGTAGCAATCAGACGTGGAGTGGTGACCCAGCGTGAGTCTCCTGCACACTAACTTTTCTCTGCACACGGCATCTTTACATGCATCAGCTCCTCCTAAAAGTGACCTCGTCTAATTCTGCGCTTGTGTTCTCCATAACAACTAGAAGTCATTATTAACATATTCATGAAATGTAGCTACTTCGTAATGATGACTCAATAATTTCAGTCGTCATCTCTCTAACTGGGAAGTTGGCGTGGTTGGTTTAATCATTTGTGTTTAACAGAATCAGAAAAATCAGAAAAAAATCTAAAATTTTTGTTTCAACTGCACAAAGAGTTAAATGACAAAACAACATATATATATATATATATATATATATATATATATATACATATATATATATATATGTGTAGGTCACTTCAGTGTACATATATATAACCCTGCATATATATTTTTACTTATTATATATTACGTATATTATGTATAATTTTATACAGTTAAATGAGTTACATGCCTTGCAGTGTTTTGGTGCTTGCCCAGGATTGGTCCCCGCCTTGCTTCCCGGGATAGGCTCCGATCCCCCCGCGGCCCCTGTTGTTCGGATAATGAATGAAAGAATGAGTAATATCTATGAGTTTAAGTGTGTTACTGTAAATAAGAGAGTTATTGCACTTTAACATTTAAATAACATCCTATCATTTGTGCAACAACATCCAAATTCTTTTGTTGACATTAGTGTCTGATACATAGACACACATTTTTAATAATCTTTTTGCTCTTAATGTCTTGGCACCAATCATCAATGCAGATTCCTTGTATGTGACAACCTACTTGGCATTAAACTTCATTCTGACATATTGCAGATAGTATTTTATATTTTGAGTATAATATTTTTGCACACTGGAGCAAATCGTGATTCTGTAAATGACAGAATGTGTTTTATGGTAAACTGTGTGTGTGTGTGTGTGTTACATTTTGGCTGTGTGTTGTAGGATTTGAGCAGAAAAATGGTTGAGAATGAACTCTGTGTCTGTGTGGTTTATAAGTCATGTAGCAGCACTTATCAGGCAGGGCTCGTTATTAGTGTGTGTTAAGCTGACTGCACTGCTGTGTGTGTGTGTGTGTGTGTGTGTGTGTGTGGAGGGCCGGTGTGGGTGAATTATTCAGCAGATAAGTAAGAGTGTAGATTTGCTCTCTGTCAGGCTCAATATCCTCCTGTTAAAGTGATGGAGAGGCACAATGATTTAAACTCACTCCCTTTCTCCCTCTGTCCTCGAGCTTGTGTTCCTTCTCTCCGCAGCAGCACACACACACACACACACACACACACTCACCCAGGCGGGGGTTTGAGATTGAGTCTTCTGCCGCCCGTGAGACGGAGATGATAGTGACCGGTGGGTCGCGATGGACACAAAGATAAGCGGGAGAAATCCAATTATCTTTTAGTGTTCTCTTTATAATGGGATCTCTAATACAGAAGAGATTCTTTCGATGGCGGGATGGAGGGAGAGAGAGAGAGAGAGTGAATGGTGCGACTTTTTTGATGAGGCTGTTTGTTCATTAGGAGTGAAATGTGGATTGTGCAGGTCTGCAGGGGCAGATGTACACATCCTGATAACGCAGGAAGAGAAAGAATGAGGTCACGTCCCTTCACCCCACTATCTGTCTCTCTCTTTATCCATCTCTTTTCTCTCTCTCTTTCTCCCGCCCATCTCTCTCTCTCTCTCTCTCTCTCTCTTACATTTCACTTAGTCCTGATCTGATTGAGTTAATCGAGTGTGTGTGTGTGTGTATGAGTGATGTGATGGTTGTGTTACTGCTGATGTTAGAGAAAGTAGACGTGTCTCACTGACCAGGGGTAGACGCGTCTTACTTTTTAGGGATGAGCGTGTCTCACTTTTCCAGAGTGGATTAGATGTTGCATTTCTCACAGTCTAAGGACATGGATGTGTCTCACAATATTTCATTGTTAAAGGGCTCATGTCTCTTGCCATTGTCCCTGTCTGTCTGTGGGTCTGTCTCTCAGTCCTACAATAGACGTGTCTTGCTGTCTAAAGACAGATGTGTTCCACTATTTCAGAGACATGTCTCTTGGCCTCTCTGTAACTTGAAAAGTCTAAGGAAGGACATGTCTCACCCTCTTGGGAATCATGCGTTCCACAACCCCAGATTCTCACTGACTTGTGATAGATGTGTCTCGTAGGGTGGACATCAACTAAGGATGGACATGTCTCTCCATCTCTGGGTGACTTGAAATGCCTAAAGATGGATGTATCTCATGTGTCTCACAACCCCAGAGTGAATGTAGAGTGTCTCACTGCCTCAGGATGGGTGTGTTTCCCTGTTCCACAGTGGCATGTTTCTCCCTGCCCCAGAATTGATGTGTCTCACTGGTTAAGGCGGACGTGTCTCACTGTCTTGGGTGGACGTGTCTTACAGTTGAATGATGTGTCTTCTTGTCACAAAATAATTGTATTTCTTAGTCTCAGGATGGACATGTTTCATAGTTTAAGGATGGTTGTGTCTGGCTGTCTCTGAGTTAATGTGTCTCACTGTCCTGCGCTGCACCTGTCTCAAAGCGTAAAGATAGACATGTCTCACTGTCCCAGAGTGAATGTGTCAGCCAGCTGTCATTGTGCCAGAGTGCAGGTGTCTCACTTTTTTGGAATGGACATATCTCACTGACAAAGTGTGGGTGTGTCAGGTGGACATGTCTCTGGAAGTGTCTCACTGCTCCAAAATAAATATTTCACTGTCCTGGGGTGGACATGTCTTGCTGTCTAAGGATGGACGTGTCTCACTGCCCCAGTGTGGATGTGTCAAGTGGACTTGTCTCATGGTTTAAGGATGGACGTCTCTCACTGCCCCACTATTTTGGATGGACCTGTCTTACTCTCTAAGGATGTACATGTCATGTCCCAGAGTGGATGTGTCTCACAGTCCCAGGATGTACAGTATATGTCTCACTTCCCTTGCATTGGACATGTCTTACTGTCTCAAGGTGCATGTGTCTCACTTCGCAAAAGTGGACATTTTGTACTGTCTCAAAAAGGACGTCTCTTACGGTGTCAGGAAGGCTGTGTCTCTGTCCCAGAGTGGATGTGTTTCACAATTTTGGGAGGCCTGTGTCTTGCTATCTCAGAGTGGACATGTCTCACTGTCTTAGGTTGGATGCGTCTCTCAGTTTAAGGATGTACATGTCTCACTGCTCCAGGGTGCATGTCTCACTCCATCTGAAGGCACACCTCTCTCCCTGTCTTACACCACAGTGTTAGTTATTTTACATGAACAGTCACGTCCTTGTTGCCCCCGACACTCTCTCTCTCTCTCTCTCTCTCATTTTTCACCTGCTGTCCATCGTCTTCATTTCATTATTTTTCACCCCAAACGGAGGCGGAGGTGTAATCTGTGTGTCTCGCGGCGTGACCTTGGGTTTGACGGAGTCGTCGCTTCTGCCTCGACTCGGGGAGGCGTAGTGGGGGAGGAGGAGGAGAAGATGAAGAGTCTGCCATCCGTGCATTGTGAGCAGTCCATTAAAAACACAGAGCGAGGGAGGAGAGGAAAACAGCGGCCGATAACGGCGTGATAAGTTGTAGCACCTGCACTCACCTCCAAGCCCCTCGACGTCGTCAAGGACGCAACACACACTCCGTCCGTCCGTCCGTCCGCTGTCACCGTCACACGCCGCGTAGATATATATATATATGTGTGAGTGTGTGCGCATGTGTGTGTCTGGGGAGCGTCTGGTGTTGGATGGGAATCGATACTCGGGCTCGGGGCTTGACAGGAGCTTCTTTCCAGAATTGAGCTTCCTGTCAGCCGCTGTCATGCTGTGACTTTACTTTGCCATTGTTCTTTTAAGACCTCATTTTTCTCGTTCATCTCTCCCTCTCTTTCTCTCTCTCTCTCTCTCTCTCTCTTCAGTGTGACTGGAGTGTGTGTAGGGACCTAGTTAAATTTTGTTCAGCTCAGCATTTCAAACCCACCTGATAAGACACACAGATACTGCTGCTGCTGAGTGTGTGTGTGTGTGTGTGTGTTATTTTAGTCTTTCCTTATTTGCATTGTTCAGAATTGGGTGAAGTGAGGCAGTGTGTGATAAGGAGGTGGGTTGCTGTGTGTGTGTGTGTGTGTGTTCATGTATTAATTGCATTGTGGGGACGTGTGAGGGGCATGATAAGAATTTAGTTAGTTTTAAAAAATCTCACATGCGGGCAGAGTTGAGCGCGTAAAGACAAGCGATTTTGCTGGTGAATGCTGCACTTTGGCACAAGAATTTTGGCACCAAATAACACCATACATTTTAAGACAGAAGGCGCGTTCATGTATTTATTGCATTGTGGGGACCTTTTGTCCCCTAAAATCACTTTTATCTGTTTTTTGGGGCTTTGTGGGGACATTTGAGAGGTCCCCATGAGGAAAAATATTACTTTATAGAAAATGTGCTTGTTTTATTTGAGAAACTAAAAGAGGTGAAAGTTGTGCTTTTGGTTACTGAGGTTAAGGTTAGGGTTAGGATTAGGAGTAGGTGTAAAATTATGTACTTTAATGACTATGTCGTTATGGGAGCCTATGGAAGGACCTCACAAAGATAGTAATACAAGACTGCGCGCATGTGTTTGTGTGTGTGTGTGTGTGTGTGTGTTTCGTCCAAATCCATATCAAGCAAAATGTCTGTCAGACTGAACTGCAACCATACACACACACACTCAAACCTCCTTTATAAACCACACACCTCTGCATACGCATCCACACATACACACTGTCACACAGAGGTTTGCCCTGCAGCGGTGTGTGTGTGTGTGTGTCGTGTGCAGTACAGTAATGGCAGTGTGAGGTTGGAGCGTCTCCCCCTCTAATGTGATTGTCCTGCACTCCGTCCACTCTGTCGTTCTTCTCCTAATTCAATTGGCCTCGGATAGCAAGGGACAGCATCCAGCTCCGCTGGCGCTACCACGCTAGCGCGAAACCAACCGCACGCTAAATGCTAAATGCTAAAAAGTGGCCCCTCCCCTGCAATTTAGCTCTGCCTGACAGGAAATCCATGGAGATAAACGACATTAGTGTCCGCCGGGCTCCTCATTATCCGTCCTCGTCTCGTTCGCCCACACTAAACTGCGTGCTGACCTTAAACCGCGCCGGACAGCCAGACGGCTAAGCCCGAACCTGCGCGGCTACAAAAGCAAAAAACGAAGCAAAAACTCCCTGACCGGACGCCACACGTTAGTTGCCCGTGTGTGTGTGTTTGTTGACAGCAGAGCGACAGGGCCATTCGTCTCCGACCTACACACAAGGTCACTATCGGGCAAAAAGATTGAACGCTGGAGACGGGAAAGAGGGAATCAAATGAAGGAGAGAAAGAGAGGGAGGGAGAAACCACTCACAAAAACACCGGAGGGAAAGAAACACAACCGAACAACAACGCCACAGCAACATTCGTAGTATGGGAGCTGTGTGTGTGTGCGTGTGTGTGTGTGTGTGTGTGAGGCTGTTTGGACTCTTGGTTGATGTGAAGCTGCTGTTCATCTTGTTCATCTTCCCAGCTTTGTTTAACTTGAAGTTGACCTTGTGCATCACTTTACTGTGTCTTAGTGTTAAATGTAGGGGTCGACCGATTACCAGCCTGGCCGATTATCAGTGCCGATATTTCATATTTTCATGGTCATGGGTATCGTCCTTTTTAAAACAGATATACCCATAAAATAAATGAATTTCAAAATGAGCCACTTTGGCTCCGACAACAAGTTTGCTTATTATTTAGGGGTGTGTAGTGTGTGTACCTGTGTTTGTCCATGCATTCAGTTGTGTGTTTGTGTGTGTGCATGTTGTAGTGTGAGACAGATAAATGTGTACAGTAAGACAAGCGAGACTTGTTTAATGCTTATCTAAACATTCAAAGCACTCACTCGCTTGTCTCACACTTCATATTTATGTCTCACTCTGCATGCTTATGTGTCACTCTCACCCAACTTCTTACATTCTTATATTTTTACCTGTTTCATTCTACACTCTCACCTGTCTCAACCTACACTCTCACCTTTCTCACTCTCACCTGTCTCAACCTACACTCTCACCTGTCTTACTCTTACCTGTCTCATTCTACACTTTCACCTGTCTCACTCTTACCGGTCTCACCCTACACTCTCCCCTGCCTCACCCTACACTCTCCCCTGTCTGTGTAGGGGAGAGTGCATTGTGGGTATCCTTTACATTTTTTAGTGGAGGCCAGAGGCATTAACACACGCTGTCCAGAGTTATTAATCATGCGCCGACCAGCACTGGGACACGACCCGCAGCGATGTGCTGTCCAGCTGTTTGTGGTTGCACACACAGTCATACACACTCTCACAAACATAGTACAAAACATTCAGACGAAATTACTCCTGCTTTAATTATACTCGTTAATCAGTCTAAATGTGTGTATGTGTGTGTTCAGTCGCAGTGTGCGCAGTATGCAGCAGAGAAGCGTGACGAGGAGAGGACGTGTGATCACCTGATCAGAGCTGCTAAATACCGCGATCACGTGACCGCCACTCAGCTCATACAGAAGATTGTTAACATCCTGACGGACAAGCACGGGGCATGGGGAAGCTCCTCCTACAGGTACTGCCTACTCACCTGTTTCACTGCACACACTGACTTGTTTCGCGGCGCTCCCACCTGTCTCACGGCACTCCCACCTGTCTCGTTGTACTCTTTCCCCTGTCTCACAGCACTTTCCCCTGTCTCACGGCACTCTCGCCTGTCTCACGGCACTCTCGCCTGTCTCACGGCACTCTCGCCTGTCTCAAGGCACTCTCCCCTGTCTCACGGCACTCTCCCCTGTCTCACGGCACTTTCACCTTTCTCACGGCACTCTCACCTGTCTCACGCCACGCTCACCTGTCTCACGAGACTCTCCCCTGTCTCATGGCACTTTCCCCTGTCTCACGGCACTTTCCCCTGTCTCACGGCACTCTCACCTGTCTCGTTGAGCACGTTCACTTTCACCTGTCTCACAGCACTCTCACCTGTCTCATAGCACTCTCACCTGTCTCACAGCACTCACCTGTCTCGTTGTGCACTTTCACCTGTCTCATGGCTCACTCACTTTTCTTTTGGTGCATTTGCTCTTTTATCCCCCTGCTTTCTCTTTTTCTCTCCCCCTCCTTTTTTTTTCTCTCTCTCCCCTTTGTCTCTTTTATTTCTTTATTCCATTCTCTTTTATTTCTCTCTTTTTATTCAATTATACCTCTCACACACAAAATATTCACACTTATCGTATATCGACATGTGGTCCAAAAATATTGTGACATGAATTTGGAGTGATGTATCGCCCAGCCCTAAGGATGAGAGTAGGTTCCAGACTGTTCCTTCTGTTATTTATAAAGTAATACAACCTCACAGAGTACCCATGTGTACACACACACACACACACACACACACCTGTGTTTTCCCCTGTCTATATGAAAATGAAATCAGGTTGCTGGCCGGACAAGCTGTCTGTTTGATGGGACTCTTTTGTTGTAGAGTAGAGCTCGTTGCCCTGGGGGTCACACACACATACACACACACATTGGTGCACACCGGTATTCCCTGCAGCCTGCATCCAATAAAAGGATGAAAATGAAAATATTCACGCCAGTCTGATGGGAGTTGTAGTTTCCTTGTGTCAGGCGTCTAATATCACCTGACACCTGCTGACCGCCTCCTCACCGTTCCTGTCTTAATATGGAGCTTACGGCACCGTCGCCGCGGGAGACACGCACCCAAACACCACACACCACTTTATTAAGAACATGATCATTATGGGGAGTGAGATTTTAAAGGGAGAAGTTGAGCTTGAATATAAAGTAGGTTTTATGTCCCCATAATTACACACGTCCCCACTTTATCAGTGTGTAAAGCAGGCCAAAGCCCCCAATTTCCAGGTAAACACACTTACACGCACACTTACACACTTGTAATGATATGAGCATGATGTGGACTTATATTGTAAAACTGAAGGTTAGGGCTGAAGAAACAGCTGTGTTTATGTGACTCACTTTGTGGGGAAATCACACACGTCCCCACGTTGTTAGTGTGTGAATCAGGTCTATATATTGAGAGCTTTACAAACACACACACACACACATACACACACACACACACACCTGTCTCACACTACCTACAGCATATATCTCTGTCTCTTACTTTCAACAGAGGACACACTCTTAGAGGACCACACACACACGTACACACACGATCACGCTGTCTTTTATTGTCACTTAACTCTCTTTTGATTGGAGCTGTGTTTGAGTGACAGCTCCGTGTGTGTGTGTGTGTGTGTGCTGGGACAGGTGAGTTTCTCACACATACACAGATACACACAGACCACAAAACACATTTAATAGTATTCACACACACTCTTTTTTTCATAAAGGTCTTACTCTTTCTCTTCTTTCTCGCTCTATCTCTCTTTTCTTTCATTCCTCTTGCTGTTATTTCTGTGTCTTTCTCTTTTATCCTTTTTTTTTTCTTTCTTTCTTTCTTTCTTTCTTTCTTTCTTTCTTTCTTTCTTTCTTTCTTTCTTTCTTTCTTTCTTTCTTTCTTCTATCTCTGACTCTTGTATTTCTCTTGCTGATATTCTCTCTCCCCCTGTTATTCCTCTTTTGGTCTCTCTTTATACCTCTATTCTTTCTTTCTTTCTCTTTTCTCTCTCTTTTATTGTTCTACTCATCTCCCTGTGTGTTTCTCTCTCTCTCTCTCTCCCTCCATCCATCCCTCTCTCTCTCTCGATTTCTTTTTTTATTTTCTCTCTCTATCTCTTTTATTTCTCTGCTCCTCTCCCTGTAGTCTCTCCCTCTCTGTCCTTGTCTCACTCTTTTTCCCTCTGCATTATTCTCTTTCTCTCTCTCCCCCTCCATTCTCTCTCCTTTGATTTCCCTCTTGTTTATCTGTCTCTTTTATTTATTTCCTTGTTATTTTGCTCTTTGTCTCTCTTTCTCTACCTTTGTGTTGCTTCTCTCTGTCTCTCTTTTCTCTTCCGTTTTTATTCCTTTATACATCTCTGTTTAATTCCTGCCCTCTCTCTCTTCCTTACTCCCTTTTATTCCTCTCTCTCTCTCGTTCTTTTATTCATGTGTCCGTCTCATTTGTGGGGCCGTCATGTTTATTTGGGTCACAAGACAGATGATCTCTCATGTAGATCACACACACACACACACACCGGGAGAGAGGATGGAGGGAGCAAGGAAGATAGAGAGAGAGTCTCAGTGGACAGATGGTTCTTCCTCTCATATTCTCCTTGACTGCTTTCAAATGGTACGACTAATGTAGCATGGAAACACACACACACACTACTGGAGAGGAGGAACACACACACACACACACACTCGTAGAGGGAATGAGGAGCGAGTGAGGGAATGTAAGACGGTAGTGTTTAGCGGCTCTGTACACACAGTTGAAGTTGATGAATCTGTATTATAATAATTTGAGTTGTGTTATTTTTATATATTTACATGCTTTAACTCAGACTCCATAAATCTCAGCAGCAGTCTCAACAAAATCACCTCAAAAAAGTCTGGACACCACTGTCATGTCACCGCACGCTCCAACCCGTCTGTTAACGAGAACGAGATTCGGGATGCAGTTTTACATGCAGTGAAGTCTCAGCAACTTCCAGTGGCTTCAGGGTTGATTTAAAAACGGAGAATGACGTCCTCAACATCCACAACAAGAGGTGTGATGAGCGACTCGGCTGACGAGACTGGGTTGATGAGAACAAGACGAGTGCATCAAGTGGCTGGACTCTCTGGATTCCTCATGCATCTCTTCACACCATTACTGTGCATCAGCTTCTAACTTCTAATTGAAGTGTAAATCAAGCTCGTCTTCTTGTTGCTGCTTTTGGTGTCGTACTGGAAAAATGTGTGTTGCTGTTGGCTATATGAAACTGAGTGATTATTTGTCATTGTAAACACACCACAGCACAGCACACAGTGCACCACAACGAAATGTGACCTCTGCATTCGACCCATCCGTGAAGGAGCAGTGGGCAGCTAACAAGGGCAGCGCTCGGGGAGCGGAGTTTGCGGTACCTTTCTCATGAGTACTTCAGTGGTAACTTTACCGGCACTGGATTCCACCTGCAACCTTACGCCACCAACTGCCCCATATGAACTTGGAACCATATTAGACACCTGATTGGAGACCAAATCAGTCAATCAGCGTTCTCCAAGCCTGTGATTGGCTGCTTTTGCCACATTTTAACTCAGTACCAAGTGGAGCGAGCGTGAAGGAGGTGTTAATCGCGTGCAGACTTCAGATTTTACTGCTGAACGTTCCACTAGACACTTTTGGCACAAAAAGTAAAGCCGTACTATTTCACCAGAGAGCTTTTCAGCTCCACCAGAAATATCATCACATCTCATGGCACCTCTATACTATATGCTGTATATCTATCTATCTATCTATCTATATCTATATCTATATATCTATCTATCTATCTATCTATCTATCTATCTATCTATCTATCTATCTATCTATCTATCTATCTAGCTATCTATGTGTGTATATGTATGTACACACACACACACAATAATATCCCTCCTTTTCTCCTGTCTACATATTCATCTCTCTCTTTGTCGCCGTCTTCTCTCCTCCTCTACCTCCTGATCTCATACCTTTCATTCTCTCTTTTTCTCATTTTCTCTCTCTCTGAGCTGCATTAATCTCAGCCGTGTGCTGCCCTCGTTCTGCACTCCATCATCTCCTCCTCCTCCTCCTCTTCTCTGAGAGATAAGTGCAGCTGTGTTGTTCTCAGATGGATGGATGGATGGATGAAGGTAGAGGTGGTTGTAGTGCTGGAATGCTATATTGAGTAAGATGCTGAAAACGATGTGTGTGTGTAATAATACATTTTACATCTGCGCATTGATACGTCCTGCAAACAAATGACATAATGTGGAATTATGCACCAATAATAATAATAATGATGGTAATACACACACACACACACACACAAAATTTCTCATATAGAAATTTTAAACATATAGAAACAATAATACTTTTCATTCTGCCTTTATAAAGCGCACACACACACACACACACACACACACACACACATCGACCGTGAATTTACCACACAACAATGTGTAGACGAGGTCTCTGCCCCCGAGTCATCTGCTGCTGATGAGCTTCCTACCTCCTCTCTCTCTTCTCACACTCTCACACACACACACACACACTCTGGTGCCATTTAAAATGCTTCTTGGCTAGTGTGACTGGGGTTGCTGTGGCTAATGTGGCACATTCATCATATTACTGCCTTATTACTTCCTGTCTGGTATCAAAGAGCAACACACACACACACACGCCACACATGCCACACACACACACACACACTCACACAAGGCCGGCTGCTTTCATTACCACACACTAACCCATGTCCACAAACCTCTACACACACACACACACACACACACACACTACTGTCTACAACTTGATCTTGCAGATGGATGAGGAGAAACAGAAGACTGGAGAAAGAGAAGATCTATCGCTCTATATCTCTCTCTTCCTTCAGCTCTATCTCTCCATCCACCTCTCTGTTTTCTCTCTCCACCTCTCCCCTCCCTCCGTCTCTCTTCCTGCACTGCTGTCTTCTCCTCCACTTAGCTCTTCTCCATCTCTCTATTTATACCTCTCTCTCTCTCCACCTTTCTCTCTATGTCTCCATCTCTCTATCCACACCTCCCTACATCCCTCCTATCTCCTTTACTCTCATCTCTGTATTCTTCCCTCTCTCTCTCTCCTCTCCCATCTTTCACTCTATTTCTCCATCTTTCTTTCTCTCTTCCTGCTCAACTCCATCCATCTCTCTTCCATCTTTTTCCATCCAATTCCATCTCTCCCTTTGTCACTCTCTCACCATCTCTCCTCTTATCCTCGCCAACCCCTCTGTTTATCTCTCTCTCTCTCCATGTCTTTTTCCTCCATCTCCCTAAATCTCTTTCTCACTCTTTCACATTTCTCGACGTCTCCACCTTTCTATCTCTCCCTCCATCCCTCTCTTCCTTTCTTTTCTTCCACCTCTCCCCCCTTCCATATGTGCGCGTATGCGTCAGCTCTAAGACAGCTCGTTAAAGTGTTGATGAGTGAGATGTAAACAGTGCTGCTGTGTGTGCTATGACGTACTCTCATACTGTAATACGCTAAACGCTCTCTCTGCCAGCACACACACACACACACACACACACACACACACCACTGACTAAACGCCTTTGTATGGTTTCCACCAGCCCCTGACGTGACCAAGCGCCCCACACACACACACACACAAGACACACACACACACGGGCGTTACAGCAGCACGCCAGAAAACCAACAAACATGCCTGTGTGTGTGTGTTTAAACTGAGGTGTAAGAAAAATAGGAACATGATGTGATAAGAGCAGAGCACAATGCTGCACACACACACACACACATACACACACACACACACTCGTCCTAGAAGTTGAAACTCATCTTCCACTAGAGATGGAGCTGATAGTGAAGATGAGACTTCCTCATGTGTGTCTCACACACACACACACACACACACAATGTTTAACACAGGGAAACATAACATTACGCGCAACATAAACACAGCCTCCATGTGCACTGTATAAACGGAGTGTGACACGTAAACAGCTATGAAGATATATATATATATATATAAATCATAAGGGTCGACTGATTATTAGCTAGGCCGCTTATAAGAGCTGTATACATGTAATAATAATGTACCTACATGAGTACAAACATAAGACCTGTCAGCTGTGTGTGTGTGTGTGTGTGTGTGCTGGTTGCTGTGGAGCTGCGTTAGAGGAAAGAGAGCAGGCTGCCAACGACATATTAACGGCTCCCGAACAGCTGATACTCTCCATATGTTACCATGACACACACACACGCACACACACACACACATTCTCTCCTCTAACCTGCCGTAGGTGTATGTGGGAGATGAGGACAGAAATGGAGCTGTTTACACACATACACACACTCACACAAACACACTCAGACACACACACACACTGTTCAGTGTGCAGCAACGTGGCCAGAGTTCTGTGCTTATTGGTCAGGTGAGGAGGTGATATACAGGTCAAGGCCATCACACACACTCCGGGGATCAGTACCCACATCAGCAAGTACCTACCAACCCCATTTCTCTCCATCTCTCTTCATAAGCCCTCTCCACTTCTCTTCATCTCCATCTCTCTCTCCATCTCTTCATCTCCCATCTCTTTCTTGTCTTCATCTCTGGCCACATCTCTTTCATCTCTCCTCTCTTCATCTCCATCTCTCTTCATATCTCTCTCCATCTTCTTTCATCTCTCTCTCTTCATCTCACCCCTCTTCACCTCTCTATTCATCTCTGCTCTCTCTCCATCTTCATCTTCATCTCCATCTCTTCTTTCATCTCTCTCTCTCTCTTCCCTCTCTCTCCACTTCTTCAGCTCTCTCTTCACTCTCTCTCTTCATCTCCATCTCTCTCTCTCCATCTCTCTCTTCTCTCTCCATCTCTTCTCTCTCTCTCCAGTTTCTTCATCTTTCATCTCTCTCTCCAACTCTCCATTTCTCTATTCATCTTTTCTCTCCATTCTTTCCTTCTCCATCTCTTCCCTTTTCTGTCTCTTTCTTCTCTCCATTCTCTTTCATCTCTTTCTCTCTTTGTTTCTCTTTCTTTCATTCCTGCCATACATCTCTCTCTCTCTCAGTATCATGCAGGTATTGATTGTGGAGGTCCTGCACTTCGTCATAGGATACCTGCTTTAGACTAACCCTTTAACACCATGCAGTCGAAAAGGCAGGTGTACAAGTGAGTGTGTGTGTGTGTGTGTGTGATGGATGGTGAGTCTCGGGGCAGTAGTAATTACCTGCTCCTCAGACCTGGTCATTTATTTCAGCACTTTCACCATTTACCAAAACCTCAGCTTTATCTCCAGCAGCAGCAGCAGCAGCACTTTTTGCAGTGAAAGCAGAAAGATGCTCAGAACCTGCCTCTCTCCTCTTTTCCTCTCTCTTTCTGCTCCCCCTCTTCCTCTTCCTCTAACTCTCATGTTGTTTTTCTTCTTTTTGTGTGTCCTGTGTTCATCTTTTGTTCTGGTTTTGTGTCTCCTAACGCAGATTTAGTGCTGAGAGAGGATCAGATCCCATCATGCATTTGTTTGCCGTGTGTGTGTGTGTGCGTGTGGTGAATGTACAACTATAATGAGTGGTTGATCAGTAGTGAAGCTCCTTAACTGCAGCTTTACAATACAATGCAACATGCAGCTGTGGAGATGGAGATATAAAGGAGATGGAGGGAGGGAGAGAGATGGAAGGATACAGAGAGATGAAAAGATGAAGAGAACGACAGAGGAAGTTGTAGAGAAAGAGGGAAAAAGATCAAGATATAGAGGAAATGCGAGAGCGGCAGAGGAAGAGAGAGGGAGGGAGGAAGAGTGATGGAGAGAGAAATGGAGGGAAAGAAGTGGAGGGAGTTGTGGAGGAAGAGGGAAAGAGAGATGAAGGGAGAGAGGGAGGTGGATATAGAGAGATTGGAGGAAAAGAGATTAAGAGAGGGGTGGAGGAAGAGAGAGAGAGATGGACAGGAGGAAATGAAGGGAGGAAGAGCAATAATTAGAAAGATAGAGAAAGAACTGGAGGGTGAGAGATGGAAGGAGTTGTGGAGGAAGAGGGAAAGAGAGATGAATGAAGAGAAATGGAGATATAAAGAGAAAGAGAGGTAGAGAGAGGGAGGGAGAGAGAGAGATGGGTGGATATAGAGATGGAGGGAGTTGTGGAGGAAGAGCTGCACCTACTTTTTCTTAACATCACACTTTTCTTAGTGAATTTTGCCGCTGTATTAACAGTAAAATTAGCTGTTAAAACTCCCACCGCTTAGTGTTTTCTAATAGCTCTTAATTGGCTTGTGCACACATCAAAGTGGCCTTTAATTACATTTGCATTTTTTTCTATTTTGTTTTTCCATCACATTGAGTGTGTGTGTATGTTGTGTGTTTCGTGTGTGTGTGTGTACACCATAACTCCCCAGGAGAGCCATATTTTAATGTGACTGCTAGTTTCCCAGTAATTTGTAGTTGAAGTCACGCTTAATGGCTACTTCCAGCTGCCATAGTTTTCATATTTATTTCCTGCCCGAAAAAGTGGAAAATTTTTTCATCTTTTCATAATGATTTTTAATCATCCACGCTTCCATGACAGAAGCAGCCTTGGATTCTGATTAATACTCCAAATTCACATTTAAAAACTATTATGCAAAAACGACATGATCAGCGAGAGTGTGAGACAGCGACGTGATGGAAAAATCCTTCATTCCTTCATTCCTCCCCCGTGTGGGATTAATGACTTCTCTCCATCACGCATTCTCAAGCTAAGCCGTCGTTTGACCCCCGAGCCACCTTTCGCCTGCCGACGTGCCATTTACATATGACGCATAACGCCACAGCAGCGTAATAATGTGACTTATTTTCACACCATCGTCGCAGCAGTGAGCTTTAATCGGCCCGCCCCCTCCTCCCGTCGTACCTTTAATTTGGGATGTAGCTGGAGAAGCGCTGGAAACACCGAACATTCACATGACGGATTCTCCACTCATCTGCTTCATAAACCTGGGACGTATGCAAATCTGCCCAAAATCACTGGGGTGATAGCAAGTGATCTGGAGTGTGCGTGTGTGTGTCAGTAGTGTGTGTAGGGTCGAACTGGCCATGAGGAGAAATACTGCTTTTGTCCGGTAGAGTTTGTGGGGGACCGTCCCCATGAGGAGAAATGATCAAGTCCGGTAGAGTTTGTGGGGACCGGTCCTCATGAGGAGAAATGATTTGTCCGTGTGTAGGGTTTGTGGGGACCGGTCCCCATGAGGAGAAATGATTTGTCCGTGTAGGGTTTGTGGGGACCGGTCCCCATGCGAGGAAAGAAATGATTGTCCAGGTAGGGGTTTAGGGACCGTCCCCGTGAGGAGAAATGATTTGTCCATGTGTAGGGTTTGTGGGGACCGGTCCCCGTGAGGAGAAATGATTTGTCCATGTGTAGGGTTTGTGGGGACCAGTCCCTATGTGAGGAGAAATGATTTGTCCTTGTAGGGTTTGTAAATTCAGTCCCCATGAGGAGAAATGACGGTCCTTTAGGGGTTTAGGGGGACCCAGGTCCCATGAGGAGAAATGATTTGTCCGTTTGTTGGATTTGTGGGGACCGGTCCCCATGAGGAGAAATGTTTTGTCCGTGTGTAGAGTTTTTGGGGACCGGTCCCCATAAGGAGAAATGATTTGTCCGTGTGTAGAGTTTGTGGGGACCGGTCCCCATGAGGAGAAATGATTTGTCCGTGTGTAGAGTTTGTGGGGACCGGTCCCCATGAGGAGAAATGATTTGTCCGTGTGTAGGGTTTGTGGGGACTTCATCCGTGGAGGAGAAAATGATTTGTCCATGTAGGGTTTGTGGGGACCAGTCCCCATGAGGAGAAATGATTTGTCCTTGTGTAGGGTTTGTGGGGACCGGTCCCCACGAGGAGAAATGATTTGTCCGTTTGTTGGATTTATGGGGACCAGTCCCCATGAGGAGAAATGTTTTGTCCGTGTGTAGAGTTTTTGGGGACCGGTCCCCATGAGGAGAAATGATTTGTCCGTGTGTAGAGTTTAGGGGACTGGTCCTCATGAGGAGAGAAATGATTTGTCCGTAGAGTTTTAGGGGACCGGGTCCCTATGAGGAGAAATGATTATCCCGGCAGGTAGAGTTTTAGGGAACCGTCCCCATGAGGAGAAATGATTTGTCCGCAGGTGGTAGGGTTTGTGGGGGACTGGTCCCTATGAGGAGAAATGATTTGTCCGTGTAGGGTTTGTGGGGACTGTCCCCAGTGTGAGGAGAAATGATTTGTCCATGTGTAGGGTTTAGGGGGACTGTCCCGTGAGGAGAAAATGATTTTGTCCAGGGTCTGGGAATGGGGTCCCCGTGAGGAGAAATGATTTGTCCGTGTGTAGGGTTTATGGGGACCAGTCCCCATGAGGAGAAATGATTTTATAGACAGTTTACTTGTTGATTTGATAAATTTAAACAGGTTAGGGTTATAGTTATTGAGGTTATGGTTAGTTGCAGCTGTAATGTTATGGAGGTCTATAGAAGGACCTCATAATGATAGTAACACAAGTGTGTGTGGCACCTGCATTAATCCGGTTGAGGCGCTTATAAATGACGGCGTTCCTCGCACGGAGGGGGAGTGATGTATGAAATCTGCACTCGTCCGACCCCATCTGCTCCTAGCTGAAAAGGTCATTTTCTCGTCCTTAAAATAATCTACGCACCTGAAATCACACACACACACACACACGTACACTCATGCTCCAGACGATAACAGGTTAGGCTCATTTTCATGTTGTAAATGATGTTGTGTGTGTGTGTGTGTGTAATGGTGTGACACTTTGATCTTGAGAGGTGAAGATTGTTGTGTGGCTCTGCTGCTGAAAATGTTCTCGTTTTGTCTTTTTCTGTCACACTCATTACGCTCAGTGTATAATGTAACAGGATTATTATGTTACGTTGAGGATATTTCACACATATTTACATGTATCACTGAAGGTTAATATGAAACAATGACCTTTTCTAAGTGTGTGTGTGTGTGCGTGTAAGTGTGTGTGTGTGTGTGTGATATGAGAAATGGGAAAGGAAACTAGTAGAAAAGTAGGGTAAAGTCCACTTTCTTGTGAAAACTATCGAAACGTGGGAGTGTGAAACCCCGTAGGACCACTGTAAGGTCCTATAAAATGTGTGTGTGTGTACTCCACCCGCTCCACCCTGATGGATGGCCATCGTTTGTACTTGCCAGAAAACAGAGCATTTGCTACAGAGATATATGAGAGAAATCAAACTTTCAGTGACCACAATGAGAATTTATTAGCATTTTAAAACGTATGAAAGCTGTGCTCACACACACACACTCTCGCTCTCAGACCTGGCCTGGAACAGAGGAGCGTGTGTGTTTGGAGAAGAGGTTCGGTGTGTGTGTGCGTTTGTTGTGTAAAGATTAAATGTGTGCAGTGTGTTGGGATTAAATCTGTGTGAATTAGGATTAGGTGTGTTGGTGTTAGATGTGTATGTGTGTTGGGATTAGGTTTGTGTGTGTTGGGATTAGATGTGTGTGTTGGTATTAGACGTGTATGTTGGGATTAAATGTGCTGTTGGGATTAGGATCGCAGTATATTGGTATTAGGACGGTGTGTTGGGATTAGGACGTGCGTGTTGGGGACTAGACGTTGGTATTAGACATGTGTTTTGGGATTAGACTTGTGTGTGTTGGGAATAGATATGTGTGTGAGAGTTCGAATTAAATGTGTTTGTTGGGATTAGATTTGTGTGTGTGAATTGCGATTAGACGTTTGTGAGTTAGGATTAGATGTGTGTAAGGATTAATGTGCTTTGTTAGTACAGGATCATGGTGTTGGGATTAGATTTGTGTGTTGGTATTAGACGTGTGTTTTGGGATTAGATTTGTGTGTTGGGATTAGACTTGTGTGTGTTGGGATTAGATGCCTATGTGAGAGTTGGAATTAAATCTGTTTGTTGGGATTAGATTTGTGTGTGTGAATTGGGATTATATGTGTGTGATGGGATTAAATGTGCTTGGGAGTAACATTAGACGTGTGTTGGGATTAGATTTGTGTACAGGTATCCAGGTGTTTTATGAGATTGTGTTAACGAGGACCCTTCTACATAACGAGCAGACTAATTGCTAATCGCCCATGCAGAGAGAGAGTGAGAGAGAGAGTGAGTGTGTGTGTGTGTGTGTGAGAGAGAGAAAGTAATCATCCTGAGGCCTTTGTAAGCAATTGTTGTGTTGAGGAATGCAGGTGTGTGTACGTATGAGTGTGTGTGTGGATGGAGGGAGGAGGATGAATAATCATGTGTGCACTGTGAAACACTTTGGTGCTCAGAGAGAGCGTAGCTCCCACATATACCCATACACACACTTTCAGTTAGAACTCTTTCTGTAGTGTGTGTTTGTTAACGATGATATTGGGAAGGAGGTTGTGATCTGCTCTCTCTTTTATTTCTTTTATTCCTCTTCCTGTTACTTCTCTTCTTTTCTCTCTCTCTCTTTCTCTCTCTCTCTCTCATTCCTCTTACCGTGATTCTCCTCTTCACTGTCTCTGTCTCTCTAATCATTACCTTTTCTTTATTCTCTCTCTCTCTCCTCTTTATTTCCTTTCTTGTTGACTTTCTGTCTTCTTTTTTCCTTCCTCCACCATTCTGCTCCCCTATTCTTTTCTCTCTTTCATTTTCAATTTTCGTTCTCTATCTTATACCTATTCTCTACCTCTCATTCCTCCTCCTCTGCCCCCAATTTTCTGTGTGTCTCTTTTTTTGGTATATACTTTTCTTTTTCTTGTCACCTTTTTTCTTCTTCTCTTTCTCTCTCCCTTTTACCTTCTTTCCTCTCATTCCACGCCCTGTCCATTCTGTCGCCACTCATTTTTAGGTCTTTTTCTTTATTTCTCTCCTCTTTTTCCTTTCAATAATATCTACCAATTTACCAATTCATGAATATTTAACAAGGTGATTTTAAATTGAATGATTATATTTACGAGTCACATGAGAGAGGAGAGAGAGAGGGAGAGAGAGAGATGACAACAGAAGAAGAGGGGAGAGGAAATGGATCTAATAAAGAGAGGCTTCCATTAACAGAATGGGAGGGAATGGGGAAACACAAGAAGGAAAGTAAATGGAAAGAGAGAATAAATGAGCAGGGGAGAGCAGGGAGAGGAGTGGAGCAGAGGACAGAGAATAAAGGAGAGGGAGAGAGAGGGGAGGGAGAAATAAATGAGCAGAGAGGATGAATGAGAGAGAGAGCGAAGGATGGAGGGAGAGAGGGTGATTTAGTGAGGCTATGTGGTAAGAGGTGCAAATTGGTAAGATGAATGAGTGAGAGTTGGCCTTTGATTAATGCGGCTCACACTGCCAATTTCTGCCAAGGTGTGTGTGTGTGTGTGTGTGTAATGACTGTTTCCTTCCTCTCTTTCTACACACCAACACATTGCCTATTTTTAAGATGTCTCTTGTTGAGCCTCCTCACTCTACATTTCTCTCTCTCGTTCTTTCTTCAGCATGGGCCATGTTGCAGTGTTACCTCTCAAGGACAGTGTGTATGTGTGTGTTGGGGAGGCATAGTGTGTGAGAGTGAAGGAGCAAGGCATGTGAGTGTGTATGTGAGCTTGTGTATAAGTGGGAGGGAGGTTGTGTGAGTGAGTGCATGTGGGGAGGAGTAGAGAGTGTGTAAGGAGGGTGTGTGGCTCATGAGTAAAAATATTGTGTGTGAGTGAAAGTGTATGAGTGAGTGTGTGTGTGTGAGGTTGTGTGTGAGTGAGAGTATAGGAGTGAGTGTGTGTGTGAGGTTGTGTGTGAGTGAGAGTATGAGTGGAGGTGAGGGTTAGGTGAGTGAGTAGATGAATGAGGAGAGGTGGGAATGAGTGTGTGTGAGGGGTGTGGAGGGGTGTGTGGAGGGGGTGTGAGGGTGTGTGTGTGGGTGTGTGAGGTTGTGTGTGTGTGTGTGTGTGTGTGGGTGTTCTACTACATTAGTGAGAACTACAAAATGTGAGTTTTAACCAGCAGAGTGAGGATATTTTGGGAAGTGAGGACTTTTTAGTGGCCTCATAATTTCTTTTAAACTGCTTTACAAAAGATTAGCTTTTTGGTTACTGGGGTTGGTGGTTAGGTTATGAGTTAGGTGTAGTATTATTTAGATACAGTAATATAGTAGTCAATGAGTCCCTACTACTATATAAAGTACACACAGAGTGTGAGTGTGTGTGTGAGGTTGTGTGTGTGTGTGTGTCTAGTTGGTGTGTTTTATTGACTAGTGTGGGTGAGTTAACTGCTCTGCTTCAGCTCTGCTCCATCCCGCATCTTCATCTTCATCATCATCATCATCATCATCATCCTCACACCAGCACTGATATATACATGTCAAATCTATTTATACAGCACATTTAAACACGCTGTACACCGTGAAGAACAGCATGAACACTAGAGGTGTGAACCCTCACTGGTGTCACCGGTCCATCACGCTTGTTAGGTCAGCAGTTCCGTTTAGTGCCATGTCTCGATTCATCACGACGCAGCCCATCATTTGGGATTACAGATCGGGCAGTCATAGTTACTACCGGAATCTTCTCTTTAACTAGACTTTTTATGCTGTTGGTAGTAACCCTGTTTACGCCGGGCACCCTGACGCCTGTCTGTCTGTAGGTATCTCTTCATCTCTCTGTGTAGTTAGTGGCAAAACAAGCGTGACATTGTGTGTGTTTCTTTTCTCTCTCTGTCCTGTGGCTAATTGTTAACACATGTCTCTCCTGTGTGTGTGTGTGTGTGTCTCTGCAGGTCATGGACTTGAATAGCCTGGACTATCAGAGGATCGAGTGAGGAGACGAGACGCTCATCAGAAAAACCCACCTCGATCCTCACACTGGGTTACACCTTCAAAGCTGCAGCTGGAGCATGTGGCTGTGAACGCACACACACACACATTACACACATATATACACACACACACATATATACACACACACATAGTATAAGCACACACACACACACACACACACATATGTCTCCCCACAGCCCAAAAACAGATAAAAGACAAAGGTCCCTGCCATGCGACATAAATACATGGCCGCATAAACACACACATACATATAAACATATACACACACACACACAGTTGATCTCAGCACACACACCTCGTTTCCACAGCCACCCACACTCTCCCACAAGCAGGCTGCAGGTCTTCAGCAGCAGGTAGAGAGAGGGCTGTAAAAGTGTGAAGTGGTGCAACTATAAAACTTTAATAGTGTTACACGTCTTAAAAAGCCCAATTTAAACCCTCATTTCATCTACTTGACTCGTGATGCTCATATGGTGTGTGGGCTTCAGCAAAGCATTTACCTTACCCTTTACCCTACACATGATGATTGTAAAGTTGTGTGCTGTGTATAATGTGTGTGTGTGGCCATCTCTTTTCTCTCTGCACATCAGTGTATTGTATTTAGTAAGTGTGTTTGAGGTGTGTGTGGCAGTGTCAAAGTGTGTCAGCTCCAGTAGTGTGTAATGTGTGTGCGTATGAGAGCTGTACTGTGCTTTGTGCTAGGTGTGTGTGTGTGTGTGTATGTGCATGTGTGTCACATGGGAAACTTGCTATCACGCTGCTTTTTATACACTATTTCTACTATTCTATTCTATTCTATTCTGTTCTGTTCTGTTCTGTTCTGTCTTGTCTTAATTTATTCCTCATTTTATTATTCGCAGTTATTTATTAAATTGTGCAAATGTTTGTACTTCATAGTTCTGGCTTCTATTTATCAATAAATAACAACTTGTTTATATATTGTCAATAATATTGTATAATGAGAATATATTAATAATCGTATTTATAATTGTATGTGATTTTAATTTTAGTAATTCATGATTTCTTAAATAACATTTTATATATTTAGTGTTATTATTTGAAGGTTATATAAAATTAATGTAATAATTAACACTCTAATATAAACATACTGTATTAATAATATTTTAAATTATTAATATCTATTAGAATGTTTAGATTAGTAATTTATGAATAATATATCACTAATTATTAATTAATTTTGGCATGTGTTTAAGGCTATACTGACTGTAGACTGTAGTGAAGATATTTTTTGTGATATACAGTATATTCTATATTCTGTCTCACTTTTTATGTTTTATTTAATTAACAACCCTTTTTTCTTTTCTCCTGAAATTGGTAGAAATCCTCAGATTGGGATTATTTTGCTACGTTTCAGCCTGGCTCACACTTTTATTCTGGTGTGTTGTATGGATTAATGTATGGCAGTGGGTCAGAAAGTTCCACATCAGGATTCACCATAAATTGCAGTGGTTTATGTGGAATTGATTCCTCTCCCGCTTAATGAAACTGTTTTAAATGCAAATAGCTTTAATTGACTTACCTCTTTTTAGTGTTCCACATGACATCTAATTATTCTTTTAAAATTGCATCGCTTTTTTCTTTTAATCCTTTTTAAATTCCTCACACCAGTCTCAGTCTCACTTCTTTTGTACTTTCGGAGCAGCACGATGCTGAATAAGGATGTGATCAATTGCCCAGACCATATCAGGAATTTGTCAAAAGACACAGAAATTGATGTCAATTATGGTGTGGGGGGAGTTCCTCTAGAACGAGTAAGCGAGCGTGTTTCATCATAGACGAAGACGAGAGCAGCTTAATTTAACTCACAGCTTAAACGCAGCCTGGTTTCTGCTAAAGAGAAAGTGGCCCGGCGTTCCAGTCAGCCGCCCGCTGCAGAGCTGGAGCTTTTACCCAGTTTAACCTCTTGCACTCTCCCAAACGGGGGTCTTTCGGGAGGAAAATGTTCAATATGTCAATGTTCTCGCTTAACGTAACATCGCTAATTAAGACAACGAGCGACGCGGATAAGCCGTTCAATGTGATTTAAAAGCAATAAGCGCCGCAGTTCGACATACCAGACGCCAGACCGCAGCTGAACGCTTCTGAGGAGGACAACATGTTTCATTTCTCTTCTTTTCTCTCTCCTCTCTCCTTCTCTCTGTTCTTTCCCTCCTTCCATTCTTTCTTTCCCCCGGGTTCCTCTGTTGTTTTCAGAATTAGTTTTATTGGTCAGTAAAGGTAACACGTAAAGGGAATCTGACATTTTGCCCCGATACTGATGACAATAAATATTAAATGATATTAGAAGGAGGAGCTTGAGAAGGAGCATGGAGAGGAGGAGTATGAAGAATACGAGGAGGAATATAAGGAGGAGTATGGGGGAGGAGCAAGAATATGATGATGAGGAGGAGGATGAAAATTATTAAGAGGAGGAGCAGGACGAGTATGAGGCGGAGGAGTGTGAGGGGAGTATGGGGGAGAAGGAGTATTAAGAGAAGGAGTCTGAGGAGCAGAAGCATGAAGAGGAGGAGTATTAAGAGGAGGAATATGAGGAGGAGAAATATGAAGAGGAGGAGGAAGAGTATGAGGAGGAATATTAAGAGAAGGAGGAGGATGAGTATTAAGAGAATGAGTATTAAGAGGAGGAGTACGAGGTGAGGATGGGAAGGTGGATTATTAAGAGGAGGAGTATGAAGAGGAGGAGGAAGAGTATGAAGAGGAGGAGGAGTATGCGGGGAGTATGGAGAGGGGGAGTCTGACGATGAGAATTATAATTACAGTCAACCTAGACTAGGAATATGAGGAATACGTGTTGATACTGAAATTGAATTCTACCCCAGCTATGAATTCCAGGTTTGCCACATGTGTCAGACTGACATTTTAATTTAGACCATGTTGTTTTATCTTTTTACATTAAAAGAAAGAAACTCATTTGGAGCAGGTTGAGTTTTAAGAGCTCCACGAGGACCCGTCCCCCATCGTTCAAACGACTCACTCCCAAATTCCCCCCAACTTCATTATTTTCAAATGTTTCCCCGGTGAGTTAATCTGCTAAAGGACATAGTCAATCTGTCCATCAGCTGCTCTCTTTCTTTCAAACGACAGCCTGTAAAACACTTAAACGCTTTCGGCCTGCGAAAATAAGAATCCGCTGGTCGGACAAAAATGCCAAAATCGGCCCAAGTTTACACAAACTCAGCCTCCAGTTCAAGTTCAACCTCCACCATTTATATAATTTGACCTTCTTCATGAATGTTGACGAGCGTTTGATCCCGTAAAGCTCCCGGTGTATACAGACTAATAAACACTGTTATCAGTTCCACTCATCTGCAGATGGAGAACATCTTACAACATGGAACTCTATACAGTACATGAAAATGCTTTTCATTTCACACTGTAAAAAACAATTTCATCTGTTAGTCAACTTAACATGCTTCTGTCATTTACTTCAACTTAAAACAGTAATATATACAACAAACTTCTTACGTTTGACGTGTTACAGCTTTTTTAAGTGAAGGAAATGAAAAGGTAAAGAGGCCAGATTAACTTAAAACTGTGGCTATTTTTAAAACTGGATGTGTTCAGCTGTTGCAAATCCGTTGTAAGGTGTTGCTTTTAGGTTACTATGTGGTTATTAAGGTGTTGTTAGGTGATTGCTGTGGTGTTGTTAAGGTGTTGCTAGGTGGTTGCTAAGGTGTTGCTAAGTATTTGCTAGGTGGTTGCTCAGTTATTAGAGGTTGCTAAGGTGTTACAGAGTATATAAGTTGTTGCTAATATCTAATGTGTTACTAAGGTGGTTGCAAGGTTATTATAGTGTTATTATGGTATTGCTAAGTGGTTGCTAAGATACTGCTAAGGTAGGTACTAAGGTGTTGCTAAGTTGTTGCTAAGGTGTTGCTAAGTATTTAGTAGGTGGTTGCTAAGGTGTTGCTAGAGTAGTTGCTAAGTTGTTGCTAATTGCTAATGTGTTACTAAGGTGGTTGCTGGGTTATTATAGTGTTATTATGGTGTTGCTAAGTGGTTGCTGAGATACTGCTAAGGTGGGTACTAAGGTGTTGCTAAGTATTTGCTAGGTGGTTGCTAAGGTGTTGCAAAGTTGTTGCTAGGTGGTTGCTAAGGTGTTGCTAGAGTGGTTGCTAAGTTGTTGCTAATTGCTAATGTGTTACTAAGGTAGTTGCTGGGTTATTATAGTGTTGTTATGGTGTTGCTAGGTGGTTGCTAAGGTGTTGCTAGAGTGGTTGCTGAGTTGTTGCTAATTACTAAGGTGTTACTAAGGTGGTTGCTGGTTATTACAGTTGTTAGCGGTGTTACTAAGTTGCTGCTACAGTGGTTGCTAAGCGTTACAGAGTGGCTGCTGTTGTTGCCACTGCCACGTGTTACTGGCGGTTGCTGGTTATTATAGTGTTGTTATGGTGTTACAGAGTGGTTGCTAAGTTGTTGCCATAATCATTAACAAAAGCGTTGGCTGCGGTTGCTGGGTTATTATAGTGTTGTTATGGTGTTGCTAAGTGGTTGCTAGGTAGTTGCTAAGGTGTTGCTAATTGCTAATGTGTTATTAAGGTGGTTGCTGGGTTATTATAGTGTTGTTATAGTGTTGCTAAGTGGTTGCTAGGTAGTTGCTATGGTGGTATTGTATTACTGTAGTGTTGCAGGATGTATATCACTGGAAACAACCACAATATGTTGAGTTTTACACATAAATGAAATACATAGTAAGTGAAATACATGAAGTTTCTTTGTGTTATAAAGGAACCTTATGTTCTGAAAATGCAAATTTAAATAATCCATATATTATGATTGTTTAATTTTTTATTATTTGACCTTTCCTGCCGGGTTCACCAGCGTTTGATCCGGTAAAGCTCTCGACGTACACAGATTAATAACATTATTATCAGTCCCACTCATCTGCAGATGGAAAAACATCTTAAAAGGGCTTTAATGTGGCTTTTAGCGTCCCGGCTCTAAAACAGAGGAGGAGGAGGAGGGGGAGGAGGAGGGCAATGTTGAAATGCTCTGCTGGTTTAAGCAAGGCTTTTGACATTGGATGTTTGTAGATCTCCTCCTGCTAAACCCTCGCTCTGTCTTGCTATGGGCTGACCCTCAAATTTGTTAGAAGCCTGAAGTAAAAAAACGCAAGGTCACATTGCCAATTTTCAGACAGAGGCCCGGGGCTCGTATCCATCTGTCAGGACGAGCAGAAGGCTTTGGTGTGATTAAGAATGCTAAAATAGTAAGCGCTTCAAAATGTAATCGAATCTCACACAATGTAAAGATTTCCATCTGGTTCGGCCTAAAACTTAAACTCAAATTCTGCCTTAAAGTTTCAACATAACTTTTACATTTGAATCAGATATAATTGTTGTACAGTGTGTGGTGTATTAACACGTTCACTCTTAAGCACAGCTCTAGTTACGTAGAGTTTTAAGATTTAGGAACATCTTCACATCTTTATTTCTGTGACTTAAATTCTGAAGTTGTAACACCGAAAACTCATAAAAGTTAGTTGTTTTAAGTTGCAGAAAAAGGAATGATGTGTGTTAATGTGAATAATTGATGAAATCATTTTACAGTGCAGTAAATTGAGGGTTCTTTTTCAGATGTATGTTAGACATACTAGTTTGATTTGCTCCCACTATAAAACACATTTTCCCCTTTTCACTAAAATATAGTGGTGGAAGGAAAATATGCAGAGGATGAAATATGTAAATAAATACCTCCTTATTTCATTCCATAACAGCTTGGGGTGTGTGGGGGTGTGTGTGTGTCTATATATATATATATATATATATATATATATATATATATATATATGTGTATATATATATATATGTATATATATGTATATATAGTAAAACTGTCTCCCTCGTTACACACACACACACTCACAATTGGCATCATTCATCAGGCTGCAGGAGAAGCGTGTGTGATTTAATCCCTGCAGGACTTGGGCTTGGGGGGGTTGAGGCTGGATTTATGGCTGGGGGACGAACATCTTTCCTAGGGAGCGATCAAATTAGATTTGCTCAGGTCGGGTTAGGTTGAGTAGGAGCTAAAAATAAAATTAGCAATTGAATTTTTAATATAGTTTTAAAGAATCTCTGTTTACAAAGACAGACGTGCTGGAGAGTAGCTACCTAAAGTTAGTGGATGCTGTTAACTAGGGTGTGACGAGATCGCCGGCTCACAAGCAAGATCTAGACCATACTCGAGATTCTTTCAAGTTTACATTGTTACAAATGTAGATTTTATTTTTTAATGGTACCACATTTTTGAATCTTTTTCGGCCAAAATTGGGGCTTGGAGTATGAATGAAATCTTGGTAGTCGAACCGAGTGCCACATCATGTTTTATACGGGAAACTGCAAAACTGCACAGAGCGCAGTATTTTCAAACAAGGTGAACAATTGATCACTGTTTGTATTTTTATGATAAAGAATTCCAGCATTTATTTTGTACTTCGACTCGACACCAAATCAATTTGTATGACAAGCACCAGCAGTTGATCACAAAGCTTCCATGTCATTTTACACATATGTATTGTTTTAATCTGAAACAACTAAATACAACAATTCAGCATTCAAACATATTTTTTGATGGGAATTGTCAGAATTAAATCATTTCTTTTGTACTAAAACCAGCCTAAAATAGTGTATTTTTGGTGACTGGGAATGGATAAATTTTGCATTGATTCTTATGGGGAAAACAGCAGCTTGTAGTGGAGGTTCTTGGACTTGAACCAACCTTCTGACCACACGGCTAACTCCCTACACGTTACACTAGACACTGTTGATCAGCAGTAACGGTGTAAAGTAGCTCTGGCGGCACTGGGTTGTGGTGAGGAGAGAGAGTAAAGAGCTGAAGATGGATGTGTGTGTGGGGTGTGATCAGTAAACAGGCGGTGACTGGTGTAGTATGTTGGTGTTATGAACACATGAGTTAGTGGTGATCGTGTGATTGGGTGGACTGGACGTGGCTGGACTTGTGTACTAGCGGCCGTTTGATCTGGTGATGAAGAGGATAGTAACTCCAGGAGAAGAAGCTGGTGCTGATCAAATCTAAAATGAACAAGGATTATTTAGAAAAGCTCAATGCCCCTTACAGATAGTCAAAGTCAAAAGTCAAAGTAACTTTTGTCAGTTTCTGCTATATACTGTACAGATATGGGTTATATTTATATGACGGGTTTCCACTTGGCCACAGTGCAGTAGGAAAAAGGGAACAGTACATCACTAAGACACATGGAGTAAAATAATAAATAAATAAAATACAAAATATACATTTTAAACTAGATATGGAATATTAAATATAACATTAAACTAGAACTAGAATAGAGGTAGATAGAGAGACAGTTTGGATGCAGTATTACCTACAATGAGGAAATTGACTTATCTGCTCCAACTGGGAGATCTTCAACCTCATTCTCTCTCCTTCTTTCTTTCTTTTCCTCTCTCTCTCTTATTCTTTCTCTCTTTTGTTCTTTATTTTCTTTTGTCTTTCTTTCATTCATTCATGCTTTCTTTTTCTTGCTATAATTTCTTTTGTCCTTCCTTTCTGTTTCTGTCTGTTCTTTCTCCCTTTCCTTACCTATTCTTCTTTCTCTTATTATTTCCTCTCATTTTATCTTTTTCTTTTTCTCCTTTTCTTTTTTTTCTTTTCTTTTCATTTGTCCTCAGTCTCACTTTTGTGAGAAAGAGGAGTTTGAAGCTTAAATGTGTTGTAAGGAGAAGATCACACACACCACACACGCTCACACGCTCACAAGTCTCACGCACGTCTGCTGTGGCTGTGTGAACTTGCTGTGTGAATGCCAAACTCACTCACTCCACATTTTCACCTCTAAATTGCATCCTCATCTATTTGGCTTTCTCCCCGCTCCTCCTCTTCCTCCTCCTCCGCTGCTGGTTCAAACTCTGCTTTCACTCTTCTTCACGAACACAGAACTAGTTTCTTCCTCCTCCAGCTGCCAGGGTTTACTGACACTAAAGTGACGCTGCACTCTGAGAAGTTCAGAAGTAGTTACTCATTTCTATGAGCTGTAACCTCTGCAGCAGAAACGCTACACCAGACCCCACGTCTACACTGGCCGAGAGAGAGCCCACTGCCATCCATCACCCAACACAACACAATCACATCGATAACAACGTGCAACACACTGCAATTAATCAAGACACTACACAAACTCACAAAACACTTTCATCAACATCACAACACATTTTACACACACACACACACACACACATTCATAGATGGGCTGCAAACACACACAACGCAAGAGTGACACAAGTGTAACAAAAATGTGACACGCAATGCAAGTTTAACAGCAAAATGCGAGTGTGATAATGTGAACGAGATGCAGAGATAATTTTCTTCTTGTCCTGTAACATCTGAAATAAGGAGGCCCTATCAGTCCCTGTATAATTAGGCATGAATGATTTAAAAAACATTAGAAAGGGTTTTCTTGTTGATATTTTCCTTCTTTCTATCTCATGAGATAAGCAAAATCTTAAGCAGTTCTTCAGTTATCATGGACGGTCAGAATACGACCGTTCATTCATGTCGTCATTTCCTTCCGCCTGTATATAGTGTGGGACTGGAGGAGACTCGAGAGCCTCTCTCATTTTTTAGATGTCTGCGTGTGTGTTTACAGTAGTTAGCAGCCGTCTGTGTGTGTTAGGTCTTCTGTGGCTACACACACACACACACTGCACACCCTGCAGACGAGGATCGGCATCCCGTACTGACCGAGGTGATTTTTGGGGGAAATATTTTAAGGCCCAAGTTTTTTCTCTCTACTGCCTCCCTTCCCTCTGTTTCGTCCCCCAGTCCCCGTCGCTCCGTGGTGCGAACTCAGGGCCCATGTGGTTCACATTAGGGAGCTGGGAGCCATTTGAGCGCCGCTAACTAGCGTTCCTCCTGGGAGACTTAATTACAGGAAGAACATTCTAAATATCAATGCGCCGACATACCTTCCTCGACATGCACTCTCTCTCTCTCTTTCTTTTTTTCCTCCTCCCCTGCTCCTAACGAGTTCTGAGTTTTCATCTCAATGCAAATGTGTTGACTGCTGGCAGAGTGTCACGGAGGGTCTGCTCAGTTTGGTGTTGTGGGCGACTAGGGCCCCAGCTGGATGTGCACTACAAAGTATATTGTGAGAGTAGCGAATGTAATCCGAGCCACGGGCGCTGACGTTTTGCCAGGTTCAAGGGCCGCCCGCTCGGGGCCCGGGAACGCCAGCTTCGGCAAATGTTGACAGATTAGCCTTTTGCTTAAATGACCACAGTGTCCCAGCCATATCGGTTGGGAATCAAACTAGAGATAAATATCACAGCTGAAGGGTTTGGGAATATTTTTAGATTTTTTCCTTTTTTTCTTCTCTTTGTTCAGAGATTTTTGTTACAAAATAGGTACGGTTTGCTTGGCTCGAGGATTTCTCCTTTAATCAGAATTTGTTTTTGCCTGGGATGTGAAGGAAGCGTAATTTGGGTCGTAAACAGTAGTAAAATATTTAAAGCAGAAAAACAGAAATGGGTGAAACTATTTTTTTGTGATTTATTGTAGTTTGTTAAAGGGTGTCAGGAGACTTGGTGTTTATTGTATTTATTGTTTGATTAGATTTTATGTTTAACCATTTATTCATTTAATAGGATGGTGTTAGGCATTTACAAGATAAATCCTCAAGATATATATATCTATATATCTATATCTATATACTATTCATATATATATATAGTTTTATAATATTGAAGGCCATTATTATATAATCTTGTGTCTTAATAACCTCAACATAAAATACATAAAATATTTTAAAAGTGACTTTCCAGTAAGCTTAATAATTATTATATATATATATGTTATATATATATATATGGCATGCTTGTAATTTACATAATTATATATAATGTCTTAGTCTAGAATATTCACGTTTCTCGTAAAGACGTTTGATTTGTTTTACGTTTTACATAATAATTACATTATTTGCAATATAAATGTAATAAAGGTTGTACGTTATGTGGTGATTGTGGTGTGCGACTGTAAGTTGTGTGTTTGTTGATGGAGTGTGTGTGTTTTTTTCATGCACAGTCCCGGAGGTAGACGCGCTGAAGCCGTGTGTGGGTAAGCGCCACACAACTGCTACAGCCCCAGCCCGAGAGCGCGAGGATCGGGACGAGGACGCGCTTCTCCTCGCTGAGACAAGGACCTGACACACCAACTGCACACACACACACACACACACACACACACACACACACACACACACACACATTGGTCAATAATATCACATTAATAACACACAAGATCCCGCCTCCAGCGCTTATTCCTGCCATGAGGGTTCACGCCCCAGGCGCTGGGCTCTGGCCTGCCACGCCCCATAAATAACATCACGTATGTGCGTGTGTCGTTTTGCACCCCTAAAAATGTAATTAACATTTAAATGATGCGCTTCAAGATCTCATCATCGAATCTCTTTTCATATTTTAGTTTACATATTTCTGTTTTATGCGTTAATTAATTAATTACGAGTGTTGAATTTGAAAGAGCCCACGCGGACACGTTAAATCAACATAATGTAATACAGTGACAGTACACATACACTCACACAACGTCCCGCTCCACCGCTTAGAAGTACGCGCTCCCGATCATGAGAGAAAGATGCGTACGCACTTCTGGTTTCACCGACGCCCTAATTTCATGAACAGTTTGATCACGGACATCAAGACGTCAGTAAGGGTCAACACCATCAAAATGAGTGTGTGCGTGAGGGTGAGAGTGCGTCGTTTGCATGCGTAAAATTGAGTTTAACATTTAAAAGCAGAAAGCGTTCCTCGATTGACCCCCATCTGAGACTTGTATTTTGTTGTTAATTCGTTAATTAGGAATGCTGGGTTTGAAAGATCCCACGCGACACGTAAACGGTAAACGTAGTGGCTACGTAATAGCTCCACACACACACACGCCACGGGATGTAATAAAAGGCGGTGTGTTTACTCTGTAGTTGTGTGGTTGCTGTGGTGATCAGACTCATGTTGTAATGTCGAAATAAACCACTACTTTTATTAGGCTTAAGTTAAACTTACACTAACTTTATAAAGGAGTGTAATAGCACAACAAATATGTTGACTTTTCTAAAATATCATACCAGCAGCTTAAAGTCTCAAATCCGCTACAATAATGAGATTATTGATTATTATCGTTTTTAATGAGGCCAACATCAGCGTTTTGGGGGATTAAGGCGCGCGTGTGTGTGTAATGCGCACATTACGTGTGTAAATCCTTAACGTATTACCAACTCGAGCCTAATCTGATTGCTGTTCGCTATGTATTGCCTGGTGAAGTCACTCGAGCTATTTAATCAAATTTATAATTTGATACAGTTTGCGCCTAAAATATCCATAACTGTATTATTCATTTAACGTTTGTAATGCGATGCGATTTGCTCAAATAAAATGATAAACTCGTGTTATTTACTTGATAAATAAAAAGAAGCTGGTGCTGAATATAATTATTAAAGTCGTGCTCTTCCTGCAGTGAAGTGATAACCGTTACGAGACTCTCCACGATTCTGCTCCAGGTGGAATTGTCTGTTTGCCGGGTGTGTGTACGTCTGTGTGAGTGAGTGTGTGTGTGTTTCTGAAGAGAAAATACCCCTCCGTCGGATTGCTACGTTACCGTGGTGGCGGAGCAGCGCGGCTACAAATGAACATATCTGGCGGCATTTTTGCTAGTGTGCGTGAATTTTGTGTGTGTGAGACGCCGCTGGGGAAATCTTCAGACGCTGGGTCTTCGAGCGCCGCGACCGTCACAATATTGTAGCGAAATGAAGATTGATGAGAGATTAAGAGACGCGAGAGCTGCTGCAGAAAGCTCTCCATCAACATCGCCAAATAACCTTCACGGAACGCCCACGCGAACGCCAACAAAATCCGCAGAGGAAAATTACTAAAGGTAAACTTCCTTTTTACAGTAATAACGCAAGGCGGTAGGGAGTCAATTTGAATTTGGTGTATTTATAAACAACGCCAGTGCGCTGTGACTGCAGGCTACAGAAACTCAAACCGAGAGAAAAGGGGAACGAGATTTAAAGAAAAGAGGGATTTATAAATAAATTAATGTTGGGGTAGAGTTAGTCCATTAAGCACAGTCGACCTGTGCTTGTCTAAAATTATTAATATTATTGGTAATAACTAATGCGATGGTGCAAGGGGCGTAAGATTCATATTTTGATTTAAAAAGAGGGAAAATAAATAATTTTTCGTCGCATTTTTACCTTTTGGTGCAGTGTTTGGTTTGTTGTACTAATTAAGTTTAAACATTTGTTTACGTCAGTTTTAATCTATTGACATTCGTTAAAGGGTAAATGCATTTATTGTAAAAGGTTGTTCAGTTAAAACAATTACAGCTTCAACTAATCAACGTAAATATTCATTAAATGTGTAAAAGTGTCTGATATATGACGATGAAACTGTTCCGATTATTTAAGAATCATAAGAAATCATAAGTAAACTTGGATGGACAAATCGATGACTGATGAAGTTTTAAACTAAGTATTTAACCTGCCCAGAAGGTCCCAGCTTTAATCGCTTTTATATATATATTATTATTGCTGTTGTTGTTGTTGTTAATGTTGTCTTAATATGAGCGTTTTACTAAGCCCGCTGAGTGTATATATTTACGTACACACTCTGACGCCTTTCAACCCACCCCCACCACACACACACACACACACACAATATCAATGCATTACCGCGCCAGTTCGCAGGCCCGGTGAACGTGAGCGCGGCTGCGCAGCTGGTGTGTCCGGCGGTGGTAGTGAGCGGAACGCTGTCCATCACCAACACCGAGCTCTACTTCGAGGTGGACGAGGATGAACCGAGCTTCAAGAAGATCGACCCCAAGGTGAGACACAACCGGACCGATCCCGGGTATCGGTACCCAGTGGCGGAAAGAGTGCTGAATAGTTCTGCCTAAAATAATACTCAATTACAAGTAAAAGCTCTGGTGTCAAGAACCAAGTCCTCTTCTCAGTAACTACTCAGATACTTTAAGCTGGTGATATTACTTGAATATTTTACATCATTTTAAAGTCCAGCAATTATTTATTGATTTGTTTGAGAAATCAGGTTTTTACAATGTTATCACTCAAATGATGTGTCTGCTGTGGGGACTCACAATCAGACGAACACCACATGCAGATCAAACTTTTGAATATTAATTGAAATTGCAGGCGTGCTCGGTAACGAAACGTTATCTTAAAAGTAGGGAGCAAAAATAAAATTATCCCGGCAAACGAATTGCCGCGGATTTAGCAGCGCTGTAATTTTGGTGTACAAAACAAGAAACTCCAGACCTCCACTACCAATATTTCACACACACACACACACACACACACACACACACACACACACACACACACACACACCCCCTTCGGATTTCTTTTCACGTCTGACTGGCGTTAATTAGTGCTCTTCTAGATTTGATAATTAAGAGGTGCGTGCCTCACGCCTTTTACGCAGGAGACTGAGTTATAACAACACGCACTTTAAGTTTTAACTGAGTCACTATAACAACGCCGTGATTTACACACTCTCTCCTGACCAGGTTAAAGGTGATCCGCGCGTGTGTGCGTGCGTGCGTGTGTGTGTGTGTCGTGGACTGTGTGATTAATGCGCTTGTAACGATCTATCGGAGTAGCCAGTCACAGCATTGTGTTCCCAATCACTAGCCCTCACCTTATTTAACACGTATGCATTTATACACACACACACACACAGCTCATGCACATGAAGTTGAGAGAATAAAGCAGTTCAGGCCTATCGGCAAGGATTTGCCTCATCGCTGCTGGGGTGAAATACTATTAACATTTCTGTGGATTAATTGGACACATTTTATAATTTAATTATATGTGATAATTAAATTTAGTGGAATTTCATTTGCGGCTTTTGGTAGTAATTTAAGAATTAGCAGTTTCTAGAGGCAAACATTAATTGTTAAAATGTCTATTTATAAAAGTCAGTAATTATCTAATCTAACTGCTGAAGTTGCGCTGTTGTTATTAATAATAATACATTAATAATAATAATAATATTAAGGATCGTCTCGGCTTTTACGTCATTTTAAATACATTTATTTTAGGTGTCATACAGTTTCTAATTAATCATCTGTATTTAAGTATAACTACGGATCGCTTCTCCATATTTAAAAACTTTTAAATGTTGACCATTTCATTATTTCAATCTGCTTACATTAAGCATATTAAGCACCTTTTTCTCTTTACATTATTTTTTAAAATAAAGAAGCGCTCGCAGTTAAACGGCGTGTTAATCAGTTTATTTTCGCAGTTTACTGAAAGCTTCTTAAATATTTAGAATGTGATTTATCTTATGGGATTCTGTCGCGTGAAATATTTGCATGCCGTTATAACTGTTATTATTATAATAAATAATAAATATAATAAATAAATAATAATTATTTTTGAAAGTAAAAGTCGACTGCGTCACGCTGGGATAACAGGTCAAAGATCAAGGCCAGGAGAAACTTGTGCATTTAGCGCCGCCTTCTTTCAGTTCACCCCGAGTTTCGTTTCGCACTAACATCCCATCTACAGTGCTTTGGAATAATCGTACACAAATTGCTTATTAAAGTCAAGCAAAACCTGTCGCCGGCCAGCATAATTGCGTTTTCTACGCAAACGTTGCTGCTCATTGCAAAACTTTAATTTCGCTTTTTCAAATCTGTTCAGTTCGTCATCATCAGTGATGACAAACGTCAGCTTTTCAATTTCATTTTTCTTCGCTTTTATTAACATTTCACTTTTTAAAGGTCACATCATGAAAAAAATTCGGAACTTGGCACGCTACATATGTCATTATTTTTAAAGATAATTGTGCACGTACTTAAATAATAATAATAATAATATTAATAATAATAATAATAAAGAAACGTTTCACTTTGTGAAAAACAGTTAAAGAAAGGAGATCATGACGTTATTTTTAAATGGTACCTTCATCTTTCTCTTTCTCTGAGGCAATAAGAAATGTCCCGTTTTGCGTCTGGGTCAAAGTCCTCTCTTTCCCCCTCCCCCACCTCTCTCTCTTTTTTCTGTCTGTAAAATCTCCATTCTCAGTGCTTCTGTGATCCCATTGGGCTCTTTGCTTTTCTTCATTATTATTTTTTACTTTTTTCTTGGTCCACAAATAAGAGTTCTACAACTTGTCAAGGCTCTTGGCGTTGGTTAGGATCTCCCTGGCCAGCCTCCAGGTCTGCTTGGCAGCCGCCTCCAGGGCCGAGTGCGCCTTGCCCTGAAACAGGTCCAGGTTGGGCAGGAAGTAGTGCGGGCAGCGGCGACACTGCAGGCAGGAGATCAGCTGCAGGAGGATGCCGTTGAGCCGGTCACCGAGGCAGGCCTCGTCCCAGTCGGTCTCCCGGGGGTGCTTCTCGCACTCGTACAGCAGCAGTGTCTTCATGTGATAGTTGTTGAGTGGCTGTCCGGGCAGCTCCAGGTGGCGGTCACGCAGTGTTTTGAGCACCGAGAGACACTTCTTGCGGCAGCCACTCATCAGCAACCGGTTCTCGGCCTCAGCAAATTGCAGCACCCAGGCGTCGCTCTCGGCCGAGCTCTGCTTCCCACTCAGCGAGTAGCACTCCTTGGAGAGCAGGTTGAAGCCCTCGGCCTTGACCTCTGCCACCCGGTTGGGCCCGGGCCAGGGGATGTGCGGCGGGGGCCACTGGGCCGCGCTCCGAGGCCAGATGCCTGTGCACTTGAAGGCGGGCGTGATCTGCACCACATAGCGCTCTCGAATGCGCAGGCGCACCTCACTGGTGTCGGCCACCATCTTGACCACATCGCGGTAGCTGCACTTGTCCACCGCCTGTGCCACCAGCGTCTGGAAGCGGGAGCGGATCTTGCGTGCAGACAGGTAGCCCGAGGCGGTGATGAACTCTACCCACAGGGACATGCTCCTCTTGCGGCCGTCACTCAGCTTGAGCACGGCACAGCCGGGCAAAGAGCCATCGTCTACAAAGTTGAAGACACCCATCTGGTTGAGATAGAGCACCACCTCGAACTCGGTGGGCGACACCACCTCCATGCCCTCGTAGCGCGCATCGATCTCACTGAGCGAGCTGATGAAGCGCGGCTCCTGCACCTCCACCTCCTTCAGTACGTCTGACACCACCTTGCACACTTCGCGGATGGTTTTGGCCACGGCTGCCTTGCGCGCCTGGCACCGCTCGTTGTAGTACTTGTTCAGCTGGTACACCAGCTTGGCCTGCGTGGCGATCATGTTCGGGCACAGCTCCGGGCTGTACACCGGGCTCTCGCAGTACGCCGACGGATCCAACGCTTTTCACCGGATAAACACAAACTCCCGACCGAAAAAGACCCGGAGAAACGCAGGATGATTTTTAAAAAATAAAGAAAAAAGTCACTAAAGTTTGACGACGCGACGAGAAATTGGAGAAGAATAAAATTATATAAAAGCTCACCGTGAAGAGAGGATGAGGTTTTTAAAAAGGGGGGGAAAGTCTCCGAAGTTTTTGACGGCGCGACGAGAAAGTGGGAAAATGATAGGAATAAATAAAAGCTCACCGGGAAGAAAGGATGAAGTTTTTGAAAAGGGGGAAAAATCACCGAAAATTGGAAAAAATGTCAGATATAAAAGCTCTCCGAGAGGATTTTTAAAAGAGGAGAAAAAGTCAGTGTCGACGCGACGCGGAACGGCGAAAAATATAAATATAATAAAAACTGTCCGGGAGGAAAGGAGGTGGTCAAAGTAAAGGGGGGCAAAGTAACCTAATTATATTGCAGCGTCGAGAAATTGGGAAAATAATAATAATAACAGCTCCCGCTCGCGGCTCTACGGCATTGTTTTCCCGCTCCAAACGGCGCCGATTGTGCGCGTGGCGTCCGGGACTCACGCTGCAGCTAGCGCCGGATCGCCGTTACTTTATGAATGGCGCTCGGGAAGGAGCGACTGAGAGGGGCGGGGCTCGAGGCTGAGCCAATCAGAGACGCGGCAGTAGAAGCCGGCGACCAATCGGAGGCCGAGTTCGGGCGGCTCCCGCGCGCTCACGTCGGTCGGAGCTTTGGAAATGCGCGCTCCCGGAGACTTGGGAATAAAAAGTGGTGCAGCTCGAGAATAAAAATCCAGTTTGTGGTTTTATTGTACACACCTTTAAATTAATGATATTGCTTATTAAGGATTTATTAATTATGCTGTATTTAATAATGAGCGTTAATCCTATTTGTCTCTCTTTCTCTCTCCGTGATGTGGACGTGTGCGTGGAATGCGCTTGTGTTGGAATTTACACTCCCCATCTAAACATTTACACACACCGCAAGCTGCTTATCTCGCACACTGGAAATATTTTTAATATTATAAATGGAATGTTATTTTCGGGTATGTTGTGTTCAATTAGATGGTGAGGATTAAAGCTGGACTGGGTGTGTTTATAGCGCGGAGGTGTGTGTCCCTCTCTCTTCTACAAATTCCCAATATTTAAATGTTTGTGTTTTAGTCTTCAGACAGACAGCGATACTCCACTATAAAAATTTACACAGTTTTGAGAGACAGTTTGACGGTATTAAATTTGTCTTTTAATTATTTATAATTTATAATTTGTGTTTAAATTATTGTAATTTAAATATTAATATTTGCGTTATTAAATTAAGAATGAAGTGGAACTGCTTTGCTGTGTGCGCGTTTTGATCTCGCATCGGCGCCTCGTCTCAGAAGAACACAGAAGAAAATCAACTTTTAAATTTCACATTCATGTAAAAGAAACACGATGATTTAAATTATAATTCGATTATAATTCCTTATATACATTTAATTAATTCCCACGAATTATAAACATTTTGATATAATTGAGTAATTAGATATTCGCGCTTTATTGAGACGCAAAAGCAAATTTACCGCAAATATTTCTTATTTTAAAATGATGCAAATACAAATATAAATCGCTTTATTTTACTGTAACATGTAACCCAGAGGTCGACCCGTGTGTGTGTTTATCCCCGCGGTTACATACGCACACACACACACTGGTGTGGTTGAGCCGTGTTTGTGGCAGACAAGCGCGGTTCTAACACACACACACACACACACACACACACACACACACACACACACACACACACACACACACACACACACCTGCAGTGTTTCCCCGCGTCTCTTTCGCGTTGCGGCGGCATGTAACCGGAGCGGCGCTTTATGAGCGCTCAAGCGTGTGTGTGTGATGAATAATTTACGACGGTGTGTGTATGTACGAGTGTGTGTGTTGTAATTGAAGTCCCCTTATCACACACAACTTCATGTTCCATCACTTAAGTGTCCATCAGCGCTTTGCGGACGTAGTGTGTGTGTGTTGCGTGTGTGTTTGCGCGATGTAGTTAGCAGATAGGAGCGCAGTCGCGACGCCGTTTACAACAAAATGAGACCAAGATTCCATTCAGACTCATTCTCTCTCTCTCTCTCTCTCTCTCTCTCTCTCTCTCTCTCTCTCACACACACACTCACACACACACACAACGCGTGTGTAGCGAAGTGTGTTTGGTGTTCTACATATTTTAGTTATTTGTCATTTTGTACGTGGCATTAAAATCGGAGCAATAATTATTTCTACTGTTAATCCATTTTCTCTCGTTATTAATATTATTCATTTGATGCTTTGAATGTGACTTTAATGAGTTTAATTAACTATCATTAATGAATATATTTTGTTAATGGTTTGTGGTGTGGGTTTGAGATTCCCACATACAGTTTATATTAACTGTTAGTCTATTAAGTAAGTGAAATGTTTGAGTATTTGAGAGATACACAGAATTTCACTGTAAATTAAATCTTTATCTGTTGTGCTGTGTTTTGTATTTTTGTTCTACCGGGTGAGAATGTGAAATTTTGATTATTAGGCTTATTTAAAAATGTTTCTGTTCTTTTTGAATCTGTGAATCATCTTTATATGAGTTACAGTACGGCTCTGTGTGTGTGTGCGTGTGCGGGTGTGCGCCTGCGCGTGTGTGTAAATCATGTGTCTGAGTGTTTAGCAGAGACTTTGTGGAGATGCTCTGATGTCTGAGTTGGGCTTGGGTTTCTCACCTCACACTACACACATGCTCAGCTTCACCTCAACACACACACACAGTTAAGACGAGGCTGATGTACGCTTTAGCCTGTAAAAGATTTATCACAAAGATGAGAAACATGCGGAGCCGTTATGATTTTAACCTTTTCTCAGTCATAAATCATTTAGGAGCAGAATTTGCCGGTTTTATTCGCTATTCTCTCGCTCCTGAGCAGGACACTTTCATATCAGCGCTGGATTTGTAATAAAACAGCGAGAGCAAAAGATGGAGGGAGAGAGAAGGGGGGTGTAATGGGATTTTATGGCGTGGGTCGATGCTAATCGGGGAGAGATGTGATGAATTCTCCTTTTTGAAAAACGACTCGGCTTAATCTTTACACGCACAAGGGTTTTTACACACAAGTGCAGAGTAATGGACGAGTGCAGCGGGGCGATGCTGGACACATACTTACCCATTGAAGACAACACTGCATCATTACTAAGGGTGTAAATCCCAAGTTTAGTCACAATATAATATTGTGTCGATACAATGCACAATGATGCAACATATGTCGTTATCATTAAGGCTGCCACAACATAATTTCCAATTGAGTCAATATAAGACTATCATATGACTTTCATTCATGTCAAATCACAAAAAGCTACTCAAATATCATTTGACTTTTTTTAAAAGCGGTGTTCTTAAGACACACTTTTCTTATTTGGGAATCTACACACCCTGAAGAGCACTCTTACACACATTTTACTGCATGCATGTTTGTGCTAAACATGGTGTTTTCTTCAAATCTGCAGTTGCATAATTATACTGTTTAAATGCCTTGACATTCCTAAGAACTAAATTAAGAACATATTTCTCTTTTAATGTAAACACACTTCCTGATCGTTATTAAGCTTTATTATAGTATATATGATGTCTGATGGATTGATACTACAGGTTTGTTGATCATTGAATTTATGCATCATTGTAGACCGATTTATTGTCACACCCCAGATTGTTACCCCAATAACAGCACAAATGAAAACACACATTTTGGTGTTGGTTATAGTGAGACTACATGCAACACACTGTTAAAACCCTGCACTGATCACTCAGACTGGACTGCTGTATTATAACATTGTTTTAGAGTTCACACTACTGCTTCATAAATCATTCGGTCTCATGCCACGCTGTACACAAGTGTGTGTGTGTGTGTGTGTTGCGAGGTCTGACTTAATCCTGCAATTAAAAGCGAGGAGCTCAGACGCGAAACTAAAACTGCAGCCCTCTGTCTTTACAGGGCTTTTCTTTTGGAGAGAGAGGGAGTGTGTGGAAGAGAGAAAGTGTGTGTGTGGAGATGCTTCTCTTTGATCTCACATCTCCACTCTGATTGTCTTGAAGGAGCTGTGCAGTGTCCAATAAGCTTCTCTCTCTCTTTCTCTCTGATGTGCGATCTGGTCTTAGGTCAGTTCAGCAGTGTGTGTGTGTGTGTGTGTGTGTGTGTGTGTGTGTGGAATTGTGGAAGTGTGGAAGTTTGTAGGTTGGCTCTAGTTGGCAGTGTTATGTTTGTGAGAGGAAGTGAAGTAAGTGTGTAAAGATGCTTAATATTTCGTATTTTTCCACATATTTTCAGTGTCTGAATTTCTCGATAATGGAACCACAAGTGAGAAAAAGAAAATAAACACAGATTTTATGTGCTTGTGAGAAAGTATTGCGTGCTCACGCAGCGTCATTGAACGTGCGCTAGATATGTTAATACCTGAAATGATTTCTCATGCTCACGCCATAACATCTTGTGAGATTGTGATACTTTCTCAGGAGCGCTCATTACTTTGCCATGAGCATGCACAACTCACCTTTATTTATTCATCACCCGTCCCTTTAAGGGCTCACTACGTTATAGTCTGGGGGGTGTAACATTACTTGGTAGTGTAACGGTTAGGGAGTTCCCATATTAGGAATCCGCTGGTTCAAGTCCCAGACAGGTAAAGGTACCACTGAGGTACACATGAGCAAGGTACCGTCCCCAAGCACTGCTCCCTGAGTGATGCCCATGTCAGCTGCCTACTGCTCCTTCATGGATGGGTCAGATGCAGAGAGTCATGTGGATGTGGTGCACTGTGTGCTGTGGTGTGTTCACAGAGAGAGAGGGAGAGAGGAAGAGTGAAAGAAAGAGGGTGAGAGAGACAGATGGGAAAAGAGGGAGAGGCAGAGATGTAGGGAAAGAGAGAAATCTGGAGAGAGGGATGAAGATTAAGGGAGAGAGGACAGTGATGGAGAGAGAGAGGACTGAATATGGAGGGAGAGAGGGAAGAGAGAGGGGTGGAGAAGGAAAAAGAGAGGGAGTAAAAGAGAGATGGAAGAAAGAGAGATGGAGAGAAGGAAAGAGAATGAAAGGATGAGGTAAAAGAGAGAGGGGAGAGAGAGAATGAAAGACAGAGACAGAGAGAGAGAAATGGAAAAAGAGAGAGAAGGAGAGAGAATAAATGGAGGTATAAGAGAGAGAGAGAGAGAGAGAGAGGGAATAGCAGATGAGAGAGAGTGAGAAGGGTGGAGAGGGTTAGAGAGATGAGAGAGAGGAAGAAAGAGAGAATAAAAGGATGAGGTAAAAGAGAGGGAGAGAGAGAGAATGAAAGGATGAGGTAAAAGAGAGAGAATAACAGATGAAGGGATGAGAGAGGAAGAGAGAGAGAGAGAGAGGAGGCTTCATTTTCCCACTGAGCGATAAAGAGAGAGAGCCTTTTAGCCTGCAGCCTTTTACAGTGAAGCACTGGAAACCTGAGAGCACACACACAGACACACATACACACACACACACACACACCCACACCCCACATACACACCACACACACACACTCGCAGGACGGGCCCCAGCTGTGCAGGCCCAGAGGAGACGCCCTGCAGATTACAGCCACTGCTGCTGATCACTGCTGAGGTCACATGGTAGATGAGCACCAGACAAATCTCCAAAATCACAACATGATGAAAAATCACACTTTCACAATAACCACGCTTTCATTTAATACTGACACGTTGGTATGGGCAACAAAATGCTGACGAAACTGAAACCTTTTAAATAATATTCCATTTAAACATTGAATATGTATTTTTAAAATACATTTAAAAAGTAAATAAAATAAAAAATGTAAAAATAAACAACTTTGATCAGAAATATTTTAAATGTAGATCTGGTCATCCAGCCGCTCAGCTGATTGTTCTTTGTGACGTTTTGGCTTGTGAACGCACACACATGTACGGTATGCAAGTTTGGCTCACTTGTTACTCAGTGTGTCAAAAAGACACAACGCCAGAGGTGTGTGTGTGTTGAGAGAGAGAGAAATCAGGAGCCAAACTCCTGACATGCCTCAGAAACTCAGACCATTTCAAACACAAACTAACAGAAAGCAGACAACACACACAGACACACACACACACACAGACACACACACACACTCACACTCCATCTGCTGCTGCTGCTGACAGGGAGAAACTCCAGCTCTGCAGCACTAAGAGTGTGTGTGTGTGCGCGGTGTGTGTGTGTGTGAGACAGTGTTTAGCAGGCTGGGATTGCTAGACAGAGGTGTGGAGAAAGTAGAGAGGATGGAGAGAGGGATGGAAATGGAGGGAGAGGGAAGGACAGAGGGATGGAGATATAGAGAAGCGTGAGATAGGGGGAGAGGGATGGAGATATAGAGACAAGGGTGAGATGGAGGGAGGGGGATGGAGATATAGAGAAGGGTGAGATGGAGGGAGAGGGATGGAGAAATAGAGACAAGGGTGAAATGGAGGGAGAGGGATGGAGATATAGAGAAGGGTGAGATGGAGGGAGAGGGATGGAGATATAGAGAAGGGTGAGATGGAGGAGGAGGGATGGAGAAATAGAGAAACAAGGGTGAGATGGAGGGAGAGGGATGGGGATATATGGAGATGAAGTGATGGAGTTACTGTGAGTAAGAAGTGTTTTATAGAGTTTAATAGAGCACTTCAGTCTTGTTACAGCTCTTAAACTAACATCAAACACTGACTGTCAAACACACATACACACCTAAACTCACACACACGCACACACTCACACACTCAGGTGCAGTGGGAGTGTCAGGATGCTTGAGTTAGATATTGATTTTCCACTTAACCGTTTGAGTGGAGTGTTTAGAGGCTAAACTGCAGCTGGAGCAGCAACGTCACTGTCAATGAGATGAACAACCAACACATACACACTCATATCTACACATCACACGCACACACACACACTCAGTTTGAGCCAACCTGCTGTGATCAATACATCGCTGATCATGTAGTTGTACTGTACACACACTCGCTCTCTCTCCTTTTCTTTCCCTGTCTTTGTCTGCCTCTCTCTTTCTCCCATGTTCTCATTCTTTCTCTCTCCATGCTCTCTCTCTTTTCCTCGCTTGGTGAAATCTCAGCAGCTGGAAGACATTAAGCACTTCCTCCACCCCAGATAGTCATTATCATTACTCTCTCCCTCTCTTTTCCAGCTCCCTCCATCATGCAGCACTCTTCCTTTCTGCCGTCTCTCGTGCTGTATATAAACGTGTCTGGTCTTTATGAATCTTTACTCGTTATGGCTCTTTAATGGTCTCGTCTCTCTCTCTCTGGCTTCTGCTGGAGTGACTGATGGAAGAGAAAATCATAACTCTTCTGTTGCGTGTTGCTTTTAGAGTGGCTTTCTACCCTAAACTGCCCCACTGCCCCCTTTGTACTGAAGCTGCCCCAGTAGCCCCCACTGTATTGAAGCTACCCCTGCAGCCTCCTCTGTATTGAAAGTGAGTGATTATTTGTCATTGTGAACACACCACAGCACAGCACACAGTGCACCACAACTCTGGGGACGGTACCTTGCTCATAAGTACATCAGTGGTTACCTGCCCTGGATTCGAACCTGTGACCTTCTGATCACGGGACGAACACCCTACCGTTACTCCACCAACTGCCTCGAAAACTGAAGCTTCCCCAGTGTCTTCCACCTTACCAAATCTGCCCCAGTTTCCCACATCCTACCAAAGCTGCCACAGTATCCCCACCTTATTGATGATGCCCAAGTACACCCACGTTACTGAAGCTGCCCCAGCAGCCCCCACCTTACAGCCATTAACCCCACCTTACTAAAGCTTGTCCAGTACTACCAAACCTTAATGATACTGCCCTTGTAGTACTCACCTTGCTGAAGCTGCCTCAGTACTCCCACCTTACAGAATCTGCTACAGTACCCCCTATCTTACTGAAGCTGCCCCAGTACCCCTACCTTACTGAAGACTCCCCAGTACTACCAAACCTTAATGATCCTGCCCTTGTAGCGCCCACCTTGCTGAAGCTGCCTCAGTACTCCCACCTTACACAAGCCATCCCAGTTTTCTCCACCTTACTGAATCTGCAACAGTATCCCCTTACCTTACTGAAGCTGCCCCAGTAGCCCCAACTTACCAATGCCCCAACAGTCTGAATACACACACACACATCCTTCTGCCTCCCCCATGCCGTTATCACTGTGTTCCACCTTCATATGTGGGGCGGGGTGGGGCAAGGAGGGATGGGGAGGGGTGAGACGCATTTGGCCTCTTTCCTTCCATCCTGCCCTGTCCCGTCTTCATCAGTTATCCAGCACTGCAGCTGTCAGCTCTCAGTCTGATGGATGGATGGAGCTCTGTTCTCCGTACAGAGGGGGTGTGTTTGTCTCTGATTATGTGCCACACCTCACAAACAAGCCAGCAGTGCTGCCCTCATACCAACCTGCTGTCATACAGCAAACCTGCCCCAGAATGACAACCTCTCCCTGAACCACCAACTGTCCACAAACCAGTCACCTGCCCCATACCACAAACCTCATCTTGTACTGCCATCCTGTACATTTAATGTAAACCTGTCCCTCTACTGACAAACTGGCCCCACACTGATGCTCTACCCTGATTCAGCAAGCATTGCCCACCATAATGCCAACCTGCCATAAACTGCCAACATGTCCCTTACCACCAAACGTCCTTCCCTTTTCTGTCCTATAACCTCAACCTGACGTTGTACAGTTACCTTGTTCCTGTACTGCTCACCTACCAAATACTGCCAACCTGCCCCACACCACCGACCTGCTCCATACTGCCAACTGTCACAATTCCACCAATTTGCCTTGACCACCTACCTCTATTGTACTGCCAACCTGTCTCCACAGTGCCAAGCGACCCTCGCAATGCCAACCTGACCCCATACTGACCTTTACCACCATCTATACCACCAACCTGTCCTTGTACCACCAACCTGCCTCATACTGCCAACATGTCCTCACAATGCCAACATGTCCCCTACCAGTAACCTAACCTCAGCACAGTATAGCACACAGTGCACCACAACCAAATCTGTAAAGGAGCAATGGCATCTGACGTGCAGCATCCACGGAGCAATGCTTGGGGATAGTGCCTTGCTCATGAGTACCTCAGTGGTACCTTTTACCAGTCCGGGACTTGAACCAGCAACTCTCCGATCATGGGGGCAACTTCCCAACCATTATTCAACCATCTGCCCCTGTTGGTTAATGCCAACCTGTCTCCATACCACCAGCCTTCCCCAACAATGCTGACCTGTCCTGTACTGTCAACCGTTCCAGGTATCATCCAGCTGCCCTCATAATACCAACATGCAGCCATGCTCCCACGTCAGTATAATGTTACTGTTACATGTACCCAGTGTCTTCTCCGTCACGTTTTGATGTTTGTCCTGTGTCCCAGTTCCTCTGTGTTTAATGAGGCGTCCCGTCTGGCAGAAACGCTGCCCCCTCAGGGACAGACGGGGGTGTGATGAGGCAGTTACGGGTGACGAGTGGATCACATCACAAACACGCACAAACCCCATCAGCACTCACCTCCATTACTGCTCACTAACACCATTAGTACACAAGAGAGTGGGGTTAAGTCCATTTATGCTGAAGGTACACACATTTTTAAAGCTTCTGGTTAGATCAAGAATCTCAAATTTGCGTTTGAGTTTTGAAGCTCTTTTGGGCAGGAAAAGAGCCTCTGCAGACTTTATGGCACCAAAAAAAGAATCCTCCGCCCCTAAGAAGTTCTTTATGGACGTAAAAATGTTTCTTTAATGACGTCACTTCAAAGAAGCCTTGTTGAAACCTTTAATTTCACTGTGACTCAAAGATGCCCCCTGTTAACTTTAATTCATTATCAGAAGTATTAGCATTTTTTGAAGTAAGCTTTAAACCCTCTTCTTCCCTCTCTCCCCCCCCTCCCTCCTGGTTGGGGATAAGAGTGTATAAATGCTATTTACCTGCTTAAAGAGGCTCTCTAAAAGACGCTCGGCCTCAGCCTCCGTCACCTCTGAATCCTCTTAAGGCTCCTGAAGATTCCCTTTCAGCTCTTAAAAACTTCTCCCCCCGCCTTTTGAGCCGTCCAGAAAACGGGCGCCACATTTTTACTCTTTTTACCCCCACGCCCTCTCCCAAATCCAATTAGCGGCCGGACAATGGGGGGATTAGCGTGGTTTTGGTTCTGAGATGCCCCGTACGAGGGGCAGTAAGAGCCGGCATCCCGTCAGTGTTTGGGAGGTGCCGGGTGTGGGGAGGAGGGCAGGGAGTGAGGTTCAGTCGGGGATGTCGGTGCAATTTTTCGGCAGGTTTTGAAATTCTGTCCCAGATAAATCTCTTCACCTGTTCTCTTCTCCTCGCCTCTCCCTGTTTCTCCTCATCTTTCCTCTCCTCTCCTCCTCCTCACTTTTTTCCTCTCTTCTTCTTATTCTCCTCTCTTTCAATTCTTTCTTCTTCTGTTCCTCTCCTCCTCTTCTCTCTACTCTCCTGTCCTCTTTTCCGTCCTTGTTCCTTCCTTTCTTCTCCTCTCTTATCGCGATATTATGTCGATTAAGTAGACAACGATCTGATGATCTTCTCTTAATGAAAATACAATGTGAGCTCATTGATTATTGTATCAATGTATTGATCTACATCGATGTATCATTACACCATACTGTAATGTGCTCAAAGCTACTCCAGCTGCAGTAAGTTTTAGTCCTGATATCCATCTCTCCCTCGTTCCCTCCTTCTCTCAGCTAATCCTCCTCCTCTTATCTCTCTGTAATTACCTCTCTAACCACAACCACCTTCCTCACCTGCACCAGCTCACCGCTAATAGCTCAGCGGATCAATTCCAGCTCTCGCATTTAACTCCTGCTCGTAGCTGTGCATACAAACACACACACATTCTGTAATGAGTGGGTCTTGTCCTCATTGTATAGATGCTGGTTAGCGAGTTTGACAGCTTCAGCAGATAAAACGCCATTTCCCTGCTGATTTATTTCTGTATTGTTTGATAATGATTAATAACCCTTGAGTTTCAATATGCAGCATTATGCTGACGATAGCACTTGTATTCTGTATGTGTGTGTGTGTGTGTGTGTGTGTATGTGTGTCAGTCGACAGTCCGTAACGCTGTCGCAGAAAGGGCAAATGTTTAAGAAGTCATTGTGCTAAAGCGCTCACTTCTTCTGCAATTAACCCCCACAGCGCTTGGCCATTTTTCTAAACCCACAAGCCTCTATCCCTCTCTCTTTCTCTGCTCTTTATACCTCCTGAAAGGCTAAAGCTGGTCTGCAGAATAGCGGCGAGTGAAAAGGCTAACCTGTTGGCCGATGCAGCTACGAGGAACAAAGGATGTTTAATCCCTATTAGGCTGGAGGAGGGATGAGTGTATAGGTGGGGGCAGTTACTCCTCCTGTCCCACATATCCCCCCGCCACAAAAAAGAGGAGCCCCCCTCCTTCCCGTCCCCCACCCCACGCTCCGTTCACCCACCTCTGTTATGCTGAGAATTAGCCACTTTCAGGCCTTTATCAGCTAAAATACTTAAATACTCACATAGAAGCCTGTCTAGTGTGTGTGTGTGTGTTTGCATGTGTGTGTGTGTTCAAGTATTTAGGTGTGTGTGTGTATTCACACCACCTTTGAGTTTGCTCAGCTCCTTTTAATCTGTTTGTCCACTTTATTCATTTGAAGTAGTAGCTGTGTCTAAATACTCAGCTAAAGTTTGCTAACATGCTAATAATCAGTGAAAGCTAATGGGAACATCCAGCCTTTGCTGTGATTATGCTAAAATGTAAACACAATTCCTGTAGAACACGCTAAAGCTAAAGGAGATGTTTAGAATAAGTGTTTGGGATAAATAATGATCATGTCTTGGTGGAGTGTTTATTTAATAGTTTTTAAGCTCGTGTTTTCCACCCTTCTGAATGAAAGCTAATGGGGACATCTAGCAAGTGTTGTGCCAAAGTGAACACACACTGTGTTTAAGTTAAAATTTTGGTGTAAAATGATTACTGCTAAATAATCCCAAATGTGCATCTTGGTGGAGTGTCCCTTTAAAACAGAATGTGTGGAGGGAGGAAAAGTGTGTGTCCTGATTTGGGGGACTAAGTGTGTTTTGGGGAATAAGGCTAACCTGCTAATAATGAATGAAAGCTAATGAGGACATCTAGGCTGTGTCCTTTTTTACTCGTGCTAAAAGGGTAAACACAATTCCTGTATAGCACACTAAAGCTAATGGGGGCGATTAGCACAACTGTTCATGCAAAACGATTTTCACGTCTTGGCGGAGCGTCCCTTAAATAGTTTTTAAGCTTATGTTTACCACCTTTCTAAACTTTTTGACCACTTTACTCATTTGAAGTAGTTGCTAACAGGCTAATAATGAATGAAAGCAAAAGGGTACATCTAGCCAGTGTTATGCCAAAATGAACACACAACTTGTTTAAGTTTTGCTGTCTGATGATTACTGCTAAATAATCCTGAATGATTGTTGGTGGCATCTTGGTGGAGTGTCCCTTTAAAACAGCATGTGTTGGGGGAGGAAAAGTGTGTGTCCTGATTTAGGAGAGCAAGTCTGTGTTGTGGGAGAAGAAGCCAACCTGCTAATAATGTATGGAAGCTAATGGGAACATCTAGCCTGTGTAACCTGCTTTACTTGCTAAAGGGGTAAACACAATTCCTGTGTAGCACACTAAAGCTAATGAGGACGATTAGCATAAGTGTTCATGCAGAATGATTTTTTGAGTGTCCCTTTAACAGGCGGGAGTTATTAAGGAGTTTTGTAAGCTCGTGTGTTTTGTTTTAAAGCAGGATTAAAGGAGGTCATGTGCTGGTGCGGTCTCATGACTCCACGCCGATCCTGAAACGAGCACCAAGCGGAACATGTGACCTGGTTCCCTTTGTTAGGGGTGATGTAGCGCTCAGACGGAACCGCAAATCCCCCTAATTGGCTGCAGGGGCGATGGAGGGGGACGGAGTGTGTTTTTCGACTGAGGGGGAGAGAGTATGTGTGTCCTAATTGGAGGGGAGGAGTGTGCACCCTGACTGGCGGCAACGGTGTGTGATTGTGTGTGTGTCCTTAAACAGGGAGTCGAATAGATGTGTGTCCTCATGATGGGGGACTAAGTGTGTGTTGTGGGTAGGGATGCTCCGATACGTGGATGGGATAGGGGTCCGATAACGACTGCTGGATCAGGTGTCGGTGGCACTGGACACTGGAGCACAAAAGTGTGTATCATGAGGTGTGTGTGAAGGTGTCTTATGGCAGTGATAAACTGAGTGTGTGTTTTGTGAGAAGGATTGTGATTGGCCGATTACAGGATGAGTCCCGCCCCCTCGTTAGTGTGAAGAACTGGTTTACTGAAGGAAGGTGATGTGGTGTGCAGTGTATGTGTGTGTGTGTGTGTGTCTGTGTCTGTGTGTCTGTGTGTGTTTGTGTGTCTCCTACAATTTGCTTACTCATGTGTCTACTTTCAGGTCTAAAAATCACACAC
>JAVGVS010000141.1:1045580-1096859 GCA_032718565.1 Distichodus sexfasciatus
GCTCTAGACTTTACCACACACACACACACACACACACATTTGAATATTTCTGATTAACTCCACTCCACTCCTCCCTCAGGACCAAACTCACTCCATCTCTACATCTCAACATCTCTACATCTCCAAATCCGTGTCACTCCTTCTGTCCGTTTCCACGTTAAAGCAAAAACCCAGAAAACGTTTATTTTTCAGTATTCATTTCTTAAACCAGTAAAACCAAAACGAGTCATTTTCAGACTTCACATGTCCACAGATAATCCAGAAAATAGGATTTCATGTTTGGTGCGCATTTTGCCTGAGCAGGAGATGCTTTTGCTTGAGCATGAATGTGGCGTTATAACTCTCATCAGCGTTCCACACCAAGTGTAAAGTCAACTTGGTCCTGTGTGTGTGTGTGTGTGTGTGTGTGTGTAGTGGTGTGCTCTGCTTGGTGGTGATGGAATGCTGCTGTCTCTCTCTCATTGATCTGAGGTTACACACTGATTGATTGGTGCAGTTGATCACCTTTTAGTGAAGTGTGTGTGTGTGTGTGTGTGTTTGAGTGTGTTTGAGTGTGTGTGTGTGTGTTTGTGTGTAACAGCACCGTTTTGCCCTTTAAAGAATGTGTTCTTTATGAGAGCTGATCAATAGCAGCACATCCGTCGTCCCGCCACTCGCCCTGATAAATAATGGAGTTCACACACTCCTCCACTCCTCCATCCCTTCATCACACTCCGCCATCACACACACACACACTCCTCCGTCCCTCCATCACACACTCCTCCATCCTTCCATCACACACACACACACACACACACACTCCTCCATCCCTCCATCTCACACCCCTCCATCCCTCCATCACACACTCCTCCATCCCTCCATCACACACTCCTCCATCCCTCCATCACACACAAACACACTCCTTCATCCCTCCATCACACACTCCTCCACCCCATCATCACACACTCCTCCATCACACACGCACACACACTCCTCCAGTTCTTCATCACACACTCCTCCATCCCTCCATCACACACAAACACACACACACACTCCTCCATCCCTCCATCACACACTCCTCCATCTCTTCATCGCACACTCCTCCATCCCTCCATCACATACTCCTTCATCCCTCCATAACACACTCCTCCACCCCATCATCACACACTCCTCCGTCACACGCGCACACACACTCCTCCATCCCTCCAACACACACTACTCCAGTTCTTCATCACACACTCCTCCATCCCTCCATCACTCACTCCTCCATCCCTCCATCACACACTCCTCCATCCCTCCATCACACACTCCTCCATCCCTCCATCACACACAAACACACTCCTTCATCCCTCCATCACACACTCCTCCACCCCATCATCACACACTCCTCCATCACACACGCACACACACTCCTCCAGTTCTTCATCACACACTCCTCCATCCCTCCATCACACACAAACACACACACACACTCCTCCATCCCTCCATCACACACTCCTCCATCTCTTCATCGCACACTCCTCCATCCCTCCATCACATACTCCTTCATCCCTCCATAACACACTCCTCCACCCCATCATCACACACTCCTCCGTCACACGCGCACACACACTCCTCCATCCCTCCAACACACACTACTCCAGTTCTTCATCACACACTCCTCCATCCCTCCATCACTCACTCCTCCATCCCTCCATCACACACTCCTCCATCCCTCCATCACACACTCCTCCATCCCTCCATCACACACTCCTCCATTCCTCCTCTATCACAAACACCTTCATCTCACACACTCATCCATCCATCCTTCCATCACACACACTCCTCCATCTTCGTACTTCTCTACACCTCACTTTCCCTCTCCTCCCACCTATCCTCCCCTCCTTTCCTCCCCCTCCTCTTCACTCTTTTCTCTCCTTTCTCCTACTCTTCTCTCATTTCCTCCCCACTCCTTTCTTCTTTTCGTCTTTTTCTGTTGTCTCTTCTTCTCGCCTTTCCTTTTTTCTTCCTTCCTTTACTCTCTGCTCTCCTCCTCTTCCACTACCCCTTTCTCCTCCACTCTTCTCTTCTTTGCCCGCGTCACCTCCCCTCACTTCTTCACCTCTCTTCTTCTTTCTCCTTCTTTTCCTCTTACTTCTCTCATCCTCTTTCCTCCTCCTCCTCTCTTTGCCTCTCTCTCTTCTCTCCTTTCCTGCTCTTTTCACCCCCTCCCTCTCTCATTCATTATATTCCCCCATCACCCGCTCCTTCACCTTTTTACTTCCCTCCTCTCTTTCCCCTCCTCTCCCCTCTTTTTCTTTCCCCTTTCCTCTCCTCTCCTCTCCTCTCCTCCTTCCTACTTTCTTCCTCCTATTCTCCCATCTTCTTTCCTGTCCTCTTTTCTCATCTCTCGTCTTCTGTTCTTCCACCTCTCCTCTTTCATTACATATCAAACTATGTACCGATGACAAATAAGGAATCTTGAATGTTGCTTCCTCTCCTCTCTCCTCTCTCGCTCATGTCCTCTGTGTGTGTGTGTGTGTGTGTGTTACAGGTGCTGTCCTACACCGAGGGGCTTCATGGGAAGTGGCTGTTCAGTGAGATGAGAGCAGTGTTTTCTCGTCGGTATCTTCTGCAGAACACTGCACTCGAGATCTTCATGGCCAACCGCAGTAAGAACACCATCTCTCTGTGTGTGTGTGTGTGAAGTGTGTGTGTGTGTGCGCGTGCGTGTGTGTGTGTGCGTGTAAGTAAGTGTGTATGTTAAAACTCTCTGTCTCGTGTGTGTAGCCTCGGTGATGTTCAACTTTGCTGATGTTGCCATGGTGAAGAAGGTGGTGTACAGTTTGCCGCGAGTCGGAGTGGGAACCAACCTGGGACTGCCTCAAACCAGGTCAGAAGCTCTGCCTACCATCACCACAAACCCCTCCCACTCACACCACCCACTACCACAAAGTCCATCCACTCACACCACCCACTACCACAAGCCCTGCCCACACACACCACACACTACTGCAGGCCCCTCTCACTCACACCACCCACTACCACACACACCACACACCACTGCAGGTCCTCCACCACACCACCCACTACCACAAAGTCCATCCACTCCACACCACCCACTACCACAAGCCCTGACCACACACCACTGCAGGCCCCATTCACCACACCACCCATCACCACAAACTTCATCCACTCACACCCACTACCAAAAAGCCCACACACACCACCCACCAACACCATAAACCCCGGCCCCACCACACCACCCACTACCACAAACTTCATCCACTCACACCACCCACTACCACAAACTTCATCCACTCACACCACCCACTACCAAAAGCCCCACACACACCACCCACTACCATACACCACCCACTACACACACCACACCCACTACACACACTACACCCACTACACACACCACCCACTCACCACAAGCCCTGCCTCCACACACACCACCCACCACTGCAGGCCCCCCACACCACCCACTACCACAAGCCCTGCCCACACACACCACACACCACTGCAGGCCCCTCCCACTCACACCACCCACTACCACAAACCCTGGCTCCACCACACCACCCACTCACCACTCAGGGCCCTGCCCACATACCACCCACTGCTTCAGGCCCCTCCCACTCACACCACTCACTACCACAAGCCCTGCCCACACACACCACACACCACTACAGGCCCCTCCCACTCACACCACCCACTACCACAAACCCTGTCTACTCACACCACCCACTACCACTAGCCCCGCCCACACATACCACCCACTGCTTCAGGCCCCTCCCACTCACACCACTCACTACCACAAACCCTGCCCACACACCACTGCAGGCCCCACCCACTCATACCACTCCACTACCACAAGCCCTGCCCATTAATACCTCACCCACTGCTGTGGTGGGCCCGCCCACTCACATCACCATCATCCCTCCCTCCTTCTCTTTCTCTTTGCCTCCTATTTTCTTTCTCTGTTTCTCTGTCTTCCTCTTTTATTTACACATATTTATCCTTTCTCTTTTCTCCTTCTTTCCTGTTTTCTGTCTGTTTCTCATTCTTCCTCCTTTTCTCTCTCTCCTCCACTTTTTTCATCTCTTTTCAGCCTTTTATCTTCATTTCTCCTCCTTCCTCTTTCTCTCCTCTATATCCCTTCTTTTCTTTCTCCCTCTCTCCTTCTCCTTCTCTTTTCCCTTTTTCTCTCTCACTTTCTATTTCTTCCTCTTCCCCTCTTTCTCTCCCCACCTCCTCTTTCTCACTCTTCTCTTTTCTCTCCCTCCCTCCCATGATCACTCTCTCTCTCTTTCTCTCACTCTATCCTCTCCTCTCCTCGCCCTCGTTCTCTCTCTCTCTCTCTCACCCCTCTCTGTCCCTCTCCTTTTCTCACCCTCTTTTCCTCTTCCTTTCTTGTCTCTGTCTCTCTCTACCCTTTTCTTTCTTTCCTTCCCCATCCATCCGCACTTTCCCCCTCTCTCTGCACTTCTGTATAACAGCAGTGTGTGCGTGTTGAGTTGTTCTATGTGCTGTGTGTATCGTGACCCATTAGGTTTTGACACCAGTTGGGTTTCACACTGTGTGATTGCACCACGCACACACACACACACTCCACTTGTGTGTGTGTGTGTGTGTGTGTGTAACGGCTTAATTGCTTCACACAACACACCACATCATTTATTTATCTCCATGTCTGAGAAATAAATAGAGGTTCTGCTGCTGTGCCTGAGGGCAGAAAGAGAGAGAGACTTTCACCAGCACAGGAAACACACACACACACAGGCTTCCAGCATGGCAGTGTCTCACACTCCTGTATCAGAGCCAAAGTAAAGAGCAGCAGAATGTAAAAGAAGGCTCCAGTGTGTCTGCAGCAGGAACACAGAAGCACTCTCGTGTGTGAGTGTGTGTGTGTTGGCTGGTCAGTGTTGGGGGGAGTAGCTATCTAAAATTAGTGATACTCCCTACACACTCCCCAAAAAAATATTTTTTATGTTTCTAGTCTTTATAAAGAGGTGTGTGATGTCTGAACTGCAGCTGCTTTCAGATTGGTGTAGAATCAGCAGAAGTGGCGGCCTGTTGATTGGCTACCTTGCCCTCATGGCTTCACATTGCTCTTGACAGCTGCCAGATGGAGTCGGAGGAAGGAGTCCACCTTGGCCAAGACGGCGAGAGAGATTGAGGAGTTAGGAGAAAGAAAGAAAGATGGTGATGTAGGGGAGACAGAAAGAGTTGAAGATGGGCAGAGAGAGATGGAGCAAGAGAGATTGGAGGAAAAGAGATGAAGAGGCAGCTGGAGGAAGAGGGAAAGAGAGATGGACAGAGAAATTAGGAGGGAGTTAGAGCACCAGAGAGAGAGATGGAGAGAAAGAACTGGAGGGAGAGAGATGGAGAGAGTTGTGGAGGAAGAGGGGTAAAAGAGATGGAGATATAGAGGGAAAGAGAAATAAAAGGAGAGTGAGGTGGATATAGAGAGATTGGAGGAAAAGAGATGAAGAGAGGTGGAGGAAGAGGGAAAGAGATGGCGCTATAAAGGGAAAGAGAAAAGAAGAGAGAGAAAGATGGATGATGAGAGAGATGAAGATGGAGGAAAAGACATGAAGAGAGTAAAGGAGTGAGTTGGGTGAGATAGAGGAAAAGAGATGGAGGGGGAGAGAGAGAGAGAGAGAGAGAGATGGATGTAGAGAAATGGAGGTACTTGTGGAGATGGAGAGATGGAGGGAGAGAGAAAGAGAGAGAGGGAGATATAGAGAGATGGTGTGTGTTTGTGGAGTAATGTTTTCTGGAATCTGATCCACTCCTTTTTAAACATTTAGTGTTAGAGGGTGATTTTCACACTCTGTGTGTGTGTGTGTGTGTGTGCGTGGTAAGGGCTGGTGTGTTTCTGAGGGGGTTTGGGGGCGGGGCTCGCCTCAGCCTCTAATGACCGTGAATCACACAGGTTGGCAGTGATAAATTAATTTGCCTTTGTTTTAATGTAACAAGAGTCATGAGTTTTATGTCAGTGTGTGTGTATGTGTGATCACACACACAGACACACACACACACATTACTCCAAAGCATCATAACCCAAATAAAATACAGCAGGAGTATGTAATCCCACCACATGTTTCTATGTTGTCATGGGGAGAATTTGGGGGTTTTGTAGCTGATACTGGAGATTTGATCCTTTTTTGGGGCTCGAGACCCATAAAGTGAAAAGCTGCATGTAAAATACAACACATTACTCTGTCATTTTTGTGTTGTCATGGATAATAATGGGCAAATTAATGAAAAATATAATGAAAACTGAAGATTATGAACCTTAATCAACATCATCTGCCTATGTTGGTTATTTCAGTCATTTAAAACTCTGTTAATACTTTATGAAAAAAAACTTTATAAAGACTTTTTAAAAATTCTGTTCCTACTTCCCCCAGTGTGTGTTGATGTAGTGTCCCCTTAAAACATGCGTTGTCATGTGTGTGTGTTTCCTCCAGTTATTATAAAATCACAAAGATCTGCACTGTTCATTAGAAACCAGTGCTCTGTACAAAGCCTTCCAGTGAACTATGGGAGCAAAAATCAAACCCCAAAAAACCTGAAACTAAACAAAAGTAAAATCTTCAATTAATCTTGATACTGATATGAGGTGATTTCGGCCAACTCTAATGGACACTCACAGCTAAAGTGAGGTTTGTGTGTGTGTGTGTGTGTGTGTGTGTACAGGCTTATTTCTATGGCCACGCCCCAAGCAGCTGTTTAAAGCTCTCCCAACATGCCCCAACGCTGGCAACGGCGGGAAATTTCCAACTTTATAATTTCATGTTCAACACCATCTCAGGTGAGTTTCTTCACAGTCCAGGCATGTTCTAACTCCTAGTGTTCTCAAGTATAGGACGGACTTTCAGGTTATATTCTCAAGTAAAAACATGAGGTGAAGTGACATATGAAATGAAATATGAAAAGGCTAAAACTAATATATGTGTGTGTACATACTATATATATATATATATATATATATATATATATATATATATGTGTATATATATATATATATATATATATATATATATATATATATATATATGTATGTATAGATAGATAGATAGATATACTGTATATATGTATAAATAGTAACTTTGTAAGTTGAGACATGGCTACCAGCAGGAGACATGAGACAACTGAATTAACACAGAGATAATTGAATTTTGTTGATGGCTGGCGAGAGATATGAAGATCCTGGCAGCATCCCAACTTATCACTCTGCGTATGTTTGCCTGCTGCGCCAAACTTAAAAATATTTTTCTGATTTTCACTATCTTAGGTCAAACTATATATATATATATATATATATATATATATATATATATATATATATATATATATATATATATATATATATATATATATATATTTAATCTTTAAGACCCTATATATATATATGTCAAACCATCATATATGTATATATATATATATATATATATATATATATATATATATGTATATATATATTATAGTGAATGTGACCAGTACAAATGTAACATAATAGAATATCAATAAATTATAATGTGCTGTGTGGCTGAGATTCTAGGCTTCTGACACTATGAAAACATTCAGCATTAACCAACAATAATATAACAATAATAAAAGTGTATCATCTCGGACAGAAAACTGTTACTGAAAACTGATACAACTTTAAACCAGTAACCCAGCGCTCTTATTTTGCCTATTTATTTTGCCTACTTTATTTTGCCTATTTACTTTAACTTAAAACAGTAATTAATGCAGTGGTTACGTTAGTTTTTGTTTTCAGTGTGACATCTTGGCTTTAAAGCCGGGTTCACAGAAATGAAATGAAGATTGAATTTTAGCATGAAGCCCGTGTGGCGGACACCACAGTCACTCTAACACAGCCATGTACATTGATGAAAGCACTAAACGTAACGACTCTTTTTAAGTGTAGCTTGATGATGCTGATGAACGTGTCACAATTCCCCATTTTAGGCCGAACCTTATAACAGATCTAAACTGCACCCGTCTTCCCCTGGGTCATCACCAACTATGAGTCAGAAGAGCTGGACCTTACACTGCCCAGCAACTACAGAGACCTGTCCAAGGTAGTTCACGTTCACGCACGCACACACACAAACACTGCTTTTCTACATTTCTTCTAATACAAAAGATTTTTTAGCACAAAAAGGGTTTCTATGTTCCTAGAAGTAGATGCTTCCCAGTTTGTAGGTGCAGGGTCTGACATTTATCCCCAGAAGGCTAAAGAGCACCACATACACATCCTCACTCTTACCGTCATTGTGAGGTCCTTCCATAAACTCCTGTAATGATTAGATGTTAGTAATTCTACACTAAATCCCAGGCTCCTCCCCAGACTCCTCCCCTCCCCCTCAGCCTCCTCCTCCTCTGGCCCTCCTTCCTCACGCCACCGCCATCCCAGAGGAGCTCACTAACGCCGAGTGTGTTTGGTCGTCTCAACACACACACACACAGATCTGCCTTTGTGTCTAACTGTAACCACAGCGAGTGTGTCTGCCACGTTGGCCCATGATCAGGAGCTGTGTGTGTGTGTGTGTGTGTTAGAATGTGCAACACTAGGATTAGTGGCTAACACCAGCCTGGCGTTCCAAATCAGGTTCTGACCCATAACCCAGGATGGGGAAACGACGCACGTCTCTCTGAAACTACGTACACACACACTGAGCACTGCACACGCCCACACACACACACATACACACACACACACACACACACACACTTATCCTCTCGCTTTTAAAGTATTTTCTTGATGCTGAGATGTTGGAGCAAGCACCAGTAAGAAAAACACAAACTGGAGTCCATGTTTCACACCAGTGTGGTTTCAATGAGCACTCCACATATTTACACACATGAGCTTCTTGCTCCTGTGTAGACATGAGCAAATATTTTAGTGAACATGATATTTACTCTGACCCCACTGGTATTTTCATGACATTTTCCCATGAGCCTGACATTTCATTATATTACGAGCATGACATTTTCATGTGACCATGACATTTTTTATGAGCATGATATTTTCATACATGACCCTCATACTTTGTTTTGAACATAACATTTTCATGCACTATGATGTCTTTTTGCATGAGCACATTTTTCATGTGTTAATGAAAGTTTTTTTTTTTTGCGAAACCACAACATTCATTCATTCATTAATTATCCGAACCGCTGAATCCCAACTCGCGCGGCGGAAGCAGAGCCTATCCCGGGAACTTAATGGGCGCAAGGCGGGGACCAACACTGGGCAGGCGCCAACACACTGCAGGGCACGCCTTACGGGGCTGATTTAGAGTCGCCAATGAACCTATAGCGTATGCTTTTGGACTGTGGGAGGAAACCGGAGCACCTGGAGAAAACCCACGCAAACACGGGAGAGCATAACTCCACTCAGAAAGGCTCTACGGCCACCAGATCAACCCAGGACCTTCGCCTGTGAGGCGTAATGCACCACTGAGCTACTGCGGTTGCCCTGAAAGCACAACATATTTTAACAAACACACAATCACACACACGGTTACACACTCTTGCATCTGCATACAGACACATACACATTCACAAACGTGCACACACCATCACACTATTACACACACACACAAACACACTAGTCCTGCTAAATCTTTGGGACTTTGTGTGTGTGTGTGTGAGGAGAGAGAGAGAGAGAGAGAGTGAGAATTCCACCATCTTTTGTATATTGCTGTTTATTCATGCTGAAACATGAATCATTTTAATATTTCTCTCTTTCACACACACACACACACACACACACAATTTGTCAAACCTCTCTCTGTCCTTCCCTGCTTTGTTAATCTGCAGTCTGCTTGTTTGTTGACCTGCACTCTGATATCTGCCGTATACGTCAAAATAACACTTTACACACACACACACACACACACCGTGTCATCGCCGCTCCCTGCCTCGCTCTCCCTCTCTCTCGTTCTCTTTCCAGTTTGACAGTTCTGCTCCCCAGGTTCAGGCTGAGCTGCCTCGCCTGGGACCAACACCAGAAAGATTTAGTGGAGAGAGAGAGAAACGAGGTGTGTGTGTGTGATATCACTTCTCCATCCCCTCCTCCCTCATCCCTCGCTCTCATGTGTGTGTGTGTGAGTCTCAGCAATCTTTATTACTGCTGCTTTATTCATGCTGTTGACACCAGTGATATCACTGTGTGAGCAGTCGAGCGTGGAAACATGTAAGTATGTGTGTGTGTGTTCTCTCGTCCTTAACCCCCTCTCCTTCTCGTCACTGGTGTGTGAGAGAGTGTGTGTATTGTCCCTGCTGGGATAGAAAAGGCTGTGCCGACCTCTGACATGTGGAGGTGAAATTGCTGCAGACGTGGTGTCACACACACTGTCATCTACACACACATACACAACACACACACAGGCAATTCTGAGCACTCTCTGTCCCAGAGCAGCGTGACCTCGACACCTCTTATGTTAACCCCATGACTCCTGGTCCTAACTCCAGCGCATGTCCGTGCTACGGGCACCTCGCACTGTAGAGATGGAGGTGTTCACTGGGCTTCAGCAGTCTGATCAAATCATAATCAGATCAAACTCTACATCTGATACTCCTCCCTGATACTTCACTTCCTCCCCTGCTGTAGTGTGTGTGTGAGATACGACTCAGAGTCAGCTCGCGAGGAAAGATAACATTCTACCCATTCATCTATCTATCTGTCCATCCCTTCCATCCATCCATCCATCCATCTTGTCTGTCTTTGTGCATCCTTCTTTCTTGTTCGTCTCTCGTCTGTTCATCCATCCATCCATCCATGTTCGTCTGTCGGCTCGTCCATCCTTTTCCATTCTTATCTATTCATCTATTCATCTATCTATCTATCTATTCCATCTATATCTATCTATCTATCTATCTATCTATCTGTCTTGTCTGTCTGTCTGTCTGTCTGTCTGTCTGTCTGTCTGTCTGTCTGTCTATCTATCTATCTATCTATCTATCCATCCATCCATCCATCCATCCATCCATCCATCCCTCTCCCCATAGTTCTCTCCATCCATTTACTCATTCATCCATCCATCTCTCAATCTTCCCCATCTCATTCTTTATCTCAAGACTTCCTCATCTCGTCTATCTATCTATCTGTCTATCTATTCATTCATCTATCTATCTACATTCATCTACATTCTTATCTATCTATCTATCTATCTATCTATCTATCTATCTATCTATCTACATGTGGAATGAGGAAGCTGAGCTGTAAGAGTAGGAGTGAGGATGCTGCTACTCCACAGCTCTGTCATGTAGAGAGTGCCATCAGAGAGACACACACACACCTGCTATTAGGCAGCACACAGGAGGTGCGAGACACACTTACACACACATTGGTCAATAATAATAGCACCTCTGCCTCTGGAGGCCAGGTGACAGGGAGGTTTTTTATCCTCGCTGCTCTTTTCTTTTCTGGGTAATGAGGGTGTCATATTGCCCTAATAAATCAACAGAATAACTGTAATGTCGACCCAGCGGTGTGTGTTCAACACGCCTGCTACCACACCCACACACACTGCGTCACTGTCAGCCTCACACATACACACACACACACACACACACACACACAGAAGCGCTCGGGCTTAATTCCAAGAGCTGGACTTATTACCTTTTAACATGTACCTTGAGGGCTTTGGCGGGTGTAAGATCACAACTTCTGGATGAACTAAAGCCGGGTTTAATTTTATCACACCAGCGGAGTTGAGGATTGTAATTAACCCTGTGTGCATAAAGTAGTAATGGACATTTCATTATCACCCACACACACACACATCCATATATAGTGCTGTCTTGTGAAGAATCCTTGACAATCAGGATGTACAGAATATTACAACTGACCATAAATCCAAATGCAGATCTCTTACTCTTAGTTTTTCAGAGATTCAAGGATCTGTGCTGCTATATACGGTATGTATGGGGAAGTAGAGTGTAGGAATGCACGATAGCAATATCAAAATCATACTTTAAATCAGCCGACACTTCTACTTAAGTCATCATCAGACTGATGCTTAAATTTGCCTGATATTTTTGGGTCAATATTTCCAGACACATTTATCACACGCGGAGTAGCGTATCAAATGGTGTCAAGGATGTACAAAGTCCGAGATGCATTTTATACGCCCACATACAGTCTTTTATTACTATCTTGTGAGGTTCATATAGACCTGGTAATGCCTAGATGTATATAATTTTACACCTACTCCTAATCCTAACCCTGACCTTAACCTCAGTAACCAAAGCACAGCTTTCAACTCTTTTAGTTTCTCAAATAAAACAAGCACATTTCTATAAACATGCCTCATGGGACCTCTCAAATGTCCCCACAAAGCCCAGAAAATGGGATTTTAGGGGACAAAAAGGTCCCCACAATGCGATAAATACATGAACGCCGCCTTTCATCTTTAAAATGGCGGTAAGATGGTGCCAAAATTCTTGTGCTAAAGTGCAGATTCACTGGCAATCGCTTGTCTTACGTACCAACCCCTGCCTGCATGTGAGATTTTAAAAACCAACTAAATTCTTCTCATACTTTTCTATGTGGTAGTATGCATATAAGGGAGTATCCGGGGTTTTAGCTTAACAGCTCTCTCAGCACTAGGTAGTGCACATGGAAAGTCACACGCATCCTATTTAACTTGGTACACTACATTGTATGGACGTGACTTTTTCTTAAAATGTTGTGCACCACGCTAGTTATGGCGTTGTTCCAAAATTCTGAGCGCTTTGCTGAGCAAAATATCTTGTCTTTATTTGCTCAGCTTGACCTGAGCTCACACTCTACTCTGCATTTCTCAGTTATTGGTATCGGCAGATATAAGCATGAAAACATTGGATATCGGCATCGCCCAATAGGTCCCATATCATGCAATAGTAGAGATTATGAAGAAAATAAAATGCCTTCTGCACATAAAAGACAATTATCAAATAGTGAAACATTACAATAATTCCACCTTCTCTCTTTTATAACTAACATCCCGTATAAACAAAGCGACCATAACCATGAAGCTGATGTGTGGAATCATGTAGTGCAGTACGTTAAACACACTTTCAAATATATATTTCACATGTTATTGTGTTTTATGAACATGCGAAAAGCAGTTTGTAAATCAGGAGGGAAAAGTCCTCAGACACACTTTCACACAAAGACAAACACATCATCAGGTCCTCACAAATATGGCAAAAAGCGAAACACACTCTCTGTTCCAGCTAACATGCAGTACACAGTACACATGCATTATTAACATGGTATACAGTACACATGCAGTATACATATATATGGTATTAATATGTATAATAGTATACATGCAGTATTAATATGCAGTATAATAGCATAATATGCAGTATTAACAGTATTAACATGCAGTATTAACAGTATTAACATGCAGTATTAACAGTATTAACATGTATTAACATGCAGTATTAACAGTATTAACATGCAGTATTAACAGTATTAACATGCAGTATATAATAGTATTAATATGTGCATCATCAACACGCATCAACATCATCAACACTGCCATCATCAACGTTAACACACCAAACCATCATACACCATCGCACTCAACACTACATCAAACGCACCACACTTGCCATCATGCCAATTGTTGCCACTAATCATTGCTATCTGTCTGTTACCAATGCTGTTAACAGTTACACACACGCATCAGTTGCTAATAACACGCGTTAACAAATTGTTACCAACACTTGCCACTGTTACCAATTATGCGCATCAAATTATATCAACACTAAAACAACAGCATCATTTGCTATCAATTATATCAACACGCATTTATTAGTATTAACATGCAGTATTAAATGTACACATGTACACATGTGTACACATGCAGTATTAAACAGACACATGCAGTATTAACGTGCAGTATCAACAGTACTAACATGCAGTATTAACAGAGTGGCCATAGTGGGATTTAAATATACACTTTTAAACATACACTTTATTGTACATTTTTTATAATATGGATTAAGGGTCTCACAGAGCCCAAAATACATGAGCTGACACACACACATGGTTTATTAGCGTGATGTGTGTGTGAGATAGTGTGTGTGATAGTGTATGTGTGTGTGAGGTCGATATGAAGCTGCTGTGCGAATGTGAGATGAGCTTCTCCATCACGTACAGCTACAGGAGCAAACGACAGATCGGACATTCTCCTCCTCCTCCTCCCTCCTCCCACTTCTTGTTACCCATCATTCCATTACTCTGCTGTGTGTGTGTGTGTGTGTGTGTGGTCACTAGGGGGGAGTAATAAAGTTGGAGCTGGACAATAAGCGGCTTTATAAAGGAGAATGTAAATAATGGTCTCCATAGCTACAGAATCTATTGGCTTCCTCAGATCGTATCATAGATGAATGTTTCATCAGTAATGCAGAGTATGCACATGCACACACACACACACACACACACACACGGTCCACACTGTGATGTCCATTTAGGCTGCGTGTTAAATCTCCGTCTGAACACTGAAGCTGGGAATGTTTTGTTGTGTGCAGGTTCCAGTTCTTAAACATTAAACACTTATTTAAAAGCAAGATTATTTTATCATTCTTAGATTCAGATTAAGATGAAAGATGTAGAGAAGAGGTTAGATTTAGTCTTAATCTTTAGACAGAAATGCTTATGAGTTTGGGTAAAATTTTTATCCACTATTTTAATCAAAATCTTTCCTCTGCAGCTTTTTAGCAGTGCTTGGGAGCGGTACCTGGCTTATGAGTCCGCGAATCCTCCGAGAATGAAATCTATTTAAAATAGAAATTGTACTGCACATGCTCAAAAAATTTTCTCAAAATCGAGGTATTTCTTGTGAAACAAAATAAATCAACACAGTTAAATGAAAAGAAGAAACATTACTGATTAAAAAGTTGACATCAGGTTTATCTTGGTTGTTCGTGTCAAATACACAGATAAATCAGGGCAGGTGATAGTGTAACGGTTAGGGAGTTGGCCCTGTGATTAGAGGGTAAAGACCGGTAAAGGTATCACTAAGGGTACTCATGAGCAAGGTACCGTCCCCACGCTCTGCTCTAGACCTTCTGAAACAGTCTGTATAACTCATGCATGTGTAGCATGTGATATTCCAATGATATAAGCCATGTCTCTCTTCCTCCAACAGCCAATCGGCGCGTTGAACCCGAAGAGAGCCGCTTTCTTCTCCGAGCGCTTATGAATCATGGGAGGACGAGCAGGTTCCCAAGTTCCACTACGGCACGCACTACTCTACCGCCAGCTTCACCATGATGTGGCTGCTCCGCACTGTGAGTACTTCACACACACAGACACACACACACACACATTCACGGTTTTTGTATTTTATGCAACTAAATACAAATACACTTAATTAAAACACTTTGCCAGTTTCCCAGACTGTGACTAACCCTGAGATTAAGCTGAGACTAGCTTTGAGTTTAAGTGGCGAAACTCCATTGGTTAATCCATGTTCAAGAAACTAGGCCTTTGTAGATTTTTATTTTGAACATTACTTGATATGGTCCAGTCTGTCTAGTTCTAAAAATTACTTTTAGCATGAATCTGAGTGATTATTTCTGATTGTGAACACAGCACAGCACCACAAGCACACGTAACCGCTACATTTCACCCACGACTGAAGGCCCAGAAGGTTGTCGGTTCAAGTCCCAGACCGGTAAAGGTACCACTGAGGTGCTCATGAGCAAGGTACCGTCCCCAAGCTACTGGTGCTGCGTGTTAGCTGCCCACTGCTCCTTCACGGATGGGTCAAATGCGGAGCTCACATGTGGTTGTGGTGCACTGTGTGCTGTACAGTCTGCCAATCACAAATAATCAGCTACTTAAACCAGAGTGTATATGTGTATTTTCTGCTGTCTGCTTTTTTTTGTTTTGTTTTGTTTTTTTAACACAAAAATGAGACAAATTGAAGTCAATGCATTTATTATTTTGGGTTTTGCAAATAGATAAGAACACTTTGTTGCTGGCTTTTGGTATGATAAACGTATGATAAATCCTCCCAAATATAGGTGAATGGTGAGTGTGAGTGTGTGTGTGTGTGAGAGTGTGTGGAGGCTGTAATCTGCTTAGCTTTCTGTGTTAATTGTTACAGCACGCCACCTTCATGGCTGTTCGCTGACCAGTTTTATTGATCCTGGCTATACCATTTCCGAGGGGTTTTGAGTTCCAGGACTCGGACTCGAGACACCTGTCCATCAGAGGGACGGAGGGAGCTTTACTCCAGATCTCTGGTCTCGCGGACTCTATCACCTCCTCCTGCTCTTCCTCCTCCTATTCCTACTTTTCCCTCTTCATCCTCCTCCTCTTCTTCACTCTTTTCCTCCTCATTGTCTTCCTCCTCCCTCCTCCCTGGTCCTCTCTTTTCTCTCCCTCCTCTCCTTTCTCCTCCTCTCTCCTGTCTCTATCTCCACCTTCTGTTCTTCTCTCTCTTTCTGTCTTCCTCCTCCTCCTCCTCTTCCTCTTCCTCCTCCTCCCTCCTCCTCCTCCTCCTCCTTTCTCTTCATCCTTTTCTCTCTTCTTTTTTTTCACTTTCTTCCTCCCTGCTTCTCTTCTCTTCAGCCTCCTCTCCTTCTTCCTTTTATCTCTCCTCTTTCTTCACCCCCTCCTCCTCTTTTTCTCTTCCTCCCTTCTTTATCCTCCTTCCTTCTTCATCCTCCTCCTCTTTCTCCTTGTCCTCCCTTCTTCTCTTCATCCTCCTTCTCCTTCTCCTCTTCTTCCCTTCTTCATCCTCCATCCTCCTCCTCTTTCTCCTCTTCCTTCCTTCTTCTCTTCATCCTCCTTCTCCTTCTCCTCTTCTTCCCTTCTTCATCCTTCTCCCTTCTTCATCCTCCTCCTTACTCCTCTTTCCCCTCCACCTCGCTTGTTCCTTCCTTCATCCTCCTTCCACAGTTCCTCCCTTCTTCTCTTCACCCTCCTTCTCCTTCTCCTCTTCTTCCCTTCTTCATCCTTCTCCCTTCTTCATCCTCCTCCTTCTCCTCTTTCCCCTCCACCTTCCTTCTTCCCTTTATCCTCCTTCCGCAGTTCACATGATCTGGGTCAACTATCAGCTCAGACATGCCGGCCGTGCTGATGGTGTGTGTGTGTGTGTGTGTGTGCGCACATGTTCTGATTCTGGTTTGTCTCTTGGAATTCCTCAGGAGCCGTTCACCACATTTTTCCTGAATTTCCAAGGGGGGAAGTTTGACCACGCAGACCGAACTTTCTCCTCCGTCTCCAGAGCCTGGAGGAACTGCCAGAGAGACACGTCAGACGTCAAGGTACACAGTCACACACACACACTCACTCACACACACACACACACACACACGGCTATTTCCCGCCAATCAGGACCTCGTTGTCAGGCACAGGCCCCTATTTGCTTTTCGTCTTTGGTGTCACCAATGTGGAGACCATTACGTGATTAGACGTCTCCGCCGCTGCGCCGACTTCCTGCAGGTAACCGGAGCCGCACCGGGGCTGGGGTTTTGGGCACAGAGGGAGGGGAGTGGGGGGTGCTGGGGGGTCAGTAGCTGGAGAGAAGACCCCCACCCTCCCCAAAATCCCCCCTCCCTTCCATAAACACACAGCCCAGCACATGTACGGTCACAAGCAATTCATGTCATACCACCATGAAAGCGTCAAGGCCCGCTGATCAAAGCTTCCACCCCTAATCTGGGCCTGGACCCTCCCCTCCTCCCCGAAATCCCGAAATATCACCGGGTAACCCTGTCCTTTTCCCCTGGCCTTTTAGTTAGCTTTTACTGCGCTGCGTCTGTGTATATAATATGATTTGGGGTTCTGTCATGTTAGTTTGGCTGATTGGCGTAAATGAATATGCATGTATGCATGCCTGACCCGGTATTGTTCCAAGAGAATTTTTAGTGAATGCTGTAGCCTCGGAAGGACCTGTTTTGCTGAAACAGCTGTATTTTTAAAGTGCTTGGGCCCTGCTCCCTCAGCAAACTTGGCACAACATATTGATTTTGTTCAGATTTTTTGCTTATTATTAAGACACAGTGTTGTAAGCGTGTGATACTCTTGCTTGGACCCCCTTTATTACCATTTTGTGCTATATTTAATATTTTCCGTATTGATTCCGTTTTATAATATTTTTTATTAACTTTTTGAGCTGCTTCCAGACGTATGAAAGGTACTGTATAAATACATCTATAAACAAACATGAAGAGCTCATTTTGGAGATGCTACGTCACCGTAACACCGTACGCATTATAAGACGAAATCTCACCCCGTCCTGAACCTCACTCCGGCCCCCGACTCCGACTCATGCTCCAGCTCCGCTCTCCGCTTGCTACGGCTCTCCCGAGGCCAGGCTTAACCCGGCCGGTTCTGTTTTTAACGAGTGTCCGGGTCTCTTAAAATATTCGTTAGGTCAGACAGACGGGGCGCGACGCTGCGTCCTGCAGCCCCCCTCACGTCCCCCACCCTCCTCCTCCTCCTCACCGGGGCCCGGGGCCTGGGGCCTGATTGCGCTCCGCCGATAGAAAAACATGTGGATCGCATTACCGCCTAACACTTGATTACTGAGAAAGGCAGGACGGACGGACTCTGAGCTTGTCACTGGCCATCAGCGTAACTGGGGGAAAACGGCTGGACCTCGATAGGGTTCTCACGTACAGATTAAAAGGAGGGTTTCTTGTTCAGGTCGGTTCTGAGCTGAAATGAAACTTTTAGGCTCCGCGTCAGCGCTCTCAGGCCTCTTTTGTCTTTATACGTGTATATATATAATTTAATTTCAACATATATTTCATTCTGAAAACTTAACATGCCTTTACACTCATTTACTTTATAGGAATGTGAAGTCAGAATTTTAAACCACATCCCAAATTGGTGTTGATAAATTAATTATCCATGACCAGTTGTCTGTTTGTATCCATCTTGGCGCCGTCCTCGTCCTACTCACACCCCCCTCCTACAGAAAAGAGCCTCCGGCAGTGTTTTGTGTTCGTAGCTAAAAGAGGCCAATAATGTCCCCAAAGCCTCCCTGATCCTGTCCGGCTCTGGGCAAGGATGACCTTCGACCCCACCAGACCCCCAACCTCCTGACCCCCCTGCCCTCCCATCCCAAAAAAGGCTGCTGGAAGTTTCCCCTTAGGGGAATTAGAGCGGACCTTAAAGGAGGAGGGGGGTTGGGGGGGGTTTGGGCAGTCAGGGGCACGGCTCTCCGCTGACCCGCAGCAGGACAGGATTTCGGATGGCAGGTTTTGCCCTTTGACCAGGCGGCTCAGGGGCCACTGCACATAACAGGAGTCCCAAAACCACCCCCCAATCCCCCCACACCTCCGCCCCCGCCCCGATTTAAGTGCTCAGGGGGGGGCAAATTTACACCCGGCTCGCTGGCCGACCGACCCGCAGGGCGCCTGGTGCGGTCGTAAAGCAGCAGGACCTTTTTGGGGTTTTGGTTTTAAAGACTCTTTCTGTGAGGAGAGACGGAGCGAGAAGAGCAGGAGGAGGAGGAGGAGGAGGAGGAGGAGAGTTTGTTTGCTTGCCTAATTGGCCACTCTTGCTGCTGTGTAGAGAGGAACAGGGGTCGTTCAAACAGATGAAATAATCAGACAAACTCACTGCTGCTTCCTCACACACGCACACACATAATCAGCAGAGCTGTAACCATACATCGATCTACATCAGTATATCAGTTGATCCGCCGTAGCATCAATTCAAAATCAAAACAGCAGTATCGGAATCAGATTTATTTGCTGTGAATGTCGGAAAAATGTACAAGGGATTAGTCTGTCAATGTGCAGGTTATGTTAGATCAGACATTGATCAGACATCAACTTAGCCGCCTGTAACATCACTCTGTATTGACCAGATGTGTTTTTACTCAGAGAAATGATTTTTTTCAGTTGAAGTAGCTCTTGAGTAGCTCTTTGTGATTTGATGTGAGTGGAAGTGATGGTGATAAATCAGTTTGTGATATTATCACGATACTAGGAGTTCAAAGCCAATACTGATATCCAGGAAAATACTCAATATTTGCTACCATTTTCAATACCACTGGAAAGAATAACAAAGCAAGAGGCAGATGTTTATAATAAAGATTATTAGTATTGTACACTGTGTTATGAATGCATTACTGCTGTATGAAATGTGGTCAACAAAAGAGCTGAAGATGATGATGGTATCGATGCTGTTGCGAATGATTCTGAGCTAAATTTTAGTATCGATTAGTATCTGAGCAGTGTTTTTCTTAACGAATCTAGTCTCATATTGATCAATCTCTTCATCTCTCTCTCTCTCTGTCTCTCTCTCTCCATCTCTCTCTGCTTCTCTGCATCTCTCTCCATCTCCCTCTCTCTCCATCTCTCTCTGCCTCACTCTGCATCTCGATATCTCTCGCCATCTCTCTGTCTATGTCTCTCTCTGCATCCCTCCATCTCTTTGCATCCCTCCCCATCTCTCTCCATCTCTCTATCTCTCTCTCCGCCTCTCTCTGCATCCCTCCATCTCTCTGTCCGCCTCTCTCCGCATCTCTCCATCTCTGCATCCCTCCCCCTCTCTCTCTGTCTCTCTCCACCTCTCTCCATCCCTCTCTCCATCTCTCTGTGTCTATATACAGGAGTTGATTCCCGAGTTCTTCTACCTGCCCGAGATGTTCATCAACTCCAACAACTACAATCTGGGAGTGATGGATGATGGCACGGTGGTATCGGATGTGGAGTTGCCGCCCTGGGCCAAGAGCGCTGAGGAGTTCGTCCGAACCAACCGCCTGGTACACACACCTACACACACCTGTACATACACACACACCTATAGACACACACATACACACACCTACACCCTGGTCCAAGAGCGCTGAGTTCGTCCTCACCAACCGCCTGATACGCAGACATCTATACACGCAGCTGTCCACACACACTGGGCCAAGAGCGCAAAGCCTGCGCTCCATCCATCTGACACACACACACACACACAATATTCACTAATCAGGAGGCCTGCTGCATCCATCCAAGTTGAATCGTTAATCAAACGTTGATCAGACATCATATACACTGTAACATCACATTATAATGAACAGGTATATTGTTATTAGAAGAGAAGGTTCATGTAAATTTCTGATTAAGGCTCATAAATTACAATTCAGCTGCTGTTTGTGGTGTGATATAAATGAAAGTTAAATCGGTACATGATATATCGTTTGCGTGAGAAATGAGTTGAATGGAAATGGTATCATAGCAGACTTCGTGATATCAGCAGGCGTCGACTTGGTGTGTGCTGAATTGATAAAATATCGTTTCGTGATGAACCTAGTGATTTACGCTCCTGATGCCTACGGTAGACTGTGTTTGGAGGACATTTGAGTTTGGCATTTCCCCAGTTAACATCAAGCAGCGTGTGTGTGTGTTTCTGTGTGTGTGTGTGTGTGTGTGTTCTGACCTGTTTTATGCAGTAATGAGGGAGCTGATATGAGTGTGACTGTCTCATTAATCACTGCTGCTTGTGTTTGTCTCACACACACACACACACACGCACACACACACACACTTCATGTTGAGTGTGAAGTCCTTTATGCCTCATTTCAGCTCTGTGAAATACATGGTGTGTGTTATGCTTCAAGGGTTGTACGTGGAGAACATACACACACACACAAATGGGGCTTAACACCAGCTTGTGTGTTGTGTTTGTGTGTGTGTGTGTGGTGTGTGTGTTGTGATGATGGAGATGCTCCACATGCTCAATCTGCTACACATTTGTAGTAAGAGCAAGATAAATGCAACACTCCAACACTCTACTGCTAATGAACATAAACAGCAGGACACACACTCTCTCTCACACACACACACACACACACACTCTTGTGTGGTGCTTGTTTATGCGGTGCAGATGATTAAGAGCTAATTAAAGCGAGGCTGGCCGCTGCAGTAAGAGGCTGCTGGTAAAATTTACTGCCCTCTCCAAAAGCACGACAGCAGCCCTCACTCACCCTGCACACACCGAGAGAGAAGGAGAGAAAAGGAGAAGTACAGGGAGACGAGGAGCAGATAAAGAAAGACAGAATGGTGGGGAGGAAGGGAGAGAGAGTTAGGGAGAAAGAGAAAACAGAACGGATGGAGAGAAAGAGTGTAAGAGTGAGAAAGAGAGGAGAGAGGGAATTACACGGGAAGAGAGAGTTTTTGTGTTTTTCGGGATTCCTTCTTTCTTCCTTTCTTTCTTTCTTTCTTTCTTTTCATCCATCCATCCATCCATCCATCCATCTCTCTTTTTTCTTTCTTTCTATCTATCTGTCTGTCCATCCTTCTATCTATCTGCCTGTCTGTCCGTCCGTCCGTCCGTCCGTCCGTCTTTCTTTCTTTTTATCTACCTATCCATCCATCCTTCTTTCTTTTGTCCTTTCTTCCTTCCTTCCTTGTCTTGCTTTCTTTTTTTCCTTCCGTCCATCCATCCATTTTTCTTTCCTTCCTTCTATTGATCTTCCTTTCTTTATATCCACCGCTGTCTCTTTCCTTGTCTGTCTATCTTTCTTTCTTTCACTGTATCCATCCATTTGTCTACACTTGTTGATACGTTGCTTGTAAAGAACTGTGCTTTCCTGTGTTGTGTGCAGTAGTGTTGAGTAACGGTAGTGTTGAGTGTTTGCATATGTTGCAGTAAATCTGAACCTATGTTAGTTTCCCTGTCACCTCCCTGACCGTTACATTACCAACTGCCCATGGTCCAGAGGTGAGTATCCTTAATCACTGGACCGGCACCACCACAAACTGTGCTCTACACCTTCTCCCCACTGCACACGGTCTAACACAAACTCACTAAAGCAGGCGTGTAGAGTTGTGGTGTTGAAGGGCTGGTATCCTGGGGGTCTTCCGTCATGCTGGAGTTGAGAACACTGACACCTGGTCTCAGGTAGAAGCTGATCAGAACTCACCAGATGGAAATCTTGCTGGACCGCAACTGGACACTCCTGCAGCTAAAGACATGACATTGGTCGAGAGTGGAACCCGGGTCATCTGTCTGGAAGGACGTTATGTTCACCGCTGAAGCACCAGCGCTCCGGGTGTGAGTGTGTTGAGTAAAGAGCTGTGCTGTGTGAGGCAGGAGTGTGGAGTGTGTGAACGGTGACAGCTGCAGTAGTTATTACTCTCAAACTCTCTCTCTCACTTACATCTCTCTCTTATTGTCACTTTACTATGAGTGAAGTCACGCTGCTGCACCAAAACACCCTCTTACACCCCAGATGGAGCTGCTGACAAGAGTGACCACAAACACACCACACACACCCATGCTGTTGGTGCTAACCTTGATCATCTTGATGTTTAGACTAGCGCTGGATCATCCATACAAAACAAAAATCATATCTCTTGATGAAAATAATTATTTTTATTAGTTGCCAACTTATTTACTAAACTATTAGTTGTTTACATCATGTCGCCTACGTTATCAAATCATTACATTTATGTGAAATGTAGCTGACGACAGTTATCAATTATGATTAATTATTAAAATTTAAATGGTTGCGAACTAATTCACTATATCATTTTTATATCATTACGGAAGATAATGTGGCTAGCGGCACTGATCATTAAAATTTATAATCGTTTAGATAATTAATTGAAATAATTGCCATTAAAAAAGTTGCCAAATATGCAATCATTTAAGAATTGATTAGCTGTTTGTCATTACGTTACCTATGTTATCAAGTCATTACAGAGACATGGCTGGCAACAGTAAAAATCACTTATAATTGATCATTTAAAAAGTTGCTAACTAATGTACTAATCGGTTTGTTCTTTATGATAGAACGTTTGCTGGTGGTGCTCATTGATGTAATTGTTTATTAAAATAGTTGCTAACTGATTTACTAAATGATTAATTGTTTACATCATTATGTTGCCTACATTATCAAGTTATTGCCTAAAAGTGTTGTCAACAGTAATCAATTACAATTGATTATTAAAACAGTTGCGAGCTAATTTACTAAATGATTAGTTATTTATGTCATTACGTAAAACAGCGTGGTTGGCAACATTAATTAATTGAATCAGTTATTATCATTTATTAAAATAGTTGCCAACTTAATTACTAATCGATTAGTTGTTTATCTTTACGTTGCTTACGTCATTACCTAAAAACCTGGGGCTGGCAACACTGGTATAATCGATTACTAAAATAGTTGCAAAATTGATTACTCTTTTACATCATCATATTGTCCACGTCGCCGCATCATGACGTAAAAAAGTGTGGCCGCTGACACTAATCAATATAATCAAATGTTACGGTACAACTAATTTACTAATGGTTTAGTTGTTTACAATGTTGCGTTTTTACGATAACGATGATACTCGTGGTTCTATAATGTCAGTGTAACGTTGGGAAAACGCTGCTTGTTAGTTATGCCGCGCCCCCACGTCGAAGTTACCCTTATGCTACAAATGTTCACAACATGATTACACGCCTTTGTCCCATTCGTTTGTCAGCAGTGGAACTTTCACAAGCAGAATCTTGTGTCAATGCCAGCTCAACTCCATCTTAACCCTCGCTCGACGCGGCACTACGTTATCAATGTGCCTCAAAACCAGCCAATCACAGCCCTCCAATCAGTCTGCTGCACACAACATTGTGTTTGGGATAGTTTTGAAATATCGATGTGCAGTAGAACATGAGTGCGTCTGTGTTAAGGTCGGGGTCGTGTTCCGCTACACCACCGGCGCTCTTCAGCAGGGTCAGAGGTCACTGTAGTTTACACTGCGCTGTCGTCACGTTGCTGCTGTGTGATTGCACTCGAGCTGCTTCAGCTGTCTGCTAATGTGTGCTAATGTGTTACTAAAACATACTCTTACCGTCCCGGCGGGACACGCTAATACCCTCCGTCATCATCGCTAAGACTTCAGAGGCTTAACACCAGTAGCACTGCTGCTAATCGAGAATTACACTGCCACTATTATGCTAACTGTAAGTAGCAATTCTGATAATGCCACTGAGAATAACACTGGTGCTAACAACACTAAACAACACTTCCAGTTAAACTGCAACCTCAGAGTAACACTGCTGTTAACAACACTAGCTGAAAATGTCGCTAACGATGCTAACAATGCACTAATATTGCTAACTGTAAGATAAACTGCGCTAACTATTTGCTGCTAGCTGTGCTCATCGTGTGTTGCACTGCCACTAACAAAACCAACTCCAAGTTGCATAGCCACCAATGATGGTAACTAGCATTCGCTATCAGTGACACTAACATTAAGTTCCACTTGAGTGATGCTAACTGTAAATAGCACAGCCGCTAATGGCGCTAACTGCGAGGGTATTTGCCACTAATCATGCTAACTGCAAGTTGCACCGCCGTTAATAACTACAGCTAGAGGTATTTGCCACAAATCATGGTAAACCATTAATGCTAACTGCAAGTCACAGCTCTTGTATTGACATTAACCTTGACCACCATCGCTGCTAACATTGCCAACTGCACGTTGCATTTCTGCTAACAAAACTAACCCTGACTAGCGCCTTCCGCTAACGGTGTTAATCGCAAGTCCTGTTGCCTGCTGCTGATGCTAAGCATGAGCCGCACTGCTGCTAACTGAGAGTTGCTTCTGCTCATGATCCTAACTGCAAGTTGCGCTCACCAGTAGCACAACGCTAATGAGACTGAGTGGGTTTTATGAGCTGTATTCCTCTTTTTCTATCTGTTCATCCTGCTGAAAGAGAGCGTGGGAGGAGAGTGTGTGTGTGTGTGTGTGTGTGTGTGTGTGTGTGTCTGTAGCCTTGAGCTTCTCCTTCACACACACTTCCTCAAGCATGCTGAGTGAATAAAAAGAAATTAATTTTCAGCATGACTGCAAACACCTCTCTCTCTTTCTTCCTCTCTCCATATCTCATGTCCTCCACCTCTACTCTCTCTCTCTCTATCTATCTCTCTTTGTCTTTTTCTTCCGTTCCCCTCTCTCTCTCTCTCTCTCTCTCTCTCTCTGTCCCCCTTTTTCTCTCCCTCTACCTCTCTTCTTTCCTCTCTCCCTCTCTCTTTCTCCCTGTCCCTTGTTTCCTCTTTCTCTCCCTCTCTATGTTCTCTCTCTCGCCCTCACTATTGCCCCTTCTCCCGTTCTTTCTCTTTCTCTGACGCTCACCTCTCTTCCCTCTCCCTCTTCCCTCTCTCTACTTCACTTTTCTGTCTTCTCTCCCTCTGCCATTCTCTCCTTCTTTCTCTTATTGCTTCTCCCTCTCTCTCCTCCCTCTCTCTTTCTCTCCCCCTCTCTTCTCTCTCTGTCAGCCAGTTCTCTCGTTAAACTCTCCAGGGCAGGTCAATATGACTCAAAACTCCAATCACAGTGTTATTTGAGATAATGTCGATATGTGATCGATACTCAGAAAGAACCCATTTATCGATGCTCTCGTCTAATTGTTTAGATCTACTTAATGCATATTAATGTAGGAAAGAACAGTGAGAATGTGTGGACATGAGACGTGCAGTTTATCAAATAAAGAGAAATATGAAAAGTCTAAAACTGATGTCATTCAAATATGTAGTAAAATATATTCCGATTGTAGACAGTCCTGAACAGTGTGCAAATGCAGTATTTTACATTTCAAGTAGAGCTGCAACCAAGAGACATTTGGATGTTCGGTTGTTCAGTTTTTGTGCATCTGTTTATTAGAAGAGATTTTTTATATTATTCAAATTATTCTGAAATGCATTTTGTAAAAAAATTGACTAAAGATTTTAAATATTGGTTTTATATCTGATTGTGATGTTTAGGTTACAGCAGTGTTCTCATATTGACTCATGTCTGACTCTGTCTAAAACTACAACTCCCATGAGCACTTGCAACCTTGACAGCATGGCCACCTCGCTAGTTTATGTGTGTGATGCTTGCTTGTCTTGCTTGATGTCTGAACATTGTCACTTTAATCCCTATTAATTGATAAGGCAGAAACCTGCTGTCATTCAAGCGTCAGCCCCGCCCTGTGCTCCTGTGGCCCCGCCCCCTCTGCCTCCACATGCAGATGAGGTGTTTGATTTGTTGAGTGTGTTTTTATCACGCCGCAGCTCTGCTTCACTTAAGACCTTAAAACGTTTTTAAAGAGCCGGTAAAGAGATGGTAAAAAGCTGCACCAAATCCACCTCGTAAATACACGTGTTCGGAGCAGTCCTCACGCTGCAGCCCACTGTGTGTGTGTGTGTGAGGTGGCATGTGAAGTGGGTGAGATTTTCCATTTGGCGTCTCTTTGTTCTGCCGCTCGGCTCCGACAACTTTAATGTTTTTTAAATGACGTCAAACCAAAAACCAATCCTGAACTGTTCTGATCCTAGAATGAGAGTGAGTGATTATTTGTCATGGTGAACGCAGCACAGTCCACCACAACCACATGACCCATCCGTGAAGGAGCAGTGGCCAGCACACGGGGAGCAGTGCTTGGGGCTGATACCTTGCTCATGAGTAGCTCAGTGGTACCTTTACTGGTCCGGGACTTGAACTGACAACCTTCTGATCACAGGGTGAACTCCCTAACCGCGACACTAGCCCTGAAGTTAACAACAGTTTAAGTTCAGGAAATCTTACGATAAACTAAAAACTAGAGTTCTTCTTACTGTTCTTCTTCATCTTCTTCCTCGTTCTCTTCTTCTTCATCTTCTTCCTCCTTCTCTTCTTCTTCATCTTCTTCCTTCTCCTCTTCTTCTTTCTCCTCTTCTTTATTTTCTTCTTCCTCTTCTTCCTCTCCTTCTTCTTCTTCTTCTTCTTCCTTGTCTTCTTCTTTCTTACTCCTCCTCTTCTTCTTCATCTTCCTCCTCCATCTCTTCTTCGTCTCCATCTTCTTGTCTTCTTCTTCCTCCTCCTCTTCTTCTTCCACCTTTTTTCATCTTCCTCTTCTTCCTTCTCTTCATCTTCTTTTTGCTCCTCCTCTTCTTTTCCTCTTTCTTCTTCACCTCCTATCTCAGACAGCTTCTTCTTCATTGTCTTCCTCTTCTTCCTCTTACTCCTCCTCCTCCTCCTCCTCCTCATCTTCCTCTTCTTCTTCCTTGTCTTTATCTTCTTCCTCTTACTCATCTTATTCCTCTTCTTCTTCCTCCTCCTCTTCTTTTTCTTCCTTGTCTTTATCTTCTTCCTCTTCCTTGTCTTCCTCTTCCTCCACCTCTTCTTTACATTTCTTTCACTCACTCTTCCTCTTCTTCCTTCTCCTTTTATTTCCATTTCTTCCTATTAGTCCACTTCCTTAACTTCCTTCTTTTCATCTTCCTATACTTCCTTTCCTTATTCCTCTTCCTCCTCTTCCTCTTCTTCCTCTCTTTCTTCGTCCTCTTCCCATTGTTCTCTACATTATTTACTCTTTCTTTTCTTAGCCTTATATCCCCACTTTTTGGTCGTACAGTCACTACTCTTGGTTTAAATTCTGCTTGTGTTTCGTGTCAGTAGCTCAACTCCATCCCTCATTTTCCAGATATAAATCATGTAGTTCCCAAATTTGGCCACAAGGGAGAACTGTGCTGTTATTTTTCTTGTGCTTAGCTCGTTCCTGACATGAGCTTGCCCTGACTTCAGCAGCACGTAGTTTACCAGCAGCTCAACTGTAACCCACAGAAACATCTATAAGCAGCCAACATCATGTATTTTGTCATCCTTTTTAACATTTTCACCCTTTCATCCTTATCTTTCTTTTTTCGCGATCAAACCGTGTCTTTAGAGATCTTGCTGCTCTCTTTTTTAATACACTCTGTGGAAACGGAAAGCACCCATATGCCACTCGACACACACTCTCACACTCTGACACACACTCTCTCACACACCCACTCACTGATGCTGATGAGTCCCAGCGGAGCGCTCCGGCCCACATTTTGGGTTGCGTTAATTGGTGCATCAATAAGCCGTTCCAGATTCCCGTAATGAGCGCTGGCTATAAAACTGCATTGTGTACTAATGCGCTCCCATTACACACACACACACACACATACACACTTTTGCTTCAAGGACAAAAGAGGCGACGCTCAATGGGAGTGTTTACTCAGAACTCCTCGTTTAGCACCTTTAAAGCACTCCAGAGGTGATTTTATGAGGAGGAGGAGGAGGAGGAAGGTAGAACCTGGATAAAAGCATGAAAACCACAGCGCTCCCTCTAAACGCTCCACTGTTCCTGCTGCTTTGTTGTCTTCAGATAGAGACAGATTAGTACCTTGTATAGCTTTTAAAAAATCTTTGTACTTGATATTAAATTAAATTCTGATTCTGTTTCTGATTTTAGAGTGTGTAATCCAGCACTTAAAACTGGTTTTTGCTATAAAGACATGACTGAACATCAGTTACCAATATATTGAGATTTCTTCATTTCACATATACATTTACACAAGTACGTGTGGTGAAATGCACCCTGATTCCTTCCTCAGACTGTCCATATTAATATTTAATATTGAAATAAACGGATTAAATTAAAGTTACAAGAAACTAATGTTAGAACAATACAGATATAGAAATATAGAAAAATATGCGCTTTAAGATTATAAACAGTAACAGTTTGTAGCTATCCTCTTCTTAATCTTCCTCTTTTTCTTCTTTTATATTCTTATATTCCTCAGTTATGTATGTGTTTGGTAGAATTAGTTCCCTGAGAGATCAGTTTGTGTTATACTGAAACGCACCCTGATTTGTTCCTAAAACATATTTAAGTAGAACTTAACAAGCAAATTAATGCATCACAAGAAACTAAATAAAGGTTTAACATCTCTGTGTTAATGCAATTTAAAACGTGTTTGTAGCTACACGCTCCCCTCCACCTTCTCTAATCAAACGGGGTACCGACACCCCCAAACCCACGAGACTCAACCCACGCATCGCTGATGAGGTCGGGGATCCCAGAGCACAGGCTCCACCCCCAGTCTTGATCCCCAACTCCCCCTCATTAGCATAAATTGGTGAGGGGGCAGTTTGTGGCGTCAAACCCCCATCACACACATCTCACCCCTCACACCTTTGTTCCAGTTCCAGTTGATTGGCAAAAGATGGGACATGGGTATTAAATGGAAATCGGGTTCCAGATCGGCTTTATCTGTGTTTACATAAGACCTGTGTGTTGTGTTTCAGTGCAAATTAGTTCAAATCCACTCAGTATGAATCAGTACATTACAGAGCATTGTACAGATTAGTGCAGTTCAGTTCAGTTCAGTGCAAATCACTTCAAATCAGTACAGGTCAGTTCAGTGCACGATAGTTCAATACAGATCAGTACATTACCGGTCACTTCAGAACAAATCAGCTCAGCTCAACTCAGAGTACAGTACAGATTAGTCAGTTCAGTACATTACAGGTCAGTTTAGTATAAATCAGTTTGGTTTAGTTTAGGTATCAGTCAGTTCAGTCCCATACTTATCACTTGATTACTAATCAGTTTAGTTCAGTATAAAATAAGTTCAGTACAGATCAGTTCATCAATCAATTCAGTACAATTAATTTCATTAAGAGTTCAGTTCAGTAGTAATTAGTTCAGCTCTTTACTGTACAATCAACTAAGTACAGAAGAGTTCGAAATAAACCAGCTCAGTATAGAACAGTTCAGAACAGACCAGAACAGAACAGAACAGTTCAGAACAGACCAGCTCAGTACAGATCAGTTCAATATAAATCAGTTTAGTTCATTATAGATGAGTTCAATACAAATTAGCTTAGTATAGATAAGTTCAGTAGTAATTAGTTCAGTTCTGTACTGTACAATCAACTTACTACAGAACATTTCAGTACAAACCAGCTCAGTACAGAACAGTTCAGTTCCGAACAAACCAGCTCAGTACAGAACAGTTTAGAACAAACCAGTTCAGTATACAACAGTTCAGAAAAGACCAGCTCGTTACAGAACAGTTCCGAACAAATCAGCTCAGTACAGTTCAGTTCAGAACAAACCAGCTCAGTACAGAAGAGTTCAGAACAAACCAGCTTGGTACAGAACAGTTCAGAACAAACCAGCTCAGTTCAGAACAGTTCAGTTCAGAACAAACCAGCTCAGTACAGAACAGTTCAGTTCAGAAAAAAACAGCTCAGTACAGAACAGTTCAGAACAAACCAGCTTGGTACAGAACAGTTCAGAACAAACCAGCTCAGTACAGAACAGTTCAGTTCAGAACAAAGCAGCTCAGTACAGAAGAGTTCAGAACAAACCAGCTCAGTTCAGAACAGTTCAGTTCAGAACAAACCAGCTCAGTTTAGAACAGTTCAGTTCAGAACAAACCAGCTCAGTTTAGAACAGTTCAGTTCAGAACAAACCAGCTCAGTTCAGAAAAGTTCAGAACAAACCAGCTCAGTACAGAAGAGTTCAGAACAAACCAGCTTGGTGCAGAACAGTTACTGTTGTTTGATTGTGATGCAGCAATAATAAGTTTGCTAGTTTATGAGTGTGTGTGTGTGTGTTTGTGTGTGTAGTATGAGGTAAGCTGGAGTGTGTTTGACCCCTGGTGACCCATGGAGCATGTGTTAAGGTTCACATTTAAATACATATGAAGGCCAGTTTCCTCTCTGCTCGTGACATTTGGCTTTATTGATGTTGTGCTTCATGAAGCCGTTACAAGAGTGCGACTTGCTCCTCGTCAAACTCCTCCTCCTCCTCCTCTCAAAATGTCATCCCTCCCTCCCTCGCTCATCCCGGCGCAGCGCTAATTAAGCACGCCGGTGCTCAAATGAAGCCAAATTAGCTGTCACCGCCGTCACATTTAAATGAGGGATGCGCCAGCCTGGCCGGTAAACATTTAACTGATATAAATTGGCGTTTAAGTGCCGGCGTTAATGTCGAGCCCCAGGTTAGCGTGATGCGCAGCGGTAATGGACGTCGTGGCGGCTCTCGGTGGCGTTTAGGGGCTTTTGCGCCCGCCGAGAGCTTTGGGCAGATTAATCAGACGGTGAAGGGTTTTTACGAGCCCTCATAACCGCCGAAGCTCGACGAACACAACGAGGATGAGGACGCCAGTGTTTAATAAAGACACAAACAGATTGTAGTTTGGCGCTCGGACGACGGGGGAACCAGTGCAGGCCTGCTGTCACAACAAAGGACCAGGCGGCAGCAGCGGCCGTCCCCCCAGACTGTGTGTAAACTCATAATGTGTGGAGTCACATTCATTCTGGAAATGAAGGCAGAAGCCTTTTGGGGAACTTTGGGACAGATTTTAAAGAGGTTTCCTGCTGAAATGTGTAGAGCTTAAAGCAGTACTACAGCTAGGTTTAATTAAATCAGTTTATAATGGTCATAGCGTATTTGTTGGCTGCTGGTGGGGGCCAGCACCCAAAAATAAACCACAACCAAATGTAAGCTTTGCGTTTGACCCATTCGTGAAGGATCAGTGCTTTTTAGCAGCACCGGGGACCAGTAGTTTGGGGATGGTAGCCTGCTCATGAGTACCTCACTGGTACCTGGTACTGGTCTGAGACTTAAACCTTGAACCTTCCGATCACGGGGCCGATTTCCTAACCATTACGCTACCAACTGCCCCAGACAGAAGTATGTGTTTTTTTTGTGTTTTGTTGTGCTAACTGTGTTTTCTGTGTGTGTGTAGGCCCTGGAGAGCGAGTTTGTGTCATGCCAGCTGCACCACTGGATAGATCTGATTTTCGGCTACAAGCAGCAGGGTCCTGAAGCGGTGCGAGCGCTCAACGTCTTCTACTACCTCACCTACGAGGGAGCGGTCAACCTCAGCACCATCACCGACCCCCTGCTCAGAGAGGTGGGACCGTTCAACACACGGACGCACACACATACACATGTGCTACTGTCTGATGACGATGTGATACTTTTTGTGAGCATGGGATGCTTTCCCCTATGCATGTGATACCTTCTCATAAACATTTGATGCTTTCTCGTGAGCATGTTATACTGTCTCGTGAGCATGTTATACTGTCTCGTGAGCATGTGCTGTTTTCTCATGAACATGTGATACTTTCTCATGAACATTTTATGCTGTCTCATGAGCATGTGGTTTTCTCGTGAACATGTTATACTGTCTCATGAGCATGTGGTTTTCTCGTGAACATATACTGTCGCGTGAGCATGTGCTGTTTTCTCGTGAACGTTATAATGTCTCGTGAGCACGTGATGTTTTCACGTGAACATATACTGTCTCATGAGCATGTGCTGTTTTCTCGTGAACATGTTATACTGTCTCGTGAGCATGTGGTTTTCTCGTGAACGTTATACTGTCTCGTGAGCATGTGGTTTTCTCGTGAACATGTTATACTGTCTCGTGAGCATGTGGTGTTTTCTTGTGAGCACGTGATACTTTCTTGTGAGGATATGATACTTGGTCATGAACATGTGACACTTTCTTATGACCATGCAATACTTTCACGCACACATACACACACAAACACACACACACAGTCTCTGTATTACTATCTTTGTGAGGGCCTTCCATAGACTCCCATAACGACTAGATGTATATGATTTTACACCTACACCTAATCCTAACCCTGACCTTAACCTCAGTAACCAAAAGCACATCTTTTACCTCTTTTAGCTTCTCAAATAAAACAAGCACATTTTCTATAAAGTCATTTTTCCTCATGGGGACCTCTCAAATGTCCCCACAAAGCCCAAAAAAACAGATAAAAGTGATTTTAGGGGACAAAAGGTCCCCACAATGCGATAAATACATGGACACACACACACACACACACACACACACTCATTTACTATACATACATCACATGTACACGATTACCAGACCACTGATCTCACACATCAATTCACATACACAGCCATACCATCATACATACATACTTACACACACCACACAGTGTTCCTCGCCTTTTTTTCCAGTATAAAGTGTGTGTGTGTGTGTGTGTGTATGTGTGTGTGACCTCTTCTCTCCTCTGTGTGTGTGTTCTAACCTTTCCCATCTACCCAACTAAACTCCATTATGCTAAATAACAGCTCCACTACTCCATGCTTCTCACCCAGATTGGCTTGTCAAGGGCTGGAGTAAATCAGCTGATCCTAGGAGCATGACCAAGAGTGTGAGATGGTGTGTGTGTATGTGTGTGTGTGTGTGTGTGTGTAGGGGTCGTCTCCATCATTTAAATGTGTAGAATATAAAAGGACCTCATCAGTGACGGGCCACTGGTCCTGATGAGATTGGCATCGCCTGCATCCTCCGACCCCCACTTCACCTCATCATCTCCTTCTCTACCCTTCTTGCAGAGTGTGTGTGTGTGCGTGTGTGTGGGTGTGGGTAAGAGCAGTGCTGAGAACAGAAGGTCTGTATTAGAGGGTATTTCCAGATACACTGTCGTCTGTGTTGTGTCAGTGGCTCTAATGAGATCACCGGAGGATTTCCCATGGAGAGCAGAAAAAAGAGAGGGAGGATTTGTGGAACTCAAACTGCACTCAACCAAAAGAAGCAAGAGAGAGAGGAGGATGACGAAAGAGAGAGAGAGAGAGGTGGGGGAGTGGTGGAGAAATCCCTGCGCTTCCTGCTCCCCTAATACTGCTGGAGCCGGAGTGACATTAAGTAGGAGGGAGTTTAACATAATGGCTAGAAAACTCCCTCTCTCTCTCTCTCTCTCTCTCTCCCTCCATCTCTCTCTCTTTCTCTCTCTCCATCTCATCTCTCGCTCCGTCTGTCTCTCGGAGGTGAGGCGTATGTGGGATGCTCTGGTTTCAGTCAGGCTGGAGAGGTTCAGGCTTTTTGGGGGAGATTCCTTCTGAAATCCCACCTGACTTTTCCCACCGAGCTTTCAGCCAAATGCTGTCACTCACACACACTTACACACACACAAACACACACCCAAACCCGCACTTATGTACACACACACACACACACACACACACACATATACGTCATGTCTGTGACCTTTTTCTGTCTAATCTGTGTTTTTATCTGGGAGTGTGTTACTTGGTGTTTTTAGACTGTTTTATGTGGTTTCCTCCCCTGATTTGAGACGTTTGTCAGCACAACACCAACTCCCTCTAATCCCTCCATCTCTCTCTCTCTCTTTCTCTCTCGTTTTTTTTTCCCTCTCTCCAACCATCTCACTCTCTCTTCATCTCTCCCTCGTTCTCTCTTTCTCCAGGCGGTGGAGTCTCAGATCAGGAGTTTTGGTCAGACTCCGTGCCAGCTGTTAATTGAGCCTCATCCACCCCGAAGCTCTGCCATGCAAGTGGTGAGTCTCTCTCTCACACACACACACACACACACACACACACTCATCCTTGTACTTATATAGTAGTGAGGACCTCCATTGACCTCTATATTACTGTATCTAAATAATACTACACCTAACCCTAAACGTAACCCTAACCATAACCTCAGTAACCAAAAGCTAATCTTTCTACACTTTTAGTTTTGCAAATAAACTTGTATTCTTTTTGTGAACGCAGTTTAAAGAAGTGAGGACCACTAAAAAAGACCTCACTTCCCAAAAATGTCCTCACTCTGCTGGTTAAAAACTCATTTTGGTTCTCACTAAGTAGGAAGTACAAGAACACACACACACACACATACAGTTGCACATCACTGCACTTAGAACCTACAATATCAGTTAATATCAGTACTCTCTAAACCTAAATGCCCCCAGATGCCCCTCAGTCCCCTCAGTACCCTGTGTATGTGTGTGCACTGACCCAATCCAGCCCGTCCCTCACTGCCCCATCATCCACAAACACACCGCCGCCTGCCGAGGAAGTCCACTTGATGGTTGGCTGATTTTCCTGCTGTGCATTTAGGCAGCTGGGTGTGTGTTAAGAGTCATTTCCCTTTTAGTATTTCTAAAGTCAATTAAAGGGAATCTGCAGATTACTGTAGCTGCAGCTGTACGTGCAGCGTTCCAGCACGGTGACGTCTCCTACTGCCCTAACGCCATCAAGAGGAAGCAGAAGAATCTTTATTTATACGGCACCTGGAACGTTCTGCAATTATAAGTCATACAAGATTACATCAGGGGGTATATTTGACACTGTTGTGTGGGAGATGACCTGTAGTTGGTGCAGGTTTATTTTATAGCAGCAGTGAGCTCATAGTTGGTACTGAACCATGTTGGGTTGAGTTTGCAGTTCAGGCTGATTTGTAGTTGGTATTAGATGGTAGTTGGTGGTAGTTTATTGGTAGTTGGATTATTGTAGGTACTGTTTTTTTGAGTATTGTTAATATTGAGTGTTGGTTCGTAGTCGGACTGTGGTAGTGGGGTTGCAGTTGGTATTTGCTAGTTGTCTGGTTAGTTTGGAGTTTCTGTTGGTGTAGTTGAGTTTGGTAATGTAGTTGTTTTTGAGGATGGTTTTGTGATTGGTGTTGGTTTGTAGTTGGTTTGCTAGTGAGACTGTAGCCGGTATTTGAAAAATGTCTTGGGTAGTTTGGAGTTGGAGTTATAGTTGTGTTAGTGGAGTTGTAGTTAGTGGTGTGTTAAGTTGATTTTTAGTTGATTTTGGATTGATATTAAGATGTGTGTTGGTTTGTATGTGGAGTTTGATTGTAGGGTTGTAGTGTGTATTCGATAAAGGTTGGGTTACTTCGTAGTTGGAGTGGGGTCGTAGTTGGTTTTGCATTGTAGTTGATTTTGGATTGATACTGGGATTTTTGTTGCTGTATAGTTGAGGTTTGATAGTGGAGTTGCGGTTGATATTTGATAATTGTTTTTAGTTAGCATTGTAGTTGAGGCTTGAGGATAACTGTCTGGTTAGTTTGGAGTTTAGTTTTGTTAATGGGTTTGTAGTTAGTGCTGTTTTTAAGGATGGTTTTGTATTGATATAGGGTTAAGATCAGGATCTGGATTAAGAGCTGGTTCTGATTTAATCCTTTCTCTCTCTGTCTCTCTGTGTTACAGACGCCACTGATGTTCACGGAGCAGATGCAGCAGGATGTGATCATGGTGCTGAAGTTTCCCTCCAACTCTCCAGTGGTGCACATTGCTGCCAACACGCAGCCTGGCCTCAGCACCGCCGCCATCGTCACCGTCACCGCAAACCGCCTCTTCGCCGTCAACAGGTGGCACGGCCTCACTGGTGAGCACCACAGTATTATGGGAAACACAGAAATTCTGTATTGTGATCACTTTTGGTTTTCAATAATAATGACAGAATATCATGATAATATTTTTGACCACATCGAAAAGCTCTGTGATGTACACACATATTGTCATTATCAATTGCAATATTACAGCAAACACACGGTTAATTTAGAGATTAAACAATAAGCAATTTTTACTTTTAAAAATTGTCATAAATCTAAACATTATTTTCAAGGGTTTCATTATAAAACAGTATCATTTTTGAAAGAATGGCTCACATTTACCAATAGTATTGTTTTCTCTTAAAATTGTTCTTAATAAAGTTTAAACATTTAAATAGTGTAATATTATTTAATTGTAACATTTGCGTTTCAAAACCTGTGTTTCAAGTAGGGCTGGGCGATATGACCTCAAATCAGTGTCACGATTAATTTAACCTCGATTATGATTAATCAACAATTATTTTGGTTTTGGCGTTTTTGAGGGGATCACTCATATGCCTTGCACTGTATACAGATGATCCCAGAGTTACGATGGTTAGACTTACGATTTTTCAATCTTGATGATAATAGTGATACGACAAAATTGTAAAAATATTTTAAGTTTTGTGCAGAAGGCAGTCCTCTGTGATCAGAGTGTCCCGGACCAGTAAAGGTACCACTGATGTACTTGTGAACAAGGTACCGTCCCCAGGCTACTGCTCCCTGGGTGCTGCCCATGTCAGCTGCTGTGCTGTGTTCACAATCAAATAATCACATACTCACTTAAATTAAATTAAACAGAAGTTCCTAATCATTTGGCTGGTTAGGTTAATGGACAGGGCCAGTAGAGAGAGAGATCACATGTTAAATGTGATAACATCACATCACGTCTGCAGCTGTTTGCTGAGCTCCTCTTAGAGAGAGATAATCCTCCTCTCCAGAGATCTGCTGATAATCTCAATGTTTGTCTTTCATCTTGAGGCGTTGTGTTCATCCCTCTCTCTCTCTCTCTCTCCTCTCTGGAGATGTGATGTGGATGGAATGTGACACTTCCTCTCTGTACCTTCCGCTTCCTGTCCACTTCCATACATCACTCCTCCTCTCCCGATCTCTGTGTTGATGTGTTAAACATGCTTCTGATGGTGTGAGAGTGTTGGAGATGATTAGAGACTTGAGTTTTATCTGCAGCTACCTGGCCATCAGTACGGAATACGATAGAAGACACACCTCCACGACTCGAAATGACAGGTTCTCATGATCTCAAGATAACGAGAAACAATAACCCACAAGATCATGAGAAAAAGTAGCTTGTGAATGTGGTTATCTTGAGATCACAAGAAAAACGCCTTAGTTATCTTGAGATAACGAGTAGCTTTCTCAAGATCCTTAGTTATTCTAAGGATCTTCATCAAATTATTTTTTCTTGTGGTGTCAAAATAACAAATGCCATTTTCGTGAGATCACAAGCTCTCAAGATAACTCACAAGATCATGAGAATAACTTGCCAGTGACCTTGACCAAACGACTTGTTCATTCTCTTGTGATCACAACTTCTTTTTCTTGAGAAGCTGTTTTCACAAGATCATGAGCTAGTTTTCACGTGACCTTGAGATAAGAGTTATTTCTCAGTATCATGAGTTATTTTCCTTGTTATCTTAAGATCATTTTTCTTAGCTGTGAGTTTTCTTTCAGATTTTTTTAACTCTGCGAAAATAATCTCTAAAGAGCAACTTTGATTATCTCAAGGTCACAAGCTAAATAAATCCTGATCTTGAGAAAGCAGCTTTCACTCATCAGTACTAACTCTACTGTCTACAAACCACAATGCACTGAACAAAGACAGGAACTGAGACTATTAATTAGTTGAACTTGTTGAAAATGTAAAATCATGTGATCTCTCTCTCTCCCCATCTCTCTCACTCACTCTCTCCATCTCTCTCTCTCTCTCTCTCTCCCCATCTCTCCCCATCTCTCTCACTCACTCACTCACTCACTCTCTCTCTCTCTCTCTGTGTGTCTGTCTCTCTGTCTCTCTCTCTGTCTCTCTCTGTCTCTCTCTCTGTCTCTCTCTGTCTCTCTCTCTATCTCTCTCTGTCTCTCTCTCTATCTCTCTCTGTCTCTCTCTCTCTCGCTCTCTCTCTCTCCATCTCGCTCTCTCTCTCTGTCTGTCTCTCTCTCTCTCTCTCTCTCTCTGTCTCTCTCCCCTTTCTCTCCTATCACCTCCCCTTTTCATTCTCTCTCTCTCTCTCTCTCTCCATTCTTCTCCATCTATCTCCACATCTCCCTTTCTCTCTCTCCCTTTCTTCATGTCCCTTTTCCCATCTCTCTTTGGACCTTTCTCTGTTTCTCTCTTTCTCATTCCCTCTTTCTTCCTCTCCCTCTCCCTCCCTCCTCTCTTCCCTCTGTCTCCCTCCTCTTTCTCCATCTCTCCATTTCACTCTTGCTCTCTCGCTCTCTCGCTCTCTCTCTCTCTCTCTCTCTCTCTCTCTCTCTCTCTCTCTCTCTCAGGTCACCAAACCTCTACATCTCCGGAGCAGCAGTACCAATTGCCAGTGGAGATCGACCCTCTGATAGGTGTGTGTTTATGTGTTGTGTGTGTGTTGTCACTCGTGTCTGCGGTGTCGTGTGATTTGCTGTGGTTCTGACTGTGGGCGTGTCTGGGGGCGGAGCCTAGAGCTGTTTATCACTCATTCAGGCTCCACTCAGCATTTACATGCAAATTGGAAAGCAATGAGGTGTGGCCCTGCCTGTATATCACACACACACACACACACACACTCTGTCTGTGCAGTGTCAGAGTAAATGAGTATGGATGGTGTAATGATCTCTGATTGAGAGGATGTCAACACGGCGTGGCCTCCTCTCATCTCACCGCGCTGATGGGACGAGTGTGTGAGTGTGTGTGTTCTCTCTCTTAAAGCTCTTGGCGTAAATGGCGTGTAGTGCTACTTTAGAGTAAATGAGGCGTTTGGAGTGAGCTGGGTGAGGGACGTGAGAGACACAGCGACGCACTCGTCTACTCTCAGCGCTCTCTCTTCATGTTAAAGAGGGTTGTGGTCGCGTCTCGTACGTGTGTCAGCGTGTCAGGGTCGAGACGTAACAGCAGGGTTAGGGTTTGGGTTAATCCCAGGGTGAGGATGTTAATTACAGGATTATTATCTGAGGTAAATCTGCTTCTGGTGCTGTGATAACCTTCAGCAACAATATCACAGCTTCATAGTATGTGCACACTCAGAAATATCTGGTGAGAAGTCAAAAATGTCTTGTGCACACTTCAAAAAATATTTTGCACTGGGAGTTATCTTCTGAGCACTTGGAAATATTTGTGTGCAGTGTAAAATATCTTGTGAGCATTAAAAATATGTATATAACACACATGTATATATCAGCACATGTCTTGCGAGCACCTTTAAATTATTCTGGGAGGATTTTAAAATATCTTGTGAGCACTCAAACGTATCTTGAGGAATCAAAAATGTCTCATGATCAGCTTTTATTTTTGAGATTCAAAATTAAAATAAAAAACAGAGCTCCTGTTGAGTATAAAGTGAATTTACATTTACATTTACATTTACAGTATTTAGCAGACACTCTTATCCAGAGCGACTTACAACAGTGCTTTGTGGTCCACAACTGTTCTTAGATCTGTAAGCTGTGTCAGCAACTGTATTTAAACCAAATTACCACAGACTAAGTTTTATACCTTGACGAAAAATAGGTTAGAGAAAACGAAAGTTCACAGACAGACATACGTTAGTTACAGTATGTGCGATGTCTGATCCATGTTTTGATTTTGGATGATGGCTGTGAGATCGTTGATTGTTGAATTGATGTATCATTACAGCCGTAGAGTTGATTTTCATCTCTCTCTTTCCTGGTAGCGAGTAATGTTGGAACCCACAGGAGACAGATCACTGATTTGCTGGACCAGAGCATTCAGGTGAGCTCCCAGTGCTTCATCATCACCGCCGACAACCGCTTCCTCATCCTCGCCGGGTTCTGGGACAAGAGCTTCCGTGTCTACTCCACCGACACCGGTAACCTTGGCAACAGCACACACACACACACACACACACTCTATGCACCCTTACATCCCGTAGACATAATGATGTCTAGACAAAATTGGCCTAAACATTTTCTGCTTATGTAATTATTTTAGTACAAAATACATCACAGCAACAACCAAACAGCTTTTTAATACCCATCGGTAGGTCAGGTCCCCAGTCCTAAAATTTGTACCCCAGAATAAGTCTAGCTCCTAATAAATGCTCAAAATTGGTGTAATGAGGGAGCACGCAATAGTCTCATTTATTATACATTTTCTGACTCCATAGCAACGTGCAGGTGTAGAATGTCAAATCTGTCCTCAAAATATATTTTGGAAAACCTTACGGTTTATAGAGCAGTACGGTACTAACCCTGGAGAGGGAGAGCAGGGGGACTCACTACTGTAGAATCACATTGTATTGTCCAGATACTACACACACACACAGAAATGCAAGCATGTGTGTGTAGGCAGCCCTCCAAGCGCAAATATTTACAGTGTAGTGTGAATCGGGCAGCATTTGAACACATCTGCGCTGTGTAATTAGAGGCTGGAGGATTTTGATGCTTGATCAATTTTCCAAACTGTGATAGAAGTGCACGAGTTAACTTGTTTTTATCTACTAGTGCATTTAAAAAAATTAGGACTATTGTGAAAATATTTATTCACATATTCTGTATTTATATTATGTAAAGCTTTTTTTATCTTAATGTCGATGATGATGACGGACGATAGTGATAGGAATTTATTCAAACTCAAAATCAGAGATTCTGAGATAGTTTTGAGATGCTGGATTTCATGAGGTTTCACCTGTAATCGTCAACATTTAAACAAAAAAGGCTTGGAATATTTCACTTTATGTGTGATGAACCATTGTCTTCACTATGTTCTCTATATGGCAGACTAGTATTAAGTGAAGATTTTAAACAGAAGATTGTGTTTGGAGTACTGACGAGTGGTGTGTGTGCAGGTAAGATGAGTCAGATCGTGTTTGGTCACTGGGACGTGGTGACGTGTTTGGCTCGGTCTGAGTCCTACATCGGTGGAGATTGTTACGTTCTGTCAGGATCTAGAGACGCTACGCTGCTGCTGTGGTACTGGAACGGCAAACAGTGCAGCATCGGAGACAACAGCACCAGTAAGAACGCGCAGACACACACACACACACACACACAATTTGCTGAACTGTGATTAACTTATGCAAGTAGTATCCCTGGCTACACTCACCTGAATCAAACTATCAGCTCAACTCAAATAAATCAATCAGTTTAATCATCTTTTAAATGGTGTTATTCATTAATATACACATGGGCACAAACACATACACAAACGCATACAAATGAAGTTACAAAGGGTCCTACAAACACCTTTTTACAAAACGAAAACCTTAAAACACCTTTTTAATTAATTTTGTAATAGTAGAAAAAGTCTGAAAAACAACCCCTTTACAAGTTTTAAAGGTAAAAACCCTAAAAATGGCCTATTTACCAGTTTTAAAAGTAGAAATCCTAAAAATGCACCTTTTACAAGTTTAAAAAATTAAATAAATCCTAAAAACATCCTTTTTACAAGTTTCAAAAATTAAATAAATCCTAAAAACACTCCTTTTACAAGTTTAAAAAATTAAATAAATCCTAAAAACACTCCTTTTACAAGTTTCAAAAATGAACTAAATGTCTAGATAAATGAATAAAACTCTTTCACAAGTTTTAAAAATAAAAACCCTAAAAATGCACTTTTTCAACATTTAAAAGTTAAAATCTGAAAAAATGTACCTTTTACAAGTTTTAAACATAAAAATCCGTTGCAGCTTTTCAATATGAAACAGTGACCATGTAAAAATGATGTTGATGTTTATATTTACTGTTTGATACTGGCATTTTAGCTGTTAAAACTTACTTTGAAGACTTTGTTCACCTGTTGTGTTTGATAAACAGAATGATAAAAAGTGAATATTCAAATAAGTAAAAGTCTGCTGTGTATATTTAACTCGAAATGCTGTGTGTGTGTGTGCATGTGCGTGTGTGTGTGTGTGTTCAGCGTATGAGTGTGTGATGTTGTGCAGGACTGAAATCAAAGGGATTATATAAACCATGAAATTGTGTGTGTGTGTGTGCGAGAGAGAGAGAGTAAGAGTAATGAGTATTAGTACACAATAAGTGTAACTGCCGGCTCTAATGCCATGATGTGATTCAACACACACACAGACACACTAACATATGGCCACAGCACTGATCAAAGCCTCCCCCCCCCTCACACACACACGCACACACACACACACACACTAAGCTGCTCCAAGTCTCAGAGTGTGTGTAAGTGTTGGATTACAGATGGAGGGGGATTTATGGCTAATTGTGATTCATTTAACGAAGCTGTGTGTGTGTGTGTGTGTGCCTGCCTGCCTGCCTCTCTGGTCAGCTTCATATGCAGGTTTGGTGTTTACTGTTAACCATGTGGTGTGTTAGTGTATAGCGATGTGTGTGTGTGTGTGTGTGTGTGTGTGTTTCCTCAAAAATTTGAATATCATGAAAAATCATCACATAAAGCATCACATGTGTTATATTAATTACACATGGATGAAAGATTTCAGTCTTCTTTTGTTGAATGATTGTTTCTGGAAACTTGAAAATGAGATTTTCTAATCATTTGAATCTCCAACATTAAAACAAAAAGGTTTTTGGAAGCTTATATGAAGTTAATTTTTTAAATTAAATAATGAGATCATTTGATGTTTTTTATGATATTCTAATTTCTTGAGATGCACTAGTACTGAAGCCGGTGTTTGTAAGTGTGTAAGGCAGCATGTGTGATTTTGTACAGTCTACACTGCCATCTAGAGTTAGCAAATTGATCTACATCATGAGTCCAAAAAAAGGGAGCTCTGTAACTTTGACCATAATATCATCCAAAAATGAATTTAGTGGTTCGGATAATGAATGAACAAATGGATCATTTTAGTGTTGCATTTAGAATTCCCTGTCAAACAATTAGCGATTATAACTTTGCACCTTAAACCTGTAGCTACAATACCTAATGAAATGACAATTACAAACAGCGTCGGGCCTCATTCACCAGCCGCTCTTGTGAAGAAATTAGCTGTTAAAACTCACACTCTTTTCAGAAAGATACTGACATTCTTCTCATTACATCCCTTTTTCTCCATCAACCTTAACTTTTAAACAGCTGACACCAAATACGCTGGAGACGCTCACAGCACTGATCTAAAGTGTTTTGCAACTTACACTCATTAACCCCGTCTTTCTTTTTCATCATTAACTGCAGTGTAATTTCCAGTGTTTAACAGCTGATAAAGTCTAACACTTTAACACGACGTTCTCCATTCTACTTTACTGCTCTCTCATCCTTCCTTTTTCTTCCTGCTACCATTACATATTTTACTGTAATGTTTACCAAAATGTCAAGTAAAATTAAAGGTTTTTAAGCACACACCAACCAGATGCTGAAGCATTTCTTGCGTTTTGTGGGAAAACCTTACCTTATGGGGAAGAAAATGTTAGTTTTGAATTCAGTGCCCTAAAATCATAAGGAACAGTTGAAATATTGAAGACAATATGTTAACCCTAATCTTTCAAATCACTGAATTTTGAGGGATTTGACGTTGAAATTTGGAGGGATTTGGTGTTAACATTTGATGTGGGACTCTTACCTGGAATTATGGCAGATAGAAAACACACCTGCAGTACTGTACACACACAGACACACACACACACACACACTGCTACTTTTATCACTATTGTTCCCTCCAGTGGTCTCAGTGAGAACTGAATTTAATGTTGTGTGTGTGTGTGTGTGTGTGTTCTCTCAGCAGAGTTTGTGACTCCTCGTGCCATTCTGACAGGCCACGACTGTGAAGTGACATGTGCGAGTGTGTGTGCTGAGCTGGGTGTGGTCATCAGCGGATGCAAAGGTAACACACACACACACACACATACGCACACAGTTGAGATATGATGTGTGAAATAGGGGTGTAAATGGCAAGTTTTATCACAATATGATTATTATATACGTTGATATATCGATTCAGTGAACAACTGTGCCAGTATCACAAAGTCTGTTATGATATGATTTCCACTCGATTGAATCCACTTCCTCATCAATCGATATGAGACAATATCATATGCTGATTTAACACCATCACTTTAATAAAATGCAGTATTTCTGATGTCTAAATGATGCTTTAATTTTGGGTTGATGGGGTAGGGTTGTTAATCATTGAATCGATGTTTTCGTGAATCGTTATAGCCCTACTGTAAAACTCTGGTATTAACGTTGTGTATGTGTTTTGTGTGTGTGTTAGAGGGTCCGTGTCTGATCCACTCGATGAACGGTGAGCTGCTGCGCACTCTGGAGGCCCCCGGGGGCAGTGTGGGGCCCCGGCTGCTGCAGGTCTCCCCCGAAGGCCACTGTGTGGTTTACTACGAAAGAGGACACTTCACCGTCTACAGCATCAACGGCAAAACACTCGGAAACATAGAGCTGGATGACACCGTCAGGGTACAACACACACACACATACACACACACACACACACACACTTGTATTACAATAACAGTAAGGTCTTTCCATTGACTCCCATAATGACTAGATGTAAATAACCCTAGCTTAACCTTGACACTTGACCTCAGTAGCCAAAAGATAACCTTTTAGTTTCTCGCATAAAATATGGACATTTTCTATAAATGTGGCCTGGTCCCTACAAACCACAACGTCCCCACAAACCATAAAAATGTCCCTACAAACCATAAAGAATGAGCAAATCATAGTTTTTCCTATATTTTAGGACACAGTCAGGTCCTCGCAAACGCACACACATAGAAATCCTCACAAAGACACAAAAACAAATGTATTGTAAGTTTTATTATGGTTTAGAGGTCATTTTTGCGGTGTAGATTTCTGGGTTAATGGTAGACTTCTTCGTGTTAAACGTTGTGGCTGGAGTTTTCTGGATAAAACATTGTTGCTAGGGTTTGAGGAGGAGAATATTTTATACCTCTTTTAATTTATTACATCAGACTTGACACTCATTTACAAATGCAGTTTTCCATCATGAGGACCCGATCTCACATACACACACTCATGCACAAAAAGCCACAACAACAAATCTCACATTTTCCTGTCATTTGGAAGACAAATTGCAAATACTTAAAGACTTGCTCACACACATGGATTTCTCTGTTGTTAGAATTTGGCAACCCTACACTTCTCCCTTATAGTTAGAGTGTAGAGTTGCATGGGGCCCTAACTGCAGTCTGTGTAAAAGTGAGAGGGTTGCTCTGTGTGTGTGTGTGTCTGATAACAACCTTTTTAACAAGTTCATGGGTCATACACACATACGCAAACGATTGCGTTAATGGAGTTATAAATTCAGTCATCGCCCCGACCAGACAGAGGTCAAACCCCAGAACAGACAGAACTAAGGGAGGTGAAAAGGGGGAAAATGTATTTGTGTGTGTGTGTGTGTGTGTGTGTGTATGCATGTGTTTTGGTTGGGAGCAGTGCTGCTGAGTATTACTGTATATGTGAGTTATGGGGGTCTTGTCGGTTCCCCCACTGCTGCTCCTGAAGCAAGAGTGTGATTTATAAACCTGGTTTCGGACCCCCTGCTGGTCCCAGACCCGGTCCATCTTACACACACACACACTCTGATACACACCGCGGTGCTGTTCCACACTCGTCTACATACCAGCGCAGTGGGGACCAGACTAGACGGGCAGTTCCTGAAGAAAGTGTGTGATTGTTGTGTGCTAAAAATGTAGAATGGGATAAAAGGGTAAAACTGTTAAAAATGTTGAGGATTACAACTAAAGGTTTATGAAATCCAGTATCTTTCATTGCTGGAATATCTCATTTTGAGTTTGAGTAACTGCTATTGATGTCGGTCACAGTCATCATCACAACAAAAAAAGGCTTGAAATGTTTCACTTTACTTTGTAATACATACAGCATATTCGTCATCAGAGTCAGATTTATTTGCCATGGAGGTCATGTTTCCAGTGGTTACTGTCTCTCTACTTAAACATATTAGATTAAAAGATAACAGAGATTAAAAATACTTCAAGACAGATCAATATACAATGAGCACTAACAATATACAGACCATCTAAAAAAATTTGAATATCGTGGAAAAAGTTCAATATTTTTTGTCACTTTTGTCAGTGTGTGAAACTCATATATCATATAGATTCTTTACACATAGAGTGAAATATTTCAAGCCTTTATTTCTTGTAATTTTGATGAGTATGGCTTACAGATAATAAAAACCTAAAATTCAGTGTCTCAGAGAATATTACGTAAGATCAATAAAAAAGGATATTTTAAACAGAAAGTTTGTTCATTTCTACGCACTCAATACTTGGTTGAGCCTCCTTTTGCATGAATCACTGCATCAATGCGGCGTGGCATGGAGGCGATCAGCCTGTGGCACTGCTGAGGTGTAATGGAAGCCCAGGTTGCTTTGATAGCAGCCTTCAGATCATCTGCATTGTTGGGTCTGGTGTCTCATCTTGCTCTTGACAATACCCCATAGATTCTCTATGGGGTTCAGGTCAGGCGAGTTTGCTGGCCAATCAAGCCCCGTAACACTGTGGTCATTGAACCAGCTTTTGGTACCTTTGGCAGTGCGGGCGGGTGCCAAGTCCTGCTGGAAAATGAAATCAGCATCTCCATAAACCTTTCAGCAGAAGGAAGCATGAAGTGCTCTAAAATTTCCTGGTAGATGACTGCGTTGACTGTGAACTTCAGAAAACACAGTGGACCAACACCAGCAGATGACTTGGCACCCCAGATCATCACTGACTGCGGAAACTTCACACTGGACCTCAAGAAATGTGGATTCTGTGCCTCTCCACTCTCCTCCAGACTCTGGGACCTTGATTTCCAAATGACATGAACATTTACTTTCATCGGAAAAGAGGACTTTGGACCACTGAGCAACAGTCCAGTTCTGTTTCTCCTCAGCCCAGGTAAGACGCTTCTGACGTTGTCTCTGGTTCAGGAGTGGCTTGACACGAGGAATGCGACATTTGTAGCCCATGTCTAGGATTCGTCTGTGCGTAGTGGCTCTTGATGCGCTGACTCCAGCCTCAGTCCACACCTTGTGAAGCTCCCCCAAATTCTTGAATGGATTTTGCTTGACAGTACTGCGGTTATCCCTGTTGCTGGTGCACCTTTTCTTACCACACTTTTTCCTTCCACTCAACTTTCCATGAATATGCTTGGATACGGCAATCTGTGAACAACCAGCTTCTTTAGGAATGACCTTTTGTGGCTGACCCTCCTTGTGGAGGGTGTCAATCACTGTCTTCTGTACATCTGTCAAGTCAGCAGTCTTCCCCATGATTATGTAGCCTACTGACCCAGACTGAGAGACCAACTAAATGCTCAGGAAACCTTTGCAGGTGTTTTGAGTTAATTAGCTGATTAGAGTGTGACACCATGACTTTCCAATATTGAACTTTTTCCACAATATTCTAATTTTCTGAGACACTGAATTTTGGGTTTTCATTATCTGTAAGCCATAATCATCAACATTACAAGAAATAAAGGCTTGAAATATTTCACTCTATGTGTAATATATAATATACAGCAGAATATAAAATATACAGTAGAATATGCAATATATAATATACAGCAGAATATAAAATATAAAGTAGAATATACAATATAAAATATACAGTAGAATATACAATATAAAATATACTGTTATTGAACAGGTGAAGACTGGTTTTTATTGAAACATCTGGTTGAGCTCAGGAGTAACAGTATCCGGTGATATTTGAGTTGCTGTTTGTGATTTGATGTGACTGGAAATGATGGTGTTGTATCAGTATGTGATCACTGGTCAAATGCAACTCAGTCAAACAGCAATCGTATCATTGCAGACGTGGCATCGTTGTGCGCTGAATCAATATAAAACGTATCGTGATGGAACTTGTGATTTACAGCCCTGGTGTGTTGAGTAAGTGAAGTTAAGTTAGTGATTGTGCACATTATCTGTAGTGTGTGTTTCCTGAGGGGCACTTTAAAGGTGCAGTGCTGCTCATAGGGGCGGAGCAGAAACAGACGAGGGGAATAAATCTGATGTCGCACTGCTGGAGTCCGACGCTATGGCGACGGAGGTGGGATGAGTGTCTGGCTCCCCTGCGTCTGTTTGGCTGCAGGAAAGGGGGCGGGACTTCCTTCTCTCCAATTCGTTTAAAATCATACCGTCCTAACGTTAAAAACACACTCCAGCTCCACCCGAACACACACCTCCCACACATCCACCCAGGCCTGCCTGAGAGAGAGAGAAGAGGAACGGATGGAGTCTCCTGTAACGTCTGGACTGTTTAAGATAACGTTTTGTCTAAAGATGGAGAGAGAAAGCAACAGATGGAGGGAGCAATGAAGAGAAAGATGATGAAATATATATAAATAGAGAGAGACGGAGAAAGATGGCAAAGAGAGTGATGGTGGTGGTTTATAATTTTTATTAGAAGTGAACAAATAAATATAAATATTATAGAGTTTTTACATGTCACAGTTTAATAGAGATATGACTTTAATAATGACAACTTTTATCACATTCAGGGATAAACATACGCCAAATACACTCTGACATCTTCACATTGAGAGAGGGAACTGAGGTCAGGATATATTCATGTCTACATCATCACATTTCACTACAATACACTTACACATATTTACATATCTGATGAGAGATGAGATGAGGCGAGGTGAGGTGAGGCACAGATGAGATGAGGGTGAGATACAGGGAAGATGGAGGTGAAATAGGTTTGGATAAGATGAAGGTGAGATGGAGATGAGATGAGGGTGAGATGGATGAGATGGAGGTTAGATGGAGATTAGATGAAGGTGACTGGGAGGTGAGATAGTGGTGAGGTGGAGGTTTGGTAAGGGTGAGGTTAAGGTGAGGTAGAGATGAGACGTAGGTGAGATTGTGGTGAGGTGTAGAAGTGGGATTACGGTCAGTGCAAGGTGGTGTGAAGGTTAAATTTAAGTGAGGTGAAGGTGGGATGAGGGAGGGTGGAGGTGAGATTAAGGTGACGTGGGGGTGAGATTTAGACGAGATTAATATGAGATGGAGTTAAGATGAAATTGAGAGTGAGTGAGATGGAGGTGAGATTTGGATCGCAGGATCTGTTCACGGGAACGTGGTCCCTGTCTGTTCAACATCTGAATACTTCAGCATGTGTGTTGGGATTTCTTGTGGTCCGTCTTTTTGAGTTTGGTTGCATTGTCTCTTCAGCTGCTTGCTCTCTCGACTCATCTGCTCGTAGCTGATGTGCAGCTGCAGACAGCTGAGCGACATGCTGAGCATCACCAGCAGCAGCAGGATGCAGAGCACGCTCATGGTCACCACGGAGACGCTACGGCGACGGCAGCGCTCACATCCCCGATCTAAAAATATCATTACATTAGCTCATAGAGAAATAATGGACAAAAGAGCAAGGACGAGGAAAACAAACTGGACTTTTACAGGTTAATGCTCACTGTCAAAAATACTAATAAAATCTGAATATCATGAAAAAAACTTTACATATGCTGCGTTCATTACATGTAAAATGAAATATTCTAACCTTTTTATTTCGTTTTCAAGTTGATGACCAACAGTGAGCGCAGTTTACTCAAAATGAGATATTCTAATAAATTGAGCTTCTACATTTTTGGTTTTCATGAGCCATAATCATTAACAATTAGTTATGTTACATAAAGCCATTTTAAGTTGAAGCACCATGATATTCTCATGTTTTGAGACTAGTATTTAACCGAGTTCTCACTATGTATATCTGGGTTTACTTGCCGATTGTCTTGGAGAACTCCAGGTTGACGTAGGTCACATCGTCGAAGGTGCCATTACTGATGAGTAGTTTGGGCAGGAGGAATTCCTTGCCGTTTCTCGCTTCCATTTCTCTCAGCTCGGCATCTCTGGCGTGTCTGACGTGGGGTGGAACCTCTTTTATCCTGCACACCTGGTTTATTTTTAGACCAACACTAACCTAAATCTGAAACCTCAACCTGGTTTAGAAGTGAACGTGCTCAGCGGTTTACACGCTTGAATGTTTTCAGGTTTTCTTCACACATATATATATGTCTGCTCTGATTTTTAACAGTGAATTCAAATGTTTCCCACCCGCGGTTCAAATAGTCTCACTTTATAGTAACCTCGCTCGTATCGGTCCGTTTCCAGTGAAGCAGCGCTGATTGTAGACAGGGCTTGTGGTGAGGGTTCCTCCTATATATATATATACTCTGAGTTTCATTCCATATATTCAGATATTCTTATATATATTCAGAGTTTTAATCCATATATTCAAACTAATCATAAATATA
>JAVGVS010000142.1:0-101204 GCA_032718565.1 Distichodus sexfasciatus
ACTTATAGAACAAATAAATGGATAAAAAATTAGTATCATTCATTTTATAAAATGACATAATAAGGCTGAAGTGTAATTTAATTTATATTTTGGTTTTTGAACGTGTTTTTTTGAGTTTAGACTACTTGATATTGGTTTAAAAAAAATATGAAAGAATCCTACTATTATTTAATCTTTTATTTAATTGTTGTTGCTTTTTTTTAATGTTTTGATACTTATAGAACAAATAAATGGATAAAAAATTAGTATCATTCATTTTATAAAATGACGTAATAAGGCTGAAGTGTACTTTAATTTATATTTTGGTTTTTGAAAGTGTTTTTTTGAGTTTAGACTACTTGATATTGGTTAAAAAAAATATGAAAAAATCCCACTATTATTTAATATTTTATTTAATTGTTGCTTTTTTTTAATGTTTTGATACTTATAGAACAAATAAATGGATAAAAAAATTAGTATCATTCATTTTATAAAATGACATCATAAGGCTGAAGTGTACTTTAATTTATATTTTAGTTTTTGAAAGTGTTTTTTTGAGTTTAGACTACTTGATATTGGTTAAAAAAAAATATATATATGAAAAAATCCTACTATTATTGTCATTGTTATTAATAACAGACCTACACCGGTATCAGTACTCAGTATCGGCGAGTACCCAAAAATAAATGTCGGTACTCATACTCATACTCGGTCTCAAAAAAATGGTATCGGTGCATCTCTAAAAACTAAAATGAGACTGTTGAGTCGCAAAACAATTTGAATAAATTCATATTACGGTTATATAAGAATAAAATGCTGTTGGGGTCTTCCCAAAATATTTTTTGTGACACGTCCCTGTGGTCCATATGCAAACCGACGCCGCTGCGCAGCTTATTGCCAGAGCTGAGTTAATGTGGTGCTGAAGTGATGCCTCAACTAACGACAGCGCAGCACCTGGACCCGGACTTGGGTCATTTAAAGAGCGACTGCATATTTTTCCATGAATTTGAGATCCACTGATTCTAGAGCGTAGAGCGTTTCATACCAAAATAATAAAACCTGCAGAACACACGTCACACTTGCCAGATGTGTAGACAATTTTTATTCCGTCTTACAAAAATTAAATGTCCAATAGCACTTTTGTGACCAGTGATTACAGGTGGCATACGATTAAACGTTTACACAGGACGTCCACAGATGATGTTTATACAGTCAGCAAATATATCTCGAAACAAATTCAAAGATTTGACACAAAGTTCTACAGAGTATTTACAGGTTTCACAGTACAACACTAACTTTTGACGCTTGGCACAAGTACAGAACAGAACAGATCAGAATTGTGATGAACGTACGTTCTCGTTAACGCGCCTCGTTCCACGAGAGTCCTCTTTACTGGGTCACCTGCAGCCTTCCTCGTCGTTTCATTTGTGACCCTCCACGGCAAAACCAGTCGCTTGTCGCGACGGAGGTTTCCAAGAAAAACGAGCGTTTATGTTGCGTTGGTGTTTTGAAACAGTGGAAGGTCTAGACTGTACTGTTGTGAATCAATTTGGCTGAAAAACTTCCCCTTTCCATCCTAAAAACGTGACTTTCTTGAGGTGAGGAATTCAATTCCAGCAGAATGTTAAACGTTTCTGTTTTGACCGCTCTACTCCAATATTTACGGTAAATCCACTGGTTGACTAGCGTGAAGATATTTCTCCAGAATCCATCTCCGTCTCCCGAGTTCAGTTAACCTAACGCAGGTAGGCTATCCGTGTGGATGTGAATGCAGCGTAGGCTAGCGTAAACGCAAACGTAGCCGCGACCGCACCGAGCGTCTGTGAGTGCTACGGAGATAGTCAACTTCGACGGCAGATTTCTCCGTTTCTCACTTGGCGTGACAGGAGAAACCCGACTCCTTTCAACGTTGATATCTCAGTCATATGTCGTCCCATTCATTCCATATAGGTATCGTTTTGAAGCTTGATTTATGAAAACATAACTCAATTTGGAAAATTTGCGACAAGCGACTGCTTTTTGCCGTGGAGAGTCACATTTCGCGTCATTACCGTTCGCCTTTGAACATCATTTCTTGTCTCACATCATTTTTTGGCTCGTTTCGTCCGAACCAAACCTCTCTCCAGGTGCCAGAATGTACTTGCAGTAGTGTTTTATTTACTTCGGTTTCATTTTCACGTTTTCAGAAGAAACGATCACGGCAAACTCGGGAACGTTTACCATCACCAGAAGGTTTATGGTTAAGTCCTACGAGCCTAACGACTCGGTTTGCCGTGAACACACCTCCAAATACAAAGCTGTTCTCAGATCAGCATAAATCAGCGAGCGAGTGGGAAGTCCAGGTTTAGAAAGTAATATTCATCCCACGTTTTCCTTTTGACCCTTTTCATTTTTATCACATGTACATTCACCTACAGCGTTTAGTGACCGCTCTTGGAGGACGTGGCGTCAAGAGCCACCACCTTCAACAGTTAACAGTTTAATAAAGCTTTTTTAGTCCACGCACATTTCAAATTGTTCGAACTCATGTCAAACGAATTATTTGTGTATTCGTTCTTTAAATTATTTTTTTTTAAAATTGTAACCTTTTTTTGACATTCCTTTCCAAAGCAAAAAACCCCAAATTTTGTCATTTTCTGTTTCGTGTTCAAATATAAAATCAAAGCAAGAAAACAGAAAACGCCTTCATACTCCATTTCAATGTTTCGTACTTACATTTTGAAGTATTTCAAACAGCGATCTCTCCGTCATGCCGGTTAAGAGTGGAACACGAGAGCAGTTTTTAACAAATTCGAGCACCACATTGGGGCAGTTGGTGGCGTAACGATAGGGTTTTCCACCTCGTGATCAGTAGGTCGCAGGTTCCGATCCAGGGCCGGTAAAGTTACCACTGACGACTACTACTCGTGAGCACGGTACCGTCCGTCCCCAAGCACTGCTCCACCGGGCGCTGCCCATGTTAGCTGCCCACTGCTCCTTCGTGGATGGGTCAAACGCAGAGGTCACGTTTGGTTGTGGTGCGTTCACAATGATACAATCACTCACGTTTTTAAAATGGGAAACAATACGTGATTTGTTCAGAAACTGAAAATATATTAGTATTGGGTTCTAGTTCATATCTGGGGTTTTGGTTTTAGGTTCATTAGCTTTTATTCAAGCTGTAACAGACGTTTTGCAGACGTTCCCCTTACAATAAACGGTTCCGAACGGAAAAAATCTTCCAAACCATTCTTTTACAAGGAATCTTACTTTAGAAAGCCGGACTTTCCCACTTCCGATCAGCAAATTCCTTTAGTTAGTTATTTCTCAGACGCTTTCTCAGTGACTTCCGTCTCCTAATTTCAGGGACAGTCTCCCTGGAGCAACACGGGGTTAAGGGGAATCCCTCCGAGGCCCACAGCTGGTAGCTAGAGGAGGTGTGATAGAGCAGGATTAGAAGCTACAACCTCCCGGTTTATAGGCGACTATCCTACCGCTGCCGCTCCCCACGTCCATCATCGCGTTCTCTCGCTCACGCTGCCAACAGGACACGCCTCGAGACGCGACTAGACTTTCCTGTGTTTGAAATACATTCAAAGACTTTTGAACCCCGGGCCGCGTTAACACCGGAGCCACAAATATTATCAAAAATATACTCGTTTATGTGTTGGTCCGTCTCTCGTTTGCCTCAGTTTGTTCCGTGTGGCCGAATATTTACATTTAAAATATCTGGATTTTTTTTATCAAAAGTGACAAAATATAGACTCAAATCAACGTGGAGAGTGAGGGTCTTCACCTCCTCTGGCAGTCTTTAGTAAGAGAAGAGGAGGATGTGGGAGGAAGGGAAAGCACCCATGCAAGCGGTACACGCGACGACAAGGACGTTTCATCAGAACACTTTAAAAAGCAGGCCTCAATAACACCACGACGACCACCACCACCACGACGACGACGACAACAGCGCGGCAAAGTATCTGCATTGGAGTAGAACAGACGAGGCTCTTATTCGGCGGGTTTTTTGGGGCTGGTGGAAAATGTGTGACGCTCAGAAAAATGCAGCTCCACTGCTCTACGGGGTCACGATCTCTGTGGTTTATATCTGTAGGATCGAAGCAGAACGATTACTTAATGTGTCTAGAATTGTAAAAACGGAAGCGCCGTCTTGTCTCGCGCTTGAAGGGTATCTTTGTCTCGTCGTTTCGCGTATCGTTATCCCATATTCGCTTTTTTCTGACCACTGCGCCTCCTACGCCCCCATTTTTCCACGCTTTACCTACCGTACGGCCGCCGTTCTTCACAAAGCCGTCAAATTCGAGGACCCGCCATCTAACGGTCGTGACCCGCGCTCGTCTTTTTCCCCCTATTTTTTTCTGTCGTTGAACTGTTCTCCTCCATTAAGACTACATGGGATTTGGGAGTCGAAGGCTCACCTTTCGCGCGACGGTCAACGCGGTTCTTACGCCGCCTCGCTGTGAACACATCTCGGGTCTCGGCCGGTTTTGAGCGGCACTCGTCTTTGTCTTCCTTTGTTTTATCATCCCTCGTTCTTTATCTTTTTCACTTCAATGCATTTATGTGCTTCCTCTCGGCCCGTTCCACAGTCACACTGGCGTTTTCTTGTGGAACTGCGTCTCTAGTTCGATTTGTGGTTGTTGAATGAATAACACGAGGCTTATTATACGCTACGTAAAAAAAAAACACATTTCTCAAACTCAAAGATGCTTTAGAAACGCAGCAAAAAAAAGCCCATTATAAACTCAAAACATAACACACAGATTAGTGTTAATTTCGTCAGACGAGACGAGACGAAATGTGTTCGTCAGCGACCCTCTTTCCCACGACTAAGACGAGACGATGACGAGACTGCACCAATGTTCTAAAAGTACTGACCAAGACTGTGTTAATGTGCCTTATTGTTTCCGAATAAAAACGAGACTAAAATGTTTTGCATGAAATAAAAACGAAACACAAACTCCCTCCTCGTTTTCGTCTACACAACAGACCACCAGACCCCCTGTCATGTGTTTGTGGCAGCATTTCGTCTGGGTCGTGTTCTGCGCCACTCCGGCCGCAAAACGACATGCAACTACTTGCGCCAGAGGTTATTATTACATTTAATCAATGTTTGTGACCCTCCACAGCAAAACCAGCCGCTTGTCGCAACGGAGGTTTCCGAGGAAAACGAGCGTTTATGTTGCGTGGGGTAAAATTTAGGATTTTTGGTTTTTAGTGTTTAGTTTTGAAACAGTGGAAGGTCTATACTGTACTGTTGGGAATCAATTTCGCTAAAAAAATTCCCCTTTCCATCCTAAAAAACGTGACTTTCTTGAGGTGAGGAATTCAATTCCAGCAGAATGTTAAAAGTTTCTGTTTTGACCGCTCTACTTCAATATTTACGCTAAATCCACTGGTTGACTAGCGTGAAGATATTTCTCCGGAATCCGTCTCCGTCTCCGTCGGTTTTGCCGTGGAGGGTCACATTTTAGCGGTGTGAAACACAAATCAACTGGAATGATAAACAAAAATCATCTCTGAAATCCAAAATAAAAAAGACGAAAATGTTTTAACGGAAACGAGACTAAAATACCTTGCGTTTCCGTTTGACTAAAACTAGACTAAAATGTTGAGACTTTTAGTCGATTAAAACATGACGAACAAAAACTGATATGTGAATGACTAAATATGACTAAGACTAATAAGAAACTTTGACACAAGACTAAGACTAAGACTAAATTAAAAAATGAGCGACAAAATTAACACTAACAGCTACAGAATGGGAACAAAGACAACACAGGTGGACTTGAGAGGAGCACGTTTAGGCCCAAGTAGGAGCCGCGGTTTGGGCTCAGCAGCACCAGTAGAAGATCATCTGGGCTCGTTGAGGGACACGGCAGGTCTTTATATAGGACGGAGGATTTTACAGAGCAGTATTTAATGCACTTTAATCTCGCGCTACTGACCGGCTTGTGTCTACTGTGCATCTTTTAAACCCAGCGTTTGACCCCCGCTCTGCACAGATCCGACATTCCCGACCCACAGCACCTCTGATGCTACTGATTAGCCAATTAGCAACGTAGGACCAGCGTGCGACAGTGCAGGAAGCACCGGATATGTGCAGAGCGGTGGGCCGCGAGGACTGGGATTGAGAAACGCTGGGGCTTAACGTCCCTAAAAAAATGCTGGAACGTTGACTCGGAGAACGCGGCAGTGCGGAGGTGCTGACGGCAGAAACAGAAACGCTGTGGGAAATCACCGAAGTCGCGCACTCCTGAGGGATTCAGCCTGTACCGCGTTTTTAGAAGCTCTTCAACTTCCTCGTTACAGGGTGGAGCAGCTTGGGGTTACGTTCAGGAGCTGGAGGTCGGCTTAAAATGCACCTTTTTGCGCAGGCGTTAAATATTTGCAAGCTTTATTCGGTCTGTTTCCTGTCGCAGCGTTCACTACACTACACGACACTCCTTGCATGAAGCCTGATCCTCCTCTTTTATCCCCCCCTCACTGGTTTAAAGATATTATTCATTTTTTACACCAATGAAATTAACACTAAAATGATTTTTCCCAACTTTCAATAACTGATCTTCATCAAGAACCTCTTGAAGATCAACAGCGTAGACTCGGTAAAGTTCCTTCTTTTTCTCGTTGAATTTATCGGTTGTTTTAGGCCCCGTTTTTTTACGTTTATAGCCGCTTGCTCTCTCCGTTTTCACCCCAGATCGTATCCCAAAAAGTGTTCATTCACACGAATCCACACAGCTAACCTTATAGGCGGCGGTGTAACGAGAAGCGTAAAGCCACGTCGGCCACGTTTTCTGTCGCACAGTGTGACGTTTGAACACCTCAGACTCCATTTTCCTCCGTCTTCAAGCGATCGCGAAAACGAGAGTTTTCCCCAAATCTCCACTTTGGCTTTTGGAGGTTTCCGAAATGACCGTTTTCAGGGAATGAAACCTCCGTTTTCGTGTAAATGGAAGATCGTTTTCCCACGTACATCGTTTTCCGAACCGCTGAATTCCAACTGGGGTCGCGGGCGGACCGGAGCCTTTCCCGGGAACTTACGGGCGGCGCAAGGTGGGGACCAACCCTGGGCACGGCGCACACACACACTCACACAGTCGCGCGCACATTCAAACCGTACGGGGTCAATTTAGAGTCGCCAATTAACCTATGTAACCTATGTGCATGCCTTTGGACTGTGGGAGGAAACCCACGCGAACACGGGGAGAGCATGCAAACTCCACACAGAAGGACCCGACGGCCGTCCCCGGGGTTCGAACCCAGGACCTTCTCGCTGTGAGATGGCGGCGCTGACCACTGCGCTGACCACTGCGCCACTGTGCGCCCGGTTTTAATTATTTACCTACCTAAATTGAAACTAAAAAAGACTAGATTTGGACTTGAGCGTGTGCCCGCCGTGTGAGAGACCCCGTATTATTTCAGTTTGGAAGGAGAATCAGCGGCGCAAGTTAATTTCCTAGTGGAGGATTAAGTCTAGTCCTAGATTAGGTTTGAGTTTGAATGGCAAATCTCCATTGGTTGTACAATTTAGTCCAAGACTAAACTTAATTTATGAGTAAGACTTGATTTTACACCTTATTCTGGGGGTCTGGGTTTAGAAAGCTTCCCTCAGCACTTCCGCCGTTAGATAACGGGCACCGAGGGCGTTAACGCTCATCAACGCGGTTTAACGAGATCTCCGACGAGTCTGCGTTGAAACACGAGTAGCAGCTTTGCTCAAGCTTGACTGTGCGATGCTGTGGTGTGGCGTAGCTCCTCGTTGAGTGGAGCAGCAAACGTAACAGCGTAAGGGGCCTAATAAAGCCGACCCTAATTGTTTTCACTCTCGTCCCGTCGATACTCGTCCTTCAGCCTTCGAGCCCAGAGGCAGGTACTTAGGAGTCAGGTCTTTGGGAAGCTAAACCTGTCGAAGTTATCACACTCCAAACAAAGCCCCCAGCTACAGTTGTAGACCAGCCTCGGTTTAGGGCAGCGTTGTGTTTTGGACGCCGCATCGTTTCTGTAGAGGCCTCGTGGTTTTCCAGGCGTTTGAGGGTTTCGTCGCTCCAAAATCGATTCGCTTAAACAACCCTTAATTCCCAGCTTGTGAACGGCTTTAACGTCTTTAATTAAGTTCAGAAAGTGGGATTAGGTCCACATTTATTCTAATAAAGTGACAGTTTATCGATAAACAAATCGATACGTCAATATATCGCGATATTGCCGTTCACGATGTATCGGTTTTCTAGCTCCAAAAATCGATATTTCCGAGGGGGAGAATCATGCACCACAAGCAGCCTCAGATAACTGACTGAGAACTTTAAGTTTGTATTTTATGCACTTAACCTTAACGTTTTTGGCTTCCACTAGTTCAGCGTTAAAATGCAGACGATCAAGTTGAAATTCAGTTCCGAGTTGTGTTGTTTTGGCTGAATTATTAACGTAACGTGATTGATTAAGACAGCGTTTCCCGATCCCGGTCCTCGCGCCCCACCGCTCTGCACAGATTCGACTTTTCCAACCCACAGCACAGCTGATGCTGCTAATTAGCAACGTAGGACCAGCGTGCGACAGTGCAGGAAATACCGAAAATGTGCAGAGCGGTGGGGCGCGAGGACTGGGATTGGGAAACGCCGGATTAAGGCCACCCAGATCGTACGCAACAACTCGCATTTCAGCTGTTTTTACATCTTCAGTGAACTGTAGAACAGCGCAATATGTGTAGTATCGCAATATGTGGTGATATAATCAGATCGTGACCCATGTACCACCGCACCTTCCCGTCCTCCCGATATCTGCAACGCTGGCGTTATGCAAGGCAGGCTGTAAGTCTTCAGGACAACATAGCAACAGAAATCAGAAATGATTGCAGCAGCGCGACAAGCTCCTGTTTACTCGGCAGGTTAACAATGTGTGAAATCAACTCTCAGCCTCACCTGCAGCATTCGGACATTACGTTTTACACAGAACGACTGACAAAACAATGCATCTGCGACGGAGCTACACAGTGTTTCCATCCTTTAAGAGACTCTGAGCAAAGCTAAACGGAAAAAAGGTCACGTACACGTTGGCCAGGACTTCCATCTTCCTCAGGTTTGTGCCCCCGTCAGTCCACGGGGTCTTGGCACAGGCTGCAGTAGGCCATGTCCTCGCAGTAGGGCTCTACCTGGATGGTGGTGCGGTAGAAGCCGAACTTGGTCTGGAGAAGTTCTGTGGCTTCCTTTAGGACACTGTGAGGATCGGCGTTTTCTTCTGAAGCAACACACACAAAAAAAGATCCCCTTTTACTCTAGCCGCAGACGTCACTGTAGCATAGGAGCCCACTCAGACTTCCCCCCTTCACTCTCTCTCTCTCTCGTTGTTTGTGCAGGTTCTCGGTCATCCAGGACAGTCTTGAGAGCGTGAATCGAAGGCAACTGGTCTTCTTTTGAGTTTCTGAAACCGTTTCACCTCTCAGACCCGAAGAAGCCTTTCGGATGAGAGGTGGAATGTCTTCAAGAAGCTAGAAGAAGAAGTCCAGTTGCCGTGGAATCAAGCTCTCAAGACAAACACTCCCTCGTTTGCATTTCATGTGCTCCTCCATCGGGATCAACCTATAACTGGTGCTATAGCGAAGGCAAACGTCAACGTTAGCGAGGCTAACTCCTGAACCGCGTGGCTTAGAGTGAAAATGCTTTAGCTGATTATTTGGCGTAAAGTGCCCCTATTATGCCGTTTTAAAGGTTGCTAATATTGTTTTATGAGTCTCTTAAAACAGGTTTACATGTATGCAAGGTGAAAAAACACTAGTTTTCTCCAAAAATAGATTGAATTTTACCCCATTTCTAAATGATTCGTAAACGACTCGTGTGAAGCAGTTGGAAGAATCAGTCTGTCTAAACACCTCCTCTCCGTGAGCCCTCACTGCCGTGATTGGTCAGACGGCGCAGTCCTTTATGATGGTCTACCGCTACAGCGTGTGTCGGAAAACGAAACGCCCATTGCCATAACTGAACGACGGCTCTGGAGACCTGTCAATACATAGAAAAGATGGCCTCGATTTTACCTTATCAATTCGAGCCGGAGTCTGACGATGAAACGGTTGAAGTGGCACATCGACAAGAAACTGTTTGGCCAGCACGACTGGAGCAGGACGTTTCTCAGTGGTCAGTGTCATATGTTAAGACCAAGCGTTTGGTGAATCCCGCGTTGTACTCCCCAAGATTGGAAAAGCAGTCATCAGTAAAATGACGCGAACGCAACACAAGATTGGAATTGTACTGCTGAGGTGTTGTTGAAAAAATGAGTGTTAACCACTCATTCTTTGTAGATTCACGTTTCGGAAGGGCATATAAAACGAATTTCCTCTCACAGCGCAGGATACAGCGTCTTCTTGACATGATGGAATCCACGTGGAAATTGTACTGTTTGTGGGCGGGCAAGTTGTTCGCGACGTAGAACGTGGGCGGACATTATTCAAATGTGTTACTTTGTGACGTGTGGCCGTAACAGAAGAAGATTCGAATTGCTGACGACTCGTTTAGGCGAATGTGAGCCGACTCTTTTTTTTGATAGACAAAAACTTTTATCGTGCACTGTCGGCGTCACGACTTTGCAGATAGTTTATGTTCACACACAGCTACATGACACACTGCATGAAATCATATTTGAAAAGGCATAATAGGGGCACTTTAAGCCAAACAACTTTCTAACTGGGACTACGGACTTCCATTGTGAGATTTTGAGCGAGTTCGCATAATATGCTAAACAAACTTTTGCGAACTCCTCCAAGGCTAATTAGCCGATTAAGGCAAGTGAGGTGTCAAATGAATCTGCCGACTTCGCCTGATGCCGAAACACGAAGCTTTTGGGGGGATTTCGCAAAGGGGTGACTAAATTAGTGAATTAATTGCAGCAGGGTGTGGCTTATTTTGCTTAAACAGCTCTATCTTTGGACTGCTCTGGCCCAGCGAGTATCAATGGCACCAGTTAAACTAGGGACGCACCGATCCAAGTTTTTCAGTTCCAATACCGATAACGATACTTGGGCTTTGGGTATCGGCCGATCCCGAGTACCGATCCGATACCAGGGTTTTTTTTAACTTTTACAGTCCTAAGAGAATTTGGGGCATTTGTCTATACCTTTGTTATTAGACTTATTATAGTGTTGTGTAGAAGTTAGCCATACACGCCTTATGTTGTTGTGTTTAGGACGTAAGGACAGTGTCTGTTAGTGCCAGGTGGACACACTTCTTTATCCATTTGGAATCCATCTGGATATAATAAAATAATTTTATAACAAATAATGCATCTTCCTATATTTATTTTTTACTCTCTAACACTATAGAGTGTAAAATAGTTTTTCTGAATAATTTACTCATTTTAGCCTACACCTCATTTTGGACTGATTTTTGACATAATGGTGTTCCACACGGGAGGCGTTTGGCCTAACGGCGTTCCACACAATAACACGTCGAACTCGCGTCTCGGAATAAACAATGAAAACACGGAGTAAACGGCTGCGTTGTGAGTAGAACGCTGGTTGTTTTTGCTGTTCATCAGCTAAAATATAAGCTTTGTCTGTAGTAAAGGGGAAGATTTGACGGAACTGGAACGCTTTAGTGAATGTCGGACTTCCCTGTGAGAGACGCGCGGTAACAAACACAGCGAGGAACACAAAGATGACGAGCAAGAGCTGGTGTTGTTAAAGAAAATAAAAGAATATCATTTGCTTATACATATAGTTCTGCTCATTGTCATTTCTATGTGAATGTCGAGCGAACTGAGCGATCCAGTGTTGTGAGTCGTTATCGGACCGATATCCGATCTACGTATCGGATCGGTACATCCCTAAATTAAGCAATCGGGGCCGCTATTAATGTAAATGCGTGTATCTCAAATGCGAATTTGCTGAGATTTGGTATAAACAATCAAAACGAAGATATGGAAGAGGGAAATGTACAATGCCGCAATTTGAACAAAAGAGGGTGCTAAAAATTAACGTTTACATTTACAGCGTTTAGCAGATGCTCTTATCCAGAGAGACTTACATTTTCTAATTTCAGGGACAGTTCCCCTGAGAGCAACTTAGGATTAAGGGTCTTGCTCAGGGACCCAGTGTTGGTAATGCCAGAGGTTGGATTTGAACCCACAACCTCTTGGTCCAAAGGCAAGTCACTAGGTCACCAACAGCAAAAATGCTACATAAATTTCTGCGGTCTGATTCACTGACTCCTTTCTTGGACGCTGCATCAGCTGCTTTTGTGCTGCTTTTTGCGACTGTTGCTTGGACCCTGCTCATTGCCGCTTGCGCCTATATTAATAATCATCGTTGTTCTCAGTTACTGTCTGTATCCTCCACTGTCCACTGCTTATAGTATAAGGATAGGGATGCATGAAAGGGAACAAAACAAAGTAATTAGGTCTTATTTTATGGCGAAAGAAGTAAGTGAAAGCGGAAATAAAATCTGAAAATGGCATACACAAAAATATCACTAAATGTCAACGATTTCAAATGTAACCTTCATGCACGTGTCTAACGTCATGACTAAAATAATGCTCCAAAAATGATTGTCATTAATGTGTCAAAATTTCTGTCGCGAACATATTTGGGAAGACGGTGTTCCTCAGCCAAGTATCCTTTCAACCTGAAAAGAAGGCTCATAAAAGTAAATCGATTCCACTTTGGAGGCTGATGAACTTCGGCACATTTTTCTGTTGTTAAAGATGCTACCGTGTCTACTTTCGTTTAGAGTCTGTTTCTAAATGTGTGCCTGTTATATACTCTACCAACTGGAGTCATTCCATCTTGTCCAACGGTATTAGTGTATGTCGCTTGGATGTCATGCTTTATGGTTATTTATTTCTCTCAAACACCTCAAATAGGTAAAAGCGGTTTGGCGAAATGTCTCACCGATGGCCACATGGACCGACAGCAGCGTCTGTCCCACCGTTAGGGCCCACAAATGCAGACTGTGCATGGCCTTGATGGCTTTCAGGGACAGCAGCACCTCCTTCACAGAGTTAAATTCAATGGCTTTGGGTGCCCCTAAAAAAAAAACAAGATAAGCACATGAGGTCATGACATGAGGTCAACTGCAGAGAGATTGTTAAGTCTTGGTGGTCAGTGGTTCTTAAACACTTTCAACTGCAACCGGACACACAGACTCAGATTTAGTCACCCTGTACATAATTATTATGCAGTGCAATATTGTAGTGAAACTGCATCTCCGAGAGAGAGCACCTTTATCGACCAATAACGATGAACAGAACTTTAAAAACAACTAAAAATGCAAATATACCCGCTGACCACTGTACAATTAAATGGTTTTCACAAGTAAAATATTGGCCCTGCACGATAAAGTGGTTTTGAGTCCACAGGACCACAAAAAAGAAACCACAAGAGACGAAGTGAAGAGAAAGTGTCTAGGAAACGCTTCAGCTACGTGTGCTTCATCTTCCAGAATGTGACCTTCATGAACTATGCAGAAGCACAAGATGCTAAGGGCCAGAGGTGGACAGTAACTAAATACATTTACTTAAGTAGAGTTTTTGAGTATCCGTACTTCACTTGAGTGGTATTTTTCTTGGAAACGTATGACTTCCACTTCACTACATTTGAAAGACAAATACGTACTTTTTGCTCAAACTACATTTCTATCAAGGTTCTCTTCACTCAAGGTTACATTCAAATCTGTGGATTAAGTGGATGTGATTGGTTGTTTAGCAGGTGACAGTCTTGTCAGTAATCAGTAGGGTTACGTCACACCTGTAGACTGGAACTATAAAACCAAGTTCAGAAAGTTCTGCCATTTTCTGTCTTGATTAAAACACTGTTGCTGTTGGAAAGTCATGAAGCTAGAGGTGCAGAGCTGGGTTTTAAGCAGGTTGGAATGTTGATTTTATGTTGCGAGCTGCATTTACAGCTAGTGCACTGTCGTCCTGATTAACCTGCACATATATGTGTGCACACACTGCTGGGTCAGAACACTAACATGCTGTTTGGTTTCATGTGTAGTCTTACAATCAATTAATGAAATAAACTAATGACTTTTCTTTATCAGTTTAAGTTGTGTTTCATTCTGTAACATTCTACCAATTCCTTATTCTACAGCTTCTACAAGCTAGTCAGAGGTATTAGGGATTGTATAAATGTTGTGGCAATAATGTAGCAATGCGAAGAAGATGTAAAGAAAGAAGATGTACTTTTAATACTTAAGTATTTTTTTAAACAAGTACTTCATTACTATAACTTAAGTAAAAATTTGACTGTACGACTTGCACTTGGAGTAACATTTGACTAGTGGTATCTGTACTTTCACTTAAGTAATGAAGTTAGCTACTTTGCCCACCTCTGCTTAGGGCTTCACATGACTGACAAGATCAAGGCAGACGACAGACTTCCTTACATTAAAAATCCGAAGAGAAGAGCGTCACCGCACATGAATACAGTTTTTTCTGTTTTGTGGACAGCTGAGATGAGAGACGCTGGTTGGATCTGATGTGTTGGTGTGTGGCCGGACAGTTGAACCTCACCACATAATAGTTCTAATAAATCATTAACAAGATGTGGAGACAGCACCAAAACTGGATCCGCATCTCCCTAATTATCGGCACTAATGGAACCTATCCCGGGACCTTACGGGCGCAAGACGAGGAACGACCCTGGGCAGGCCCTAACACATCGCAGGGCACACACACACACTTTTGGACTGTGGGAGGAAACCGGAGCCTCCAGAGGGAACTCACACGAACACGGGGAGAGCACGCAAACTCCACAAAGAAAGGCCTGCTTAATGCCATAATGTAAGTTTTGGAAAACATTTCCACTCGTAACTTTTACTGCAATAATACATTTGTATAATAATTATGTACATAATGTAAATAGAATGATCTTTTTTTTTGTTGCTAATCACAGCTGTAAACATTTACCTAGAATGCATTATGCACTATAAAGACAGGTCTAGGATTACAGATGAGTTTACAGACACTGAAACCATTCCTACCCTCCATGAGGATGCGGAACACGTCCCTGAGGATGGTGATGGTGGTCCCCAGGACGAAGACGGAGAAGAGGAAAGTGCAAATAGGGTCGGCCACTTTGTATTCCGGCTAAAACAGGACAGGAGGCAATGTGGTGAAGGTACTCAGATGGCGTTCTTTTCAAAGCTGCCTTGTCACATTAGGCCACACATTTCTAAGAAACAAGTTTGCTGGCTAAACAGCTGTTTTCAGATGAGCTAAAGATGTGTCAGACCTACTTAAGAACAATCACAACTACACAAGGATGTCTTGACGATAAAAGGTTGTGGGACTTTGCTGCTCATAAGTTATAAACACTGGGACACTGTAACCAAATGAAGGTTACGGAGGATGCAATTAGCAGGCACCTAGCTCTTTTTTAGATGTTTTCTGGGATTTACTGATAAGGCGTTAGAAAGAAAGATTTTTATATTTGGTGAGAGCGTCCAGATTGATTTAAAATTGTGTGCTAAAGAAGGATTTTGACGTCAGCTGGGGGTCAGAAGTGTGTGGGATCATTAATATAAGTGTTTTTTCTGCTACCATGCTGGACTTTTGGATCGTTATTTTTTAATCTGAATTGTATACTTTCATTCCTTCATGTACAAGTTAGATTTCTGGTGCTCATCACTGGTTTTAAGACTTAAAAAGCCACAGTGACCCCTCCAATCACCAAACACTCTATTTACACTGACTGTTATCATCATGGCAAAATTAATATTATTGCATATGAAAACACAAACATGATCTTTACCCGAAAGTAGATAATAATGGCCGCCACCATCACCCCTACGCTCTGTAAGAGGTCTCCCAGGACGTGGATGAACGCTGCCCTGACGCTGGTGTTTCCGTGGCTACCCAGGAGGCTGTGGGAATGGCCGTGAGCCACAGGACTCATCCCGTTTTCATCGATCTTGTGGTAGCCTGAGCCGTGAGCGTGGAAGGTTGTGGAATGGTGAAGGATGTAGGCCATTCTACAAAACAACAGAGATCAAAACTGACACAACACATTCCCAAAGTTTGATCAAATTCTTCGATCTGTGGCAGGCATGAACGGTGTTTCAGTCCAAGCTCAATTAGTTGAAAATGCAGCAGCTTGTAGTTTTAGGCAAGACTAAAAATACATTTGAGCATATACTTACTCATGTTTTTGATGTTGAAGTACAGCACTTTGAACTGCCTTGTTACATGAAATGTGTTTTATGAGGAAGAGTATAAACTGCAAGATAAGCTAAGACTAATTAGATGGGGTGCAGGCGAAGCCCAACCAGATAGATCTTAGATTTAAACTAGAGCGTGCGTATCCACAAGAAAATGCGGAGTGTGGTTGCATGTTACATATTAAGGGGGAAAAAGTAGCATGGTTAGCATTAAAATCGTTAGCATTCGCATAGCTAGTATTAGCACGGTCAGCATTAGCTTAGTTAGCGTTAGCACCGTTAGCGTTCAAATCGTTAGCACGATTTGCGTGGTTAGCAGATGCTAACGATGTTTCATTACCATTGTTAGCATTAGAATCGTTAGAATTAGCATCATTAGCATTAAAAAGTTAACATTAGCATCGTTAGGATTAGCGTCATTAGCATTAGCATAGGTAGTGTTAGCATGGTTAGCATTAGCATAGTTCGCGTTAGCATTCAAATCGTTAGCATTATCATCATTAGCGTTGTTAGCGTTAAATTGGTTAGCATTGAAAAGTTGAAAGTATGAATAGTGGCTCTGTGTAGAATGAATGGGAGTCTGTGGGAAGATGGAGGGATGAAAAAGAGAGAAAGGGTGGGACAGAAGTGTGGAGAGTTGATACATTAGCGGATGACGACGTGTCCTGGATTAAAAGTAAATGTTAGGGAAGTTTCTAAAGTTACAGGTATAAACTGTGGCTCAGTGTAAAATGAATGGGAGTCGATGGAGGGATGAAATAGCGGAATAAAGAAGGGATGGAAGTGTTGGTATATTAGTAGAGGATGAAATGTCATGCCGTAAAAGTAAAAAATGGAGGAGTGTCAAAAGTCATAAGTATGAAGAGTGAAGAGAGACTCAGCGTAAAATTAATGGGAGTCTATGGTAGATTTTCTAGAGGTGATTTTTGCCAGCTGCCATTGAGGCCAATAAGAAAAAAAAAAAAGACGGATGCGGTGGAGCGAACGAATATTCGTTTAAAAGCTATTCATTCTGGACCGGAGCGGACGTTTTGGCATAGGAGCGGTGTCGATATCTCAAACGGGCTCCTCATAGGAACTCGTTTAAAAAATGAATGGGAGTTTATGTAAAAAGAGGGGGCGAATAAAGGAGTAAAACAGGAGGAAGACGCCAATCAACAAGTTGTATAGAAGCGCGCTACACCGGATCAGGACGCACATTTTTCTGTTGGAACCGCTGCGATACGTCGAGTCGCTCTGCAACCACACTAAAAATGGATAACCAAAGGAATAACATCAATCATTCATTTTCCTAACCGCTGAATCCCAAATTAGGGTCGCTGGGGGACCGGAGCCTGTCCCAGGAACTTGCGGGCACAAGGCGGGGACCAACCCTGGGCAGGCGCCAACACACTGCAGGGCGCACACACACACTCACACTCACACAAGCACACTCACATTCACACCTTACGGGGTCAATTTAGAGTTGGCATCTAACCTGTTTACAGTGCATGCCTTTGGACTGTGGGAGGAAACCCACGCAAACACGGGGAAAGCATGCAAACTCCACACAGAAGGACCCTATGGCCGTCCCCGTGGTTCGAACCTAGGACCTTCTCGCTGTGAGGCGGCAGCACTAACCACTGCGCCACCGTGCCGCCCCGAATAACTTTTGAAAGAATGATTTTCAAACTATGAAAGAAAGATATCATTTGGAAAATCAAGATTTCTACAGGTATCTGCGAACACATATCACATTATTTGAATCAGTTTGTTAAAGACTGTCCTGTAGATATGAAGGGTCCGTTAATAAGTGAGGTTATAGGAGCCTCCTCCTCCGAGCCAAGTAAAGGTATTATATCTAGATGATATAAAGGCTGTTTGACTAAAACATCTAATTTTACAGAAACATAAATGGGAGGCGGAAGGAGATTTTAAGAGAACGAATGGAACGATTCTTGTTAATTCCAATAGAAGTGTTCCAGGTCGAATACCTGGACAGAATCTGGATGGAAGTGTCTAATTAGGTTCTTTATTACCCCCAAACAGAAAGCACATTCTGCAGGAGGGGATAAACAGTGCTGAAGATTGTGTGCGAATCAAGATGCCAGCATATTTTGTATTTTGGGACTGTCCAATTATTAGACATTTCTGGGTGGAAATACAAAGCATATTGGAAGACATATTCCATACAAGAATACCTCTCCAGATCACTAATTTCATTCTAGGGAAAGTCGACCTTCACACAGAGTATACAAATAAATATTTATTTGACGTCTTGATATCTGCTGGTAAGAAAGCCATCACTAGACACTGGCTCCTTCCTGACTGCCCTTCGATATAAGAATGGACAGATGTAGTTAATGAGATATATATGATGGAAAAGATCGTTTCAATTCGTTTACAAATGGGAAAATTGACAAAGATATGGTCCAAATGGGTTACTTACACGCAACAATCACAGATACATTTGGTGGAATTAATGGGTTAATTTAAGGCCTCATTACACTCGACTTTGTTTTTATTAAGGTAATTTTTTGGCAATATGTGAATGCACTCTTTTCTTTGTGTACGACAGGCAGATTGGTAATTTGTTTAGTTATTTCTGTTAAAATTCTGTTCATCTTTTCTATTGTTAATTACCCTTTTTCTGTGTTTTCTTTTTTTTTTTTTTACATATATAATTTGTACTAATGAGTAATACATTTGGATTTTGGATTCAAAGTTTTTACCCCTATATTCATTTCAATTCAATTTTATTTATATAACGCTCTTAACAAGTCATTGTCACAAAGCCCCAACAAGCAAGCCTGAGGCGACAGTGGCAACGAAAAAACTCCCTCTAGCAGGAAGAAACCTTGAGAGGAATCAAGACTCGGAAGAGGACCCCATCCTCCTCTGAGCGACCAAGGTGAATGAACATTTAATACACAATAAACATTAGTTACAGATGAATTAATTAATTATTTTTAAAGAAGTATATAAAAATAGTCCAAGGGACGTTTTCGAATCCCAAGTCGTTGCTATATGTTAAACAGTTATCGCTACATATTGTAAAATGCCTCCTTTTTATTAGGACAGATAAGCAATAAGAAATATGAGATGTTTTCATATCTTAGTGAGGTTTTCTGTAGGATTGTATGTTTGTATTACCCTTTCTGGTGTAATGTCCTGAAAAGTCTTTTATGAATAGTGTATTATTGGTAGTAGTACAGGTATTGATAGAAGTATTGGTTTTAATAATGTTAGGAGTAAAAGTAGCATTTTATTGGTATTATTAGCTGTAGTAGTAGCAGTAGTATTGTTATTATAATTATTATTATTGTTATTGGTGGTAGTGATGGCAGTGCTACTTACATGATATTTACCACAACAGCACATCCAGAAGTGAGGAGCATCACATAGCCCTCAATCTCATAGTCATTCTTCACAATCCTCTCAATAGCAAGATACACCAGCACCCCGGTGACTATCCAGATGGACATTACAGAAACCAGTGCTCCCAGAATCTCTATCAACACAAAGAGAAATAAAAGCCCGGCCTGAAATATCACAGCACTGATGTCGGGCATCTTCCAATTAGCCAAAAGTAGTTGCACATGCAACAAAGAGAGTTTGCTGTTAAGTGGGTGCCATGTTCTCGGTCTACCGTCTGCTCAACATGCTGCTTTTCCAACGGAGTTTGTCATGTTTTTTTGTGCTCCTACTCAGCGCCGCTCACCTGATCTGTGCCAGCCGAAGTTCATGGTTTTGGTTGGAGGTCTGGAGGAGATCCAGAGGGAGAAGAGGCTAACCATCATGCTGCCAAAATCAGTTAGAAGGTGGGCGGCGTCTGTCATGATGGCCAGACTGTGGGCAAGATAACCACCTGCAGGAAAGGAAGTATATTTGATGAAAACTGGTTAATGTTTAACATGGTCCATAGGTAGAACACTTAAGTCATAAAAAAGGAAAATGATGTATGTTGTGTAGTGTAATTGCTCTGTAAGTTGTGATTGTACAGAAATGATAATGATTACACCCTACATACTGACCAAATACAAAGTTCTCTTGCTATACTTTTGATTTCTGAAATCACGCTCAACCACATGGACACGTTATATTCTTTCAGTGTACTGTAATTGATGACTCAGGAACTGGAAGCAGACCCAGAGTCAATACCACATTCCAAAACAGAGCTAAAAACAATTACAATACAAAAAAATCCATAATTCTTGATCAAAACTTAACTTTTAACAAAATATAAGCAGCCAGAACACATTGTACATCGGATATTGAAAAGGTATTAAATGATAGTAGACTGTCTTAAAATTATAGTGGACTGTTTCTGTGGAAGAGTACATTCAGTTCCATCTCGTTGAATGGCCCTGAATCCTTGGAATTGGGCTGAGGCTCTTATCCACAGGTGCTTTGTAGACCAAAGAGAAAATGTTCCCTGTGCAATTACACTTAGATCTTAAATCATTAGCTGCTAGACAATAAAGCTACCACCAGGCCTTAAGTTAAGCCATTTACAGGCATTATCAGTAGATTATCTTAATCTTAATATATTATCTTAATTTAACTGCATCTTATTTTAACTGGAAGTCAATCATAAATAAGTTAGAAGTGCAGTTAGTCTCCTAAAGACTTACACTCTTACTCTAAATCTCAACAAGAACAAAATCTAATTTCCACAACAACAACACAGCAGTGAGAAGGTCCTGTGTTCGATCCCGAGGTCAGTCGTAGGGCCTTTCTGTGTGGAGTTTGCATGCTGTCCCCCGATTTCCACCGGGTGCTCCGGTTTCCTCCCACAGTCCAAAAAAAGCATGTAATATAGGTTAATTGGCGACTCCAAATTGGCCCGGTAAGGTGTGAATGTGAGTGTGATTGTGTGAGTTTGTGTGCCCTGCGGTGTGTTTGCGCCTGGTCCCTGTCTTGCGCCTGTAGTTCCCAGGTAATGCTCCGGTCCCCGCGACCCTGATAGGGATTAAGCCGTTCGGATAATGAATGATGAATAATGAATAAAGCTAGGCTTCTCAGTTGAACTTAAGCACAAATCTTTGCTTGTGGTCCAACACATTAGAGCGTAGTTACAGATCTCTTCATAAACTTAACCGCTGTGTGTCTTGTTTGTGCCCATGGGTACAAGATGATCTCCAAGACCCTGTCCTTAATTACCAAGTGTGCACTTGCCCCTGTCAACCCAGGGCCTGAGGACAAGTGACCCGGTTATTTTGACTGTTTGGATCAGAAGTCAAGCAGTCTAGTCCTGTCACACTGATGGCAAACATTTCAACACACTAAAGGGATGAAGAAGCAACAACCTGCCTTGGCTCAATTACACTGGTGCTGACTTTGACCTCGACTGTCTCTGCAGCAACCCCTGGGGCTTACAGAAATCAGCAGCTGTTAATCCAGGTCACAGCACCCATGAAATCTGCTCCCTCACAATCAAATGCTTTTCCAACCACTCTTAAAGGAATGCTTTAGGGAAAAGTCTAATTTTCCGTTCACCTAAAATGCTGACGGTCAACCAAAACATGCTCGTTGTACAGAATACACAAACAGCAGCATCAGCTTTAATGCCAAGGCAAAACTAAATTGCTCAGTTGTACAAATATTAGAAGTGTCAGATAATGCGTGAAATTTACCACAGACCCAGGGTTACGTTTGTTCCTGAAGGCAGCATGAATGTATATGAACATGCATGCAAACATCCATTAAAAGAGTTTGTCTGGACTTTATTAATAAGAGGAACATTTTAAATAGAAACTGTTACAGACACCAGTTTTCCAAACCTTGCATCTCTAGTTCCCATTCTTGGTCTAAAACCAAGAACCCGTTTCTGTGATATAATTGACTACGATATTAATAAGTAAACCGGTCAATAATCTTAGGTGGATTCACCTTAAGAGGTCATTCTTACCTATGACTTCTCCAATCATGAAGACCAAGCAGACTATGGAGGCGATGTAGAGCTTCTTCTTAGCCACCATCTTCTCACGGTTCTCCTCCCAAGCTTTGCTTCCATGGCAGTGGCCTCCAATGGGCCTCTTCAATTCAATGGCGCCAGCAGTGTCTCCATTCTCAAAAGGCAGGTTTGGGAAGCTTTCTTTGGAGCCAGAAAATTCACTACAGTAGAACATCACAACACAATGTGATCTACAATAGATTACAAAATTTTACAGATACTCTCACCGAGAATGATGTACTTGAGTATCTTACAGTCCTTGAAAATATTAACAGTACCTGTTTCTCATACTAGTGAAGACTAAGAAACGAAGTTTCCACCAGCATCACAGTTACCGCGGTACACAACTGCTCAACTCAAGAGTACACAACTTGAGGTATGCTAGTTTTTTTTAATGAATTTAACATGTTAGTTATGTTCCTAAGCAGCATTACTCATTGAAGACGCAATCTTCTGTCAACACCTGAGGATAGTAAGGCTCCGAGATGAGTCTCGATGTTGGCTACATCTGTAAGGCCCTATTTACTCATGATTTTAAAATGCGTTTTGGACGTTCAGGTGGCTACCAGTGTTCAGATTTAGTTACTGCCAAGGTTAAAGTGCTCTGCAAACAGTCATTAAGCCAGACAACGGCCAAATTTGTTCATTATGTACATGTGCTGTTGGACTTTCCCCAAGTGGAAATTAGGCTCTCCAACAATGTACATCAGTGCTCCTCTCCATTGATTTTAGTGTTGGTGCAAACGATTTACAGGATTTGGCTGATGCTCTTTTCCAGAGCGATGTCCATCAGTGTTTGCAGTCCACCAAGAAAATCTGTTCTTCATACTTCAACTGAAATTAACAGTTTACTGCCGGTTAAGTTACATAGCCTGTCAAAATACGTGAAGGAAAGTTTTTTAAGTTAATGCATAGAAACTTGCTTCAGGAAAGATTTTTCAGTAGTTGCTAAAGGAAGCATGATAAGCAAGAAGTACAGTTAGTCCCCTAGGTCCTCCTTTAACGAGAAGGTCTTCGTGTTTGAAGACAGCAAAACACTCAGCATTTCTGATACTGAGGGGAAGTTTGTTCCACCACTGAGAAGCAGGACTGGCATGAGTTTTGGCTCATGTCTTCCTCTTATTTTGAAGAGCACAGGGGGACAGGCAGATCTTGATACTCTGAGAAGATTGCATAGTAGAGGTGTAGTATGAAAATTTCAAGACATTGTAGACTATTCTTGAAGCTGCATTCTAATTTAATTGAAGCGATCTAATCAATGAATGAGTAACTGAGTTGTCCTAGCAGTACGGCACATGCCTATAGACCAAGAGGTTGTAGGCTCAAATCCAGCTCTGTCCTACCTCCAGAACTAACACCACTGGGCTTCTGAACATGACCCTTAATCCCTATTTACTCCAAGAATACTGTCCACATAATAAGAAAATGGAAGTCAGATAAGAGAATTTGTTTATGCCAAAAAAAATGTAACTGCAGACACACACTTCTAGGAGAAATCATATCTTCCCTTATAAAATTTACCTTTCCTTTATGACACGAATAGGTATAACAGTTAACGTTAAAAGATTTAATCAAAATCAGACGTACTGCAAAACTAAAGTTCAGCCCTTATTTGTAAATGAACATGTAATGTTGCTGCTGCCCAGTATCTACGTTAGCTCACTATGGACTGTACTGGCTTACATAAAACACCACAGCACAGCACACAGTGCACCACAACGAAATGTGACCTTTGCATTTAACCCATCCATGAAGGACCAGTGGGCAGCTAACAAGCGCCCGGGGAGCAGTGCTTGGGGACGGTACCTTGCTCATGAGTACCTCAGTGGCAAATTTACCGGCCCTGGAACCTGCGACCTTCTGATCACGGTGCCGTTATGCCACCAGCTGCTACTTAATGCAACCTAAAATTGGTCAACCTTCTTCTCTCATGAGTACTTACAAACCAAATATCTCCCTGGCAAAATGAACATTTCTAGTAAGCTATTTTAAGGATGTAAACAGTAGTCCTACAAACAAGTGACGTTATTGTCGGCTATGAGCTCTTATATTTTGTCTGTGTCACATTTACAGCATTTAGCAGATGCTCTTATCAAGAGCGACTTAGATTTCCTAATTTCAGGGATAGTTCCCCTGAGAGCAACTTAGGGTTAAGGCAGACATCCCAAGTCTCCCGGAGGGTCCGGGAGTCTCCCGCATATTGATAGTGGCGCCCTGATGCCCGCAAATTAAATAAAATATCCCGGAAACTAGAGCAAGCAAACAAGAGCCTGCGAGACAGTCGCGCGTGCATCGCGCACTTGAGAGAAGCGCGCACATGACGGAATGAGAGAGTGAGAGAACGTGCGTATGTGTAGATCACTATGTTCACGTAGCTCGTGCTAGACAAAGGGCATCCTGATTGGTTTACTTAGCAAAATAAGCCAATCAGATTTCAGCGCGGGCGTGGTAGGTTGGCCGGGGAACCTCCCTGAAATGAGTTTTTGCAGGTTGGGATGCCTGTTAAGGGTCTTGCTCAGAGACCCAATGTTGGTAATGCCAGAGGTCAGATTCGAACCCATAACCTCTTAGAACCCACCAACACCGTAGAATGTTGTGCCAGGAAGACGCTTTACTCAGCAAATCAAAATCGAACGTCAAACTTGTGAGATAGGCAAAAACGGTGTACGTCCTCAAATGTAATTCTTGGTAGTCAACAACAGAGCTGTGAAGAAGCGTTGCATTTTCACACGGTTTCCTGTTGACAGCCAACAGCTGAGGAGAAGCGCTAGAGGGTTGTTCGCCGGAAGTTTGTTTACCCTGTGTGACGTACTTGCCGAATTTTGTGAAAGGGGCCCAGCTTTTTAAAAGGTGTCCAAATGAATTTTTTTTCCAGATAAAGTAGACGAAGTTGTGGTGATCCTTCACCAAAGCACCTGTGCATCGTTACTTTTTTGTAACTGGTTTTTATTAGCTTATAAAGACGTCTGCAGTTCATTACAGATATTGAGCAATGACAAGTTAAAAACTTGTCTGTACCATAGTGCATCTGGGTTGCTCCAGCTTAAAACCGAGTGTAAACCAGAGGTGGACAGTAACTAAGTACATTTACTTGAGTACTGTACTTAAGTAGAGTTTTTGAGTATCTGTACTGCACTTGAGTAGTATTTTTTTTGGCAACTTATGACTTTCACTTCACTACATTTTAAAGACAAATACTGTACTTTTTACTTCACTACATTTCTATCAAGGCTCTCGTTACTCGTTACTTTCAAATCTGTGGATAAAGTGGATGTTATTCCCCCTTTTCCAAAATGTGATTAGTAGTTTGGCAAGTGACAGTCTATCAGTAATCACTAGGGTTACATCACGCCTGTAGACTGGAACTATAAAACCAAGTTCAGAAAGTTCTGCTGTTTACTGTCTTGATTAAAACATTGTTGCTGTTGGAAAGTCATGAAGCTAGAAGTGTAGAGCTGGGTTTTTACGCAAGTTGGAATGTTGATTTTATTTTCTGAACAGGCTGCATTTACAGCTACTGCACTGTCCTCCTTATTAACCTACACATATATGTGCGCACACACTGCCAGAGCTGGGTCAGAACACTAACATGCTGTTTTGTGGGGGGGTGTAGTCTCACAGTTAATTAATAAAATAACTTAATGACTGGTTTTCTTTATCAGTTGGGGTTGTTCATTCTGCAATATTCGAACAATTCCTTATTCTACAGCGTCTACAAGCTAGTCAGAGGCATTAGGAATTGTAAGTGTTGTGGTGATAATGCAACAATGCGGTGAAAGAAGATGTACTTTTAATACTTAAGTATTTTTTAAAACAAGTACTTCAGTACTTTAACTTAAGTCAAATTTGACTGTACGACTTTCACTTGTATTGGAGTAACATTTGAATAGTGGTATCTGTACTTTCACTTAAGTAATGAAGTTAGCTACTTTGCCCACCTCTGGTGTAAACGGAGCCACAGTAGTCACAAGACACTCACCACTGCAACATTCACACGTCACGGACGGGAAACTGACCTTGTCATAAAGCGTTCTGATGGCCGTTTACACTTTTGTCTAGTGTTCGTCCTGCCGTCCGAGGGGCAGGTTAAAACCAGTGGTGGAAAGAGTATTGAATATTTGTGTGGAAGCAGCCTACTGTTACACCGATGAAATATTACTTAATTACAAATAAATATACTGGTGATCAAAATGTACTAAAAGTACGAACTCAGTTACTTTTTAGCCTTTGATATTTGTTTGTGAAGTCAAATGTATAAAATCTATATGAACACAGGCTACTGAAATTCCGGTCCAGCTTCTGTACCCCTGCATATTATCTGTACCCCTGCCCACGACCACAATTTTCACACGTCACAGTGAAAACTGCTCCGCCCCGTATCCTTCTCACCGCCCTATTTTCTCGGGGGAGTAAGAAACGGGACCGGACACCGGTCAATACGCCTGAAAAGAAGCGACCGAGTGGAACGCGACGCCTGCTTAATGCCTCCACGGGGACGCAGACGGGGTTCCCTCACACACACACGTACTGTACACCCTCACACACACACACGTACTGTACACCCTCACACACCCACGTACTGAACACCCTCACACACACACGTACTGAACACCCTCACACACACACGTACTGTACACCCTCACACACACACGTACTGTACACCCTCACACACACACGTACTGTACACCCTCACACACCCACACACACGGTACGTCCGCCCGCTCCCATTCCGCACGATATTACGTGTGTTCTCTCACCGGGGGCTGAACATCGTTAACCGGGTGAGCGACTCCAATTCATTTGGGGCCTCGGAGACCCGGACTTCATTACACACATAAAACCGTCATTATGCTCACACTGGGGAGAGAATAGCAATTCTCATGATAGATTAGGACAAACACGGAGGTACCCCGAGGAAATAAAATAATACCACAAATCCACAAAGTGCGAGTTCTGGATTTGAGCAGGTCTGCTATAAATGGCGAGATGACGACGTAGAACCTCATCAAGCTTGCAATTTTATTAAATTGGTTCTTTAAAAAAACAACAACTGTATAATTGAAAATCCAATAAGTTAAAATTTGGCACAAACATGCCATAAAATTGGGGTAAGAGTGCTCTTAAACATTTGTAGATTGTGTCCTTACCTAATAACAAAACAAATGAAAAACTCTTAACAAAAATATTTATTGCATCCATGTAATTTAACCCATATAGGCCGTGATCAGCTGTTGAATACACTGTCAGAAATTAGCTAATGTGATAATGATCAAATTATTTAGATTATATGCAGTCAACCAGAAATACTCCTGATTCTCCAAAAGCCTGTCTGACATTGTCACAATCCAGAGTATGTTTTCAGTCATGATGTAAGCTTTCCAGAAATGTGAAAAAACTGGCGTCCTTATCCAGTCAGGTTTTCCGTCTACCTGTTTAATTATCCAGAAAACCAATTATTTGACAAATTCTGCAGTGTTTTTAACACTGATTGTGAGAACAAAGCACTGGACAGAAAGATTAACTTGAGTTTTTTATTGGTAAATGAGGGAAATAGTTGTGAAATTACATCTTCACTTTATCTGTAAAACTGAAGTTTAAAGGGCAGCCAGATTCAGCAAGTCAGTGTTTTGTTCTCACCATTGGAAATCCATTGCTAATTATTAGTTCACCTGATTAATTAAGCAGAATGAATGAAAACATGACTGGACAGAACATTAATATTATATGTGTTTACACATCTTTGTGTTACATTTCTTGACACTTCTACTGTGTCAAAGGTTTTAAAATTAACACAAGAAACGTTCCGAAACTTACCACATTAATGGGTAAGTTTCGGAACGTTTCTTGTGTTAATTTTAAAACCTTTGACACAGTAGAAGTGTAAGAATTTGATAGTTTGTGCCCATTTTAACACATCTTTTCCAAGCGTGTAGTGTGAAAGTTAAGGAGTTGTCATGGTACCACTGAGGGAGGTAACATAGCAAGGCCCCCAGGCACTTTCCCCGGACGCTGCCCACATCAGCTGCCTCCACAGATAGGTTAGTGCATCACACTAAAAGGTGACCTCTGATAGTGTGCTGCACTGTGGTGTGTTCACAATTACATTTAATCACTCACTTTCTCATTCACTGAGTGGACAGTTAGTTGAACCCACATATCTTCTATTTAGATCATTAAAAACGATACGCGAAAGGGTTGAAGGTAGAGTTTATATGTCATGCATTTAAGGTAACAACGAATTACAGCAGTAGTAACATAAACCATGATGGATATGCACCTACAAAGCAATTACATGTTTTAACTGTTATATTAGTAAATTTGTTTACATATCAACACAAGCTTGCTTTTTGCTTTTTACATTTTTGTTCGATTGCTCGCCCAATACAATATGTCGGTTTGTTTAAAACTCGGAGCTTCTTAGTGCTTGGTACTTTCACAAGATGGTTTTCAGGAAAATCGAGGTGCGTAATTTGATCTGATTGAGGTTCTGAAATCTGTAATCAGCATTGATTATATAAGATGATTTTTTGATGAAATTTTGCAAGTAACTGCCTGGCTTCCTAAAATTAACTGTGATCTGACGGCAACGCGCATATTCTAACACTATGATCAATAATATTTTATCTTTTTACGCGTTCCCCTTTTAGTTATTTATTTCACCTAAATAATAATAATTTTTGAGCCAGTATTTTTCTTTGTTTTGTTTTTTTTCGCTCATTCCTCATCACAAAATGAGCATTTAGCTTCGTCCTCAGTTTTACCTGTGAGCATCTTAAATTGTGTTTTTGATCCCTTCAACGGTTTAATGCGATCAAACTAGCATACAAAAAAACGAAAAATGCCCAGACAAGCGAGTTCTAATGTTATGTGTCTGCATTTTGATAAAGTAACGTTATAACCTTAACTGGAACAGAAAAATGACCAGCATTTACAGACTAAACTGCTTCTTGTCCTGTATGTCAGAATGTTTCATACAACTCCGCTCCTTTTACTGAATGCTGACATGGTTCACACGTAAGAACAAGCAGAGAAATACCACACCGTTAAACACACTGCAAATAGTAGAACTGCTCTAATTTTACGAAAACATGCTGTTTTTTAGCCAATATTCTCGGTCTCACATTTCAGGTAAATCTTCGTCTCTTCCCAACACAACGCGAAATCAAGACATAAATAAATAGTGACAGAAATAAACGCCTAAAATACAAGCGACCTTCCATACTTGTGTTATTACAAATGCAAGGCAAGGCAAGGCAAATTTATTTATATAGCACATTTCATACACAGAGGTAATTCAAAGTGCTTTACATAAAAGGAAGTAAAAACAATAATAAAAACAAAAAAAGAAGTAGAACAATCATTAAAAACAATGAACACAACAATAAAACAAAATGATTTAAAAATGATTTTAAAATGATTTAAAAATTGATGTAAAATACGTTCAAGACAGTTAAAAACAGAATGCAATCAGTTCGGACGAAGCACAGTGCTCATTCAGTAAATGCACAGCCAAACAGATGAGTTTTGAGACTAGATTTAAATGTAGCTAATGTTTTAGAACAATAATATGCAATAATGCAATAATATGATTAATATGATTTAACTACGAATTTGTCAGTGCATGTCACAACATGAATTGCATCCTAATTACGCTTCGCCCACTCTCACATTCACATCCATGACGAATTGCGTCAGGAACTAACTGTTCTCGAAGAATTGAATAGTTTATAACAAATTATAATCATTTTAGACATATCCCCTACACGTGGATTCACGCTTCACTCTTCCTCAGTATAGATTTCCTAATAATAAGCTCCAATTAAATCTTTCCACAGAGCGTTAAAGGTGATTTAAAACCAGTTCTTTTACAAAAGCCGATTACATTACAAGATAGCATAAATGATCACTGACGATTTTCGCAATCTAATATCTGCAGAATCTTCTGATTATTAAGTAAACACTTAGTACTGCGTTTATGGCTGTAAATATGTATGAAACGATTAGTATGCGATGGAGGATTTCTTTTAATGTAACCGCAATAATGATTAAATGTTTGCATCTGAGATGACTGCAGTGTCAACGTCACTGCTTTTTATTTTATATTTCTTTTTCTTTCACCTTTGTAGTATTTTTTATGTAATAGGATGTATTAAATAGCACACATTGTAGCGCATGTCCGGTACCTGTCCATGGTCCTGGAAACTCATTCCTACTTTTCCAACAACAAAAATCCAACTGCACATTTAAAAAAACATTCTCATTGCATAACACAATAGTTAATATTCTCTTTAATTATTTATTTACTTTGTGTTTTAAAACCATCAATCCCCTGCTGGCGAGGATGGGCGATAAGGATAGTGCTATTTATTATAAAGTATATTTATATTTTAAATCAATGTCAGAAAGGTTTGTGAAAATCGTTTATTCGTTTCCCACTTGGACAATTATTTTATAAACATATGCGTAAAAATGGTTTTTGAGACAATCATGCAGCGTTAGTGAGACAGTCATGCGGCCGTTAGTGGGGTTTGTAATCCCGTAATAAAGGCTGATGGGTTTTAAGCTTCGCACTCAACGAAGTTCCCTAAAGCCATTCGTCAAGAACTGTCCAGAATCAAGTGGGCATTGAAATGGTGCTCATTCACTGGGGACACACATGAACGCACACACACCTCGTTTAACAGCTTGCAACGTGCGCAAGTGCTACGGAAAAGGCGCAATGCTACACCCGCATTTTCCATTTGAAGCCATTTGTATAATTCACACGTAATGACTTTTTGTAGTAGAGTTGACTGCTCAACACATTTTAGTCCCATCTATTTATTTACAGTAGTGTTAAAATTTTGTGTTTTACGTGAGTAGTGGAAGTACTGTATATCTGAAGATCCCTAACGTTGTCCAGACCCTCCTATGGCAAAACAACTAAATAAAATCACTGGATTTTTAAAAACATGTTGGATTAAATAAGATTCCTGAAACTGACTTTAAGCAATAATAATAATAATAATAATAATAATAATAATAATAATAATAATAATAATAATAATAATAATATTAACTTTAAGTCAGTTTCGAATCTTATTATTATTGTGATAATGTGTGTGTGTGTATATTGAGAGAAAAATAAATTTATTAGTAAACTACTACTTAATTTAGTGTACTGATTTAATAATTTAGAGCCTAAAAACTATAGACTCGGAATCCATCAATTACCTTTGCAGTTTTAGGGAGTACATCTTGGCGTTTTTGTCGTTGATCAGGTGAGATTTCTCTGAATTCGCGGGTGGCTCCATGCTCTTGTCCATCTCTCGTCGCTTTGCTCACAAAATTCAATGTGCAAATTGGAGCAGGTGAAAAAACCCAGACGTGTCACAGTTTATATTACGAAATAAAAGACCATCCAGGCCGTGTGCATAAGGGGGAAGAAACGGATCGAGTCCCTCATCATATCAAGTGTGGAGGAGTAGGAGAAGTAGTGAAGCGCAGCTGCGGCGCAGTCATTCATGTGCCGCTCCTGAACTTGCTTTCGCGAGTGTGTATGATGGCGCAAAGACACCGGGGTGGCGGGAGTAGTGGGGTGTGTGTGTGTGTGTGTGTGTGTGTGTGTGTGTGTGTTGGGAGGGGGCGATTTGGGGTACGAGAGAGAGAGAGATGTGGTTGTAGGTAGCTGATTGCTCCCTAATGGACAGAATACCTGACGTTCATTACGTGTCTTTGTGCATTTTATTAGTTGATGAAAGCAGTGAATTGCTTTTAGTAGAAATGTTGCAGGTTTTATGTGAAAAACTAAGAGAGACAATACTGTTTAGATACTGAGCTTAGGGCTGTAGTTTTGTTTACATCTACTTATCTTTAGCTCTAGTCAAAGCAATAGCAAGATGTGTATGTATATATGTATATATATATATATATATATATATATATGGTACTTCCACTGACTTCCGACAGATTAAACTACAAATAAGGTTGTAGTTTAATTTACATTTGGTGGTTAGAGTCTTAGATCCAAATAGCAAGTCGTGTGTAAGCATGTGTTTGAGTGCACATGTGCGCTATTGTGACCATTATGACATTCAGTTAAACGCAAACTGAACTAAAGTCTGATCAAATACATATAAATGTAAAAATACATTAAAGAATATATTGTAGTTCTTATATATATATATATACACACAACGTCCATGTCAGATGAATAGATTTCCGAGAGGCAGTGAAGTTTTGAATTATTTTCATGGAAAGAATTTGGGGCTTTGTATCACCAATATCACCAAATGAGGCCAAAATATCCTTTATTTGACGAATGCTCAAGTATTATTTTATTATCAGACCATCAGATGTTACATTATAGTTCACTTGACTACAATGGTATGACTTGGTCCAAATCAAACACATTCCACAGGAAATCACATGATAATTATCATATACGCAGTCAATTATTTTGCAAATCTTACTTAAAAATCGAACCATCTAATATACCTTTTGGTGTGTTTCATATCACTGTAAATTAATCCTACACTAATTTGAAGGAATTTCACTTCTGCATGTTGAATAAATTGACAAAATGGTGAACATTATGGGACTAATATTTTATAGTGACTTAATAATGTCTTAATTAAATAATAATTCATATTCATTCTGTTCACCCTTAATGAAGCTTATTTGGACTGGCTCGGTGCTGGATGACGTGGTCTCCACTTCGCTCATGCGCAATGCGCAGCGCGGCACAAGTGATAGAACATGGCGGTAACAGCAAGGAGCAAGCTGATGTCAGATGGCCCAAAGAAGACGGCGGGGAGGACGACCGGTCCATGTCCCAGATCGGCAGGTGAAACCGCACTCACTCCTTCCAGCTGCGCGGCCCGGCGTTAACAGCGGCGTGTCCGGGGCTAACCAGATTTAAGCAGGCTAACGGCGGTGAGCTCCATTGGCGCAGTGGAGACTCGGTGAATAAAGCTGATGCGGCGCTGGCGTTCTGCTTTATTTTTACATGTGACATGAAACCAGCGCGTTTAAATAGCTGAAGCCGGACACGCAGCGTGGCAGTGCCGTGCTACATCATGTCGGGTCGGTGTGGCGGCGGATGGTCCGACTTCAGATCTTACTGTTGTTTCAGGATTTTCTCTGTTTTGAGCTTTCGGACGGATGTAGTGGAGGCAGGTTTGTGCTTTTGTCTGGTTCGATAGGGGCTTGAACAAACTAAACCGATCTGACTGCAGTTTGTCGCAGAGATTGAGCAAAGTAGCTAACTTCATTACTTAAGTGAAGTACAGATACCACTAGTCAAATGTTACTCCAATACAAGTGAAAGTCGTACAGTCAAATTTGACTTAAGTTAAAGTACTGAAGCTACTTGTTTTAAAAAATACTCAAGTATTAAAAGTACATCTTCTTTCACCGCGTTGTTGCATTATTACCACAACACTTACAATTCCTAATGCCTCTGACTAGCTTGTAGAAGCTGTAGAATGAGGAATTGTTAAGATATTATGCAGAATGAACAACTGGCAGTAAAAGAAAACCAGTCATTAAGTTATTTTATTAATTAACTGTGAGACTACACACCCCCACAGAACAGCATGTTAGTGTTCTGACTTAGCTCTGCTGCAGTGTGTGCGCACGTATGTGTAGGTTAATAAGGAGGATGATGCAATGGCTGTAAATGCAGCCTGTTCAGAAAATAAAATCAACATTTAACTTGCGTAAAAACCCAGCTCTACACTTCTAGCTTCATGACTTTCCAACAGCAACAATGTTTTAATCAAGACAGTAAACAGCAGAACTTTCTGAACTTGGTTTTTAGTTCCAGTCTACAGGCGTGATGTAACCCTACTGATTACTGAAAGACTGTCACCTGTGACAACCCGATACATTTGGAAGAATAACATCCGCTTTATCCACAGATTTGAAAGTAACTTGATGTGAGAGCCTTGATAGAGAAATGTAGTGAAGTAAAAGTACAGTATTTGTCTTTTAAAATGTGGTGAAGTGAAGGTAAATGAAGTTTCCAAAAAAAATACTACTCAAGTGAAGTACAGATGCTCAAAAACTCTAAATGTAAAATGTAAATGTACTTAGTTACTGTCCACCTCTGGTTATCTGATAATATTGTGTCTGTGCACACCTAACAGACATGCTGTCTGACTGTCTATGTATATATATATATATACATACATACATACATTTAGCAAACATTTTTGTCTGCCTATCTAAAAGAAACCTATAAACTGTCTACCACAGACCAACTAGCTGTAACAGTCAACAACATGTCTGGTAAGCTGTCTAGATATTGATCATCTGTCTGTTTCTCTGCCGATCAGCAACAGGTTTCAGCTGCTGACAAACATGTATATTGATCTGTTTATTTGTCTAGGTGTCGAATCAAACCTTGCAGACAAACATTTCTGTTTCTCTCTATCTGTTTTTCTGTCCGTCTATTTAAAAGAAAATTAGGAAGAATCATGTGCCATTGAGGGCAATGGATGCTGCAGGATTCCATTTCAGTAGCATTTTGTTCAGATGGTTGCTATGAACTATTGCAGTTTGCAGATGGCATGAAAATCCTCAACTTCATGGCACTCCTCCATGGTGCATATTTAGTTATCTAAACAAATCTTGCTGTCTTACTGTCTAGTAATGTCTCTATCTGTCTCTGTTTTATTGTCTGAACAGTCCTACTTAAAACCTTACTTTTTATTTATCCCTGAACAAGCCTTGCATCTGTCTTACCCAATGGCCTTTCTCTGAACTAAGTTCTATAGTTGCTGCCTTATTGATTAATGTCTGTGTCATATACTGTCCCTTTGTGTTGAGAGGCCTTACTCAGCGAACTGAATACAAGCTGGGCATGCGTGCTTGGATTCCTGGAAAAGGTGAGTTCCTGTCTACTCCTCACCCACACCGACATAAATTTGACATGGGAGCTACTCTGTTTGAGGAGGATTTAGAGACCAGATTCTCTCTCTTTTGCTTACCATGAAACAATATGTGTTTATATAAACTTTGCTCAGACGAAGGTTGGGCCAATCATGAGCTAACAAGGCATTTCTGATGGCAGTTTGGACACTTACGCACAAAGAGGAAATGATTGTGAGGTGGATTTACTTGATCATCATAGTGCTTCTGCTCCCCCCCTTTTGTGATTCAGTGGCAGTGGTGGACTCTCTAGATGGGCTTCTGAGCATCGATGCCCCTAGCGCCATCTCTGTCTCAGGAAAGCACTTCCTGTAAAAGCAAAAGCAAGAACGCCTCTTTTGAGGACCAATAGAGAGCGATCTACGGCAGGCGTCCGCCCTGGTTAATCATCACAGGACCACGTTAAAGAGGCTTTTGTTATTGGTGAGTTGTTCACATCTTCCTTACACCTATTGCTAATTCAGAATTGAATCGGTTACAGTTCACGAAGCAGGTTTGATTCAATGGATTATGTCAAGCTTTTAAATTAGGATAAGGTGACCTTTTTTTTACCGTGACCTTTACAGATAATCCATGAAAAGGGGCATTATTTAACCCCTTAATCAGCGTGCAGAGATGGATGATCCATAACAGTGCATTTAATTGGCTAATTATTATATTAGCTATAATTAACATCCACTGTTATGTCATTGATTAAAAAATACAATGCTAAGCTGAAAATTCTTTCATTTTGCAAATTGGTAAAACTTAATTTTTAACATGATAAACTCTTTTGGATTGCATTTACCATTTGCTTTCGCATTTGCTGTGATAAAGCAAATAAATCCCAAATGAAGAATAAACATTGTCATACTTAATCCCATCTGAATTTGTTCAGCATTCTTAGATACACTTTCACTTTTATTCCCATCACCTTCAGTCTGATTTCTTAACCTTATTGTATCTGAAAATAGTCCATTTTTAGACAAAACCTCATTGAAAGGTCTTTGAAAAATTCACAGCAACAGAGAAAGCTACAAGTAAAGACTTTACAAGTAAAGTCTGAGCCATTTTTAGACTGGGCCTATAAAGCAACACAAAATATATATAATTGGAGAGCAAAATAAATACTATTATATATAATTATATATTTCATAATGAAGTAATACCTCATTTGACAATAAGAAAAACTTCTTACATTAACATGAAAGTGCTTTCTCTGTTTAACAGCCAATTTCAGGTTACAGAATGTACAGTTTACAGCAGGCAGGATAAAATGAATGAACACTGCGGGTTAGTGCTGATCAATTAGCCAGATTCTGTTGCAACCAACATGTACCGCAGCTATTGCTTTTTTTAATTTTGCTGCTAATGTTGGTTGATGACAGAGGCTGACACTTGGGTAGGCAGTGGTTAGTGTGGTTGTCTCCTAATGAGAAGGTCCTGGGTTGATCCCGGGTAAAGCCGTGGGGCAGTTGCTGTATGCTCTCACCGTGTTCCTGTAGGTTTCCTCCGGGTGTCCCCAGTTTCTCTCCTGATCCAAAAGCATACAGTATGGGTTGATTGGCGAATCATCGACCCGTCAGGTGTGACTAGAATTAGCAAAATTCGGAGACTGGCAGCTGTCCACGGAGTAAGCGTTGGGCTCGCATTCAGATAAATGATGAAAATGTCGATGGCAACATATTGTGTTGAGTAGAGCGCTGGTTGTTGTGGTTATTTCTCAGCTGAAATGTGAGTTTGATCTATGTAATAAAGAGGCGTTTGACTGAACAATAGCAGTGTTTATCGCGAAAATGCTTTTATGGTGTTTTATGCTTTTGCTTCTCTGTTATTATATACGGAACATCTCACAAATACTTTCATACAGAGGATCAGGACATTGTCCTTGGAACTGAAATCTTTTTCATCATTTTTTACGCATTTACTTCTGTTATTGTGCACGGAACATCTCACAAATACTTTCACATACAGAAGGATCAGGTCTTGACTTGATCGCGGAACTGAAAACGTGCATCACTAATAAGCGTCCATGTGAAACATAAGCTACGCATGCTATAGAAATTGAAATGCATTTTTGATTCTAGAAAAATTGCCCGACCATTTTTGTATGTCGAATTGACCGAGCTATTTGAATAACGTTTTCAGCCTAGCCAGCACCTTTACATACTGCGAAGCCACATTTGAGCACAAAGGACTACATAAAGTCAAGTAAGTTTTGAGCGATGTAAGTTAGATAATATTTGATCTATAAGCGTCAGGGATTGTGGAAATGCCGTTCTCTCCCAAGAAAGGCCAAAGTAGCTCATTTTGAAACAAAATGTTTTGTTGATATATGAGAGTTTCATTAAATTATCCAAAATTTCAGTTAATTCTCATTAATTCCCATGGAAAGTTTCCAATTTGGAATATTTCCAGAATCCCGAACTAAAGTTCCCATGGAAAGTTTCTGGAAATGTACCAGGAATTTTCCGCCCTTGCAACCTAGGTTATGAATGAGAGTGTGATTGTGGGAGTGTGTGCGCCCTGCGGTGTGTTCGCGCCTGCCAAACTGGTCCCACACACCTCATGCAGTAGTCTTGGGATGAGCTCCGGTCACTCGCCACCCCGATAGTGATTAAGCGGTTCGGATAATGAATAAACGAGTGGTTAATTTCAGCAAAATCTTTCTCCCCAGTGTGTTAGTTTATTAGCTGTCCCCTTAAAATACTACATTGTATTCCGTCAAGTGACTTCACTCTGTCCAACTTTAAAAAACAGGCACCTGAATTCTTCTTTAAGTGTGTTTCAAATTGTAGGGATGATTGCAGGCCAAATGCATTTTATGTATTTATGTATCTGTTGATACAGTGGCACATAGCTTTTATTGACCATGCCTGTTAGCCTGTAAGCCTGAAGCCCGCTACATGTGATAAGATCCTGCCTGGCGAGTTACAATTTCACACTTGTGTCCGCGCTGAAATTCTTGCTACTCGACAACCCAGCTCCCTCTCTCCTCACATCACGGAGAAAGAGAATAAACCGGCCGATTAGAGCGAACCACCTTCTTGAGAGGTCGCTTTCTGAGAGCCAGGAGGAGGGAGGCAGCGACATAAAACCTGGGATAAAAAAGGTTTCACTTCGGATTATTACTTCCAGCCTTTAGGAGCTTTGACTTAATCTCTCATGTGACGGTATTCATTCTTTTGCTCCTGCTCACTTAGAATCCCAGGATGGCTCTTAGCCTGAAATACACAGCCATAAAGTTCATGGCGACGAAAGTCTGCATGAATCATAGATTTGTTGAAGGCTGCACAATGCTTCTTCATGGAAAATAGTGGAGTTAAGGCTGCACTTTTTTAGTCAAAACCCCTTTCTTGAAACTTTACCCAGGAGTGCCACGTGGTGGAGTAGAATTGTTTATGCAGTGTGATTTTTTATGCGTGTTCACATCTCTGACAATGCAGAAATGTTACATTGTGCAGCTCTAGCATTGGGTTGCTTTAAGTTCAAGTTTCAGTTTAAGTCTTTTGTGATGCATAACATCAGAAGAAATTATTGAAACGGTTAGCATATGTGGTTTTGCATTTTTTCTTTAACTGTGAATTAGGACATTTTGAGCAGATTTTATGGGCGATGTTGCTCAGCGTTTTATATATATTAATTGTGCATACTGTAATATTCAGACTTTGTTGCAGAAAAGTATGTACTTGAAAATTTGAATAACCCGTTTGTCTGGAAACTCAGAGAATGTTTGGTTTTGGTGAAGAGTCCATTACAGAAGCAGACTTAATTGCTAGTTTAGGGGATCCAAATTAAATGTGATTATTAGTTTGGATTCATTTAAGCACAAATCGTTTATATTTACTGCATTTATCAGCTGCTCTTGTCCATCTTATCCTTCCTGGGTTAAGGGTCTTGCTCAGGGGCCAAGTGGTGGTAGTTCAGGAGGTGGATTTGAACCTACAACCTCATAGTTCATAGGCGAGGTTCCTACCGCAAGGTCTCCAATCAAATTTTGGTTCGCCGAAGACAGAAAAGACCGCTCAAGGGACATTTTGCAGTGATTTTCACTGCCATGGCTGTAGTGACTTTTTCTTTAACATCTTCACTACTGCAGAGATCCCAGGTCTCCCGGAAGTTCCTTTATATTGATAGCGGTTCCTGATTCCCGCAAATTGAATAAAAATATCGAGCTACTGGGGCAAACCAAGCAAAGAGCATGCACGTGAGACAGTAACGTGTGCATCGCGCACTTGACAGAAGCGGGCACACGACGGAATGAGAGAGAGAGAGGGCGAGTGAGCATGTGTGGATCACTGCGAGTGACTGTTCATGTGTAGCGTTAGACAAAAAGCATCCTGATTGGTTTACTTAGCAAAATAAGCCAATCAGATTTTAGTGCGGGGTGGTGGGGAGACCTCCTGAAATGAGTTTTTGCAGGTTAGGATGTCTGCTGTTGGGCAGTTCTAAAATATCACCCTTTTTATCATGAACAATTTTGCAACTTATTTCTTCAGGAATCAAGATTCTGTTTATGCCAAATCGGTTGTATAGTAACACCAGAAACATGTATGTGGTGATAACCAGTGTTGGTTAGTTACTCAAAAAAGTAATATATTACATATTACTCTCAAAAATAGTAATGCCTTACTTTACTTTATTACTCCCTGGAGAAAGTAACTAGTTATATTACTAGTTATGTTACTAGTTAATTTTTTTTCTTAATTACTCTATAATTGCCTGAGATGCATCAGATGGAGGGAGAACATACAAAGGAGGAGTGTTCTTTAGGGTCTTTATTACGCCAACAACAGACTGGCACTGTCTAGCACAAATAACTACAAACAATTGTACTTGTGCAATCAAGTACAAACAAGTATTAACTTCCTCAATGTTTAACAAACACCGTCTGGTGCAAACGATCTCACTTTCCATCATGGCGTTACATTTATCTAGGTACATTGCGAAGGTTTTCACCAATAGGAAAGCGTCTGGTCTGTCCCTGCTATCGGTATTTTGCAGATTGTCTTTCGAAAAGACAGCGATTCGACGGTAGAAAGAGGTAACATTTCTTCTACTACGTACGAGGCAACAAGCTTATTTATCTCGGATTTTGATGTCGGTAGTACTTTATGTTCAAATGAAAGTTTTTGCTGCTTGTGGAGCTGCTCTTTCATGTCACTCTGTCGCGTCGCGAAGCTTGATGTGTCCGTGCTGTCGCTGCAGGTGCTTCTTCAAGTTGGAGGTAGAGTTACAAGCGGTGGAGAGCAGCTTTCTCCCCGGGCAGAGTGTGCACTTCACCGTCAAGTTATTTTCCTTCCGTTGAACATATTCAAAATAATGACTGAATCTCCACCCGTCGAAACTAGCTTTCTGTCGCTGGAACCTTCTCTGAAAAGAGTTTGCGTTGTTGGCCGCTTCATTTCCCATCTGTCTTTGCGGGTGTCGCTCTGCTGCCGGGTGTCGACCAATCGGTGATGGTAAATGATACCTCGTGCCAAACCCAGACCAATCACTGTTCCAGTCACGCCCCCTCCCTTCGCTTCTGTTCTCTGTGTTGTATTGCCTTGTGTGTCATGAAGGGTGCTGCTGGCAAATGTAGCACTTGAAGCGCTTAAACAGGAAAACTGTAATAATATTACCATTTTCAGACGAGTAATGCCTTACACTACTAGTTACTGAAAAAAGTAATATTATTACAGTAACGCGTTATTTTGTAACGCGTTACACCCAACACTGGTGATAACTGCGGATGCAACGTTTTTCTGTGTTTTCACACACCATTCTGTATGCCCTGGCGAACCACGATAGTTCGGTACGTCCGACATTAAACTGTAATTTTTGAAACGTGGTCATTATGCGCATTCTCGGGGATTAAAGTTCTCGCCATTTGGACTCCAGCTGTAAGCGGTTCCATGATTGAGCATAAAGAGCATATTTAAGATAAAACAGATCCATGAAGATTTAAAAGTCGCGGCGGGAGGTGGGTGCACATCGCGGACTTATTAAATGGTGATAATGCAGGCTCCCCGGTCAGTTGTGTAAACACGTGCGCAGTGTGTTTGAGCGCTCGCGTCTCTCACTAACACTCAGATCTTCCCTTTATTACAGACAAAACTCATATTTTCGCTGAAAAATAACGACCAGCGTTCAACTGACAATACAGACATTTATTTATCATTTGTAGTGTTTATTCCATTATCATGACGTGGCGCTGAGTAAGCCATGAAGGATTCAATAAATTGCGTTTACTAGATTACCTTAAAAAAAAAAAAATAACAAAGAGAGGGCAGATCGTTGTAGAATCAAACAAAAGCAGACACTATGAGAGCACAGAATAAACACTGCGAGCGCTCGAGTCACTAAAGGAGCTCTCGGTTCAATCAAATAGTTCTCTGTTTTGGCTAAAAGAGCTATAATAAACTTCTCAGTTCAGTGCTGAAAGCTTGAATCGTCAGAGATTCAAGACCCGGATGGCTGATTGCAGAAACGATTCCAAGCTGCCAACGGACACAATAAACAGGGAAAAGAAATAAACTGCAGGATGCTTTTTATTCTTATTTGTTAAGAGTAGACTTCATTATTCGTTTTAAATATTAGCCCTAAAATGTGGGACAGCTAATACGGTGTGGAAATTATACGATGGGCTGGGTATGTAGTATTATTAAATCTTAATATTTAGCTTGTGAACTTGCATTGATATTTGCTTTTATCAGGAAATGTACGACGTCACATTCTGGAACTTCTGGTCTAACCCTAACTTGAACACACCGTAAACTTTAACGTTTTATATCCCTGAAAAACGGACAATGTGTTGTGAATGTGGTTACATATTTATAAGTTGTGAGATGACGTGGCCCCAGTTTTAACAGTGCAAAGAACAAATAAGGCACAGAACAAGCAATGTATAAATAGAAAATAAAAACAATACACTTTACAGTCAGTAAAATAAGACGTACATTTTGTTTTGGTTCCGCCATGCTGAAACAGCTCAATCGATTCAATTGACCGTTCCTGCAATCAGCTATCTGGGTCTGGAGTCCTTGACCTATTTTCGGTTTCAAATATGAAGAGAGCAGTAAACTGAAGCGAGGCCTTGGTATGAAAATTGAAAATGAAATTAGTGATTGTCATTGTAGACACCTACACAGCACACAGTGCACCATTGCATGCCCATCATTGAAGGAGCATTGGGCAGCTAACATTCTACAGCGCCGAAGAACTGATGCTTGAGAATGATACCTTGCTCGCAGGTACCTCAGTGGTAACTTTGCGGTGCTGAATTAAGACCTCCGACCTTCAGCTTTCACGAACCACACTGCAGTGCTGGAAGTGACTCAAATGGGATTTTTGCCTTAATGTGACACAAGATCTGATCTTTTCAGGCTGTGTGGACACATAAATCTGATCTTTTCAAATCCGATTTGTCACTTTCTTATGTGCTACTTCGTCTCATACGTATCCGATTGTGACCATCGACCTGAATGTAAACGCTCAGATAAGATTCATGCGGCTTTGCTTATACGCGTCTTGCTGACGCCAAATCAGCCTGCTGTTTTTGTATGAGAAGAGTATGAAAAATGGAGGAAGCTGCGATAACAGTCGGTGGAAGGATTGAAGTTTGGGATTTAAATGACAATTTTCTCCTTACCATTACTGCTCATGTTCCTTCTTCACTGTTTGTAGATCTCCTCCAGAAACCAAAGTCTGATACATGCGTGAACTGCTAACGCCTCCATTTTTAATGCCTTAGTGCGTCCCACAGATATAGCGTTTTTTGTAGATTGGTGATGCAGTTGACCCGTGTAAAGCGTATCAATGTCTTGCTATGCGTGGCGTTTGATTCACATTACAGTCAGATACAGTTGCTTATGGATATGAATGTGAACCGTCAAGATAGACAAATCCGATCTGAGCAGAAAATCTGAATTGAACGATGTGGCTGGCAGTGTGAACGTAGCCTCTGATCATGGGGCGAACATCCTACCGTTCGTCACTAACTGCCCACCTGTTGAGTGAAACCCGAGCTGTTTGAAGTGAATCCGGAAGCTGTGTCACAGTGTCTATTTTAACGATTTTTAAATCCGCCTCCCTGCGCTCTCGTATTTTAAGCAAGTAGTCTCACTCCATATGCCTTCGCAACTCTGCCTGCCTCGTGCTCGAGTGTCTTCCTCTTTTGATAAGCCGCCGGCGAATATAAACACCGGCCAGTAATCCCCATTGTGCGTCCCAACGATTTACCAAGATATTTTCGCTCTGGTGACTATTTCCCGATGAACTGCTGGAATCGATTGCTCGGCTGAATGCTTTAAAGTTGGAAACGGGTAAAAACTGCTTCACATTTCCCCCGACATCACAAATCGTTTTTTTACTAACCGGTTTCCTCCATTCATCTCATGACATGTTCTTGGTTCAAGAGAACTTTTGGTGCTGATTCTGGGCAGATTTTTTTGCAGCATCTTGCGCCTATTTCTTTCTGTCTGGAACAACAACAACGTGGCACTGGTTTCAAACACCAAGTGCTGTGGAAAAGGGGCCAGATGTGCATATGCCGGTACCGTAGCAATGTGCTTCCTTTCTGTTATAGTCTCACATATTTACTGCATGGCGTTTTAAGCAAGGTGCAAAATGTTGCTCACCAATAAAACATAGCCTTGTGGCACAGTGGGGTTGGATTAAACCATGAGAAATCGAACCAAGATAAGGAATGGTGTGTTTGTGCTGAAGACGTACTACAAAAGATTTAATCTGTCTTTTGTCTCGCAGGTTTGTGCGGAGGCAGCGCCTCTGGGAAAACCACAGTGGCCAATAAAATCATTGAGGCTCTGGACGTGCCCTGGGTGGTGCTTCTGTCGATGGATTCTTTTTACAAGGTAGCACAGACCTGGAAGCACTGTTGCTCAGTATACAGTCTTTATTCGGAGTAGTAAATGATGAGGAGCAGCTGGGCATTGTGGTAGCAGCTGGTAATTCTGCTAACACTTCAACTGATCTTCAGTAACGAAAAACTTTTTTTTTTACAGTACAATTAATACAGCATATAATTGCTGGCAGGAAGAAGTGACCATAGCGCACTTTTAATGAGAGTAAAGCAAAGATTCTCGTTTTGCATCCAAAGCATATAAGTTTTACTGTGCTGGATGTACGTAGCAGGAGCTTGCTAAAATACTAGATATTTTGATTACATACTCTGTCAAGTAATAATAATGTGAGAGTTTCCCGGTATATCGTGAAAGAACGCACTAGAGTTACATCCTAATCAGTAACAAATAAACTGGAAAAGTTTAATTTCGTGTAGAAACGAAAAATCTAATTAATTCATTTTTTCAGGACCGAAAGCACTACTGTTAACGTCAGAGCGCATCGATAGCCCATTTTTGTTTTGTTTTGGTTTTTTTGGGGTCTATTTAAGTACAGGTTTTTGGTACCCATCCCTTGTCAAGGTCAAAGTAAACTTTATTGTCTTCTCTGCTATATACTGTACTATGGAAACGTATTGCTGCCACGCCAGAAAAAAAAATTATATGGCGTAATCACGTAATAATGTATATTTAATATGTTCTAATGTGATCATTTTCACGTTCTAAAGTGATTTTTAATATGTTTTAACGTGATATTTGAAATGCGGCTTTAAGTGATAATTTTTCATGTGATATTTATCGTTCTAATGTAGTCATTTTCTAACGTGATATTTAATATGTTCTAACGTGATATTTAATACGCTTTTAGCGTGATAATTTTCATGTGATATTTATGCGTTCTAAGCGATCATTTTTCTAACGTGATATTTAATCATTTTAGCGTATTTGAAACGCTTTAACGTGATAATTTTCATGATATTTAATACGTTCTAATGTGATCATTTTCTAGCGTGATATTTAATATGTTTTAATGTGATATTTAATGCGCTTAGCGTGATAATTTTCGTGTGATATTTATCGTTCTAATGTAGATCATTTTCTAATGATATTTAATATCATTTTTAGCGTGATGATGTTGAATGCAACTAGCATTGATAATTTTCATGATATTTAATCGCGTTCCTAATGTGATCATTTTCTAGCGTGATGGCTAATATGTTTTTAGCATTGATATTTAGATGCGCTTTAACGTGATAATTTTCGTGATATTTAATACGTTCTAATGTGATCATTTTCTAACGTGATATTTAATATGTTTTAACGTGATATTTAGTACGCTTTAACTTGATAATTTTCATGATATTTAATACGTTCTAATGTGATCATTTTCTAACGTGATATTTAATATGTTTTAACGTGATATTTAATGCAACTAACGATGATAATTTTTCGCGATATCATTTAATGTGATCATTTTCTAACGTGATATTTAATATGTTTTAACGTGATATTTAGTACGCTTTAACGTGATAATTTTCATGTGATATTTAATACGTTCTAATGGCAGTCATTTTGCAACAATATTTAATGTTTTAGCGTACATTGATATTTAATGCGCTTTAGCGTGATAATTTTCATGTATGATATTTAATAAATTCTAATGTAGTCATTTTCTAGCGTGATATTTAATATGTTTTTTAACGTGATATTTAAAATGCAACTTTAGCGTGATAATTTTCTTCTTGATATTTAAATACGTTCTAATGTGATCATTTTCTAACGTGATATTTAATATGTTTTAACGTGATATTTAGTACGCTTTAACGTGATAATTTTCATGTGATATTTAATACGTTCTAATGTGATCATTTTCTAACGTGATATTTAATATGTTTTAACGTGATATTTAGTACGCTTTAACGTATTAATTTCATGATATTTATCTCACGTTCTAATAAGTCATTTTTCTAACGTGATATTTAATATATTTTAACGTGATGTTAGTACGCTTTAACCAGTAATTTTCGCCTTGATATTTAATACGTTCTAATGTGATCATTTTCTAGCGTGATATTTAATATGTTTTTAGCATTGATATTTGATGCGCTTTAAATGATAATTTTACGTGTGATATTTATCGTTCTAATGTGATGATCATTTAATATGTTTTTAGCGTGATATTTAAATGCGCTTTAGCGTGATAATTTACCGTGATATTTAATCGTTCTAATGTAGTCATTTTCTAAGTATTATTGATATTTATATGTATGTATGTATATGTTTTAACGTGATATTTAAATGCAACTTTAGCGTGATAATTTTTATTGATGTATACGTTCTGCAATATGATCATTTCTAGCGTGATATTTAATATGTTTATGATATTTAAGTCGCTTTACTGATAATTTTCATGTGATATTTAATACGTTCTAACGCGATATTTGATCATGTTCTAACGTGATATTTAATATGTTTTAACGTGATATTTGAAATGCGCTTTAGCATTAATTTTCATGTGTTATTTATCACGTTCTAATGTGATCATTTTCACGTTCTCAAATGATATTTAATATGTTTTAACGTGATATAAATACAGCTTTAACTGATAATTTCATATACAGTATTTAATACGTTCCTAATGTGATCATTTTTCTAACGTAATATTTAATATATTTAACGTGATATTTAATGCCTTTAACTTGATAATTTTCATGTGATATTTAATACGTTCTAATGTGATCATTTTCTAACGTAATATTTAATATGTTTTAACGTGATATTTAAATGCGGCTTAGCGTGATAATTTTTCATGATATTTAATAGATTCTAATACTGATAATTTTCTAATATTTAATATATTTTTAGCATTTGATATTGAAATGCAGCTTTAGCGTGATAATTTTCATGATATTTAATACGTTCTAATGTGATCATTTTCTAACGTGATATTTAATATGTTTTAACGTGATATTTAGTACGCTTTAACTTGATAATTTTCATGATATTTAATACGTTCTAATGTGATCATTTTCTAACGTAGTATTTAATATGTTTAGCGTGATATTTGATGCGCTTTAGCATTGATAATTTTAGGTAACGATATTTAATACGTTCTAATGTGATATGTTTTAACGTGATATTTATATATGTTTTAACGTGATATTTAATTAAGCTGCTTGTGATAATTTTCATTGATATTATCACGTTCTAATGTAGTCATTTTCACGTGATATTTAATATGTTTTTAACGTGATATTTAATTAAACTGGCGTGATAATTTTCATGTGATATTTAATACGAATTCTAATGTGATGATCATTTTCTAACTATAATATTTAATATGTTTTTAATGATATTTGAAATACGCTTTTAGCGTGATAATTTTCGCCTTGATATTTAATACGTTCTAATGTGATCATTTTCTAGCGTGATATTTAATATGTTTTAATGTGATATTTAATGCAACTTTAGCGTGATAATTTTCATGTGATATTGTCGTTCTAATGTGATCATTTTTCTAGCGTGATATTTAATATGTTTTTAGCGTGATATTTGAAATTAAACTGCGTGATAATTTTCATGTGATATTTATCGTTCATGCGATCATTTCTAACGTGTCCCCAATGTTTTAATGTGATATTTAAATGCAACTTCTTGTGATAATTTGCATTGATATTTATCACGTTCTAATGTGATCCATTTTCTAACGTAATATTATATGTTTTAGCGTGATATTTAAATGCGCTTTAACTTGATAATTTTCATGATGTATCGTTCTAATGTGATCATTTCTAACGTAATATTTAATATGTTTTAGCATTGATATTTAATGCAGCTTTAACTTGATAATTGTCACTTGATGGCTGTCGTTCTAATGTGATCATTTTCTAAGTGATATTTAATATGTTTTAACGTGATATTAATCTTCTTGATAATTTTATTGATATTTAATACGTTCTAACGTGATCATTTTCTAACGTGATATTTAATATGTTTTTAACATTGATATTTAAATGCAACTAACGTGATAATTTTAAATGATATTATCGTTCTAATGTGATCATTTCTAGCGTGATATTTAATATGTTCTAATGTGATCATTTTTACGTTCTAACGTGACCTTTTTATCTTCTAACGTGATCATTTAATACGTTCTAATGTGATCATTTTCTAACATAATATTATATATTTTAGCATTGATATTTATTAAAACGTGATAATTTTTCATGTGATATTTGTACGTTCTAATGTGATCATTTCCTAACGTGATATTTAATATGCTTTAATGTGAGATTGCTGGAAGTTTATTGCATTGATAGCCATATGATTTGTTTTATTACGCCGTGGCAGCAGTACGCTTCCGTACTGTACAGGCAGTATACTGAAGAACAACAAAGAACAGGTAAAAATAACAAATAGGGCACATGGAATAAACAATATATAAATAGAATATAAAATATGCACTTTAAACTAGAAGACAGATTGGGATGCAGTATTAACCTGGATTAAATTGACTTTTACACTGAGGTGCATGAGGTCAGTAACAGTTTCAATATGAAAAATTCTATTCCAGTCTATTAATAAACAATATCCTTAAAAAGTTTGACTAACATTCAAGTTGGATCAAGAATGTGCAGATATTGTGACACTGAGTGACACTGAGTGTATGTTGAAACATTTGGCCGGCCATTTGCAACCTGCAGGCTGTGAAAAATCTCAGAAAAGAAACTAAAGCTGGCATATTTGCCACGCTGGGTAACCCAACAGGGGATCTACCTTTAGCCCTTCCTCTCTAATCAAAATGATTCCTGTGCTTCAAAATGAATATCAATGTGAGCGCTTTAGGTTCTGATCCTCACTTCTTTATCTTCAGCTTGACAGAAAGTCTTTTTTAAGAAAACAAAAGCTTGAAAGTCAAAGTCCAAAGTCAAAGTCAACTTTATTGTCATCTCTGCTATATACTGTACAGATACATAGAGGCAGGGCAAGCGTGGCTCAGGTTATTTCAGTGCAAACAAACAAGAACAGTAGAACAGAGAATAAATAATGGGGCAGTAGCACGACTAGGCACATGGAATAAACAATAAATAAGTATTAAAAATACTAAAATATACATTAAACAATATACATTTTAAACCAGACAATATACAATATACATTTTAGACTAGACAGGGAATTAAAAAAAAAACTTTAAGAACTTTAAGCTAATAAACATCTCATGCATTGGTAAAGATCAACACTCCACAAACTTGATAACCTGCAGAGGCTGTCTTCAGATTCTGTATGTGTAAGAAATTAAACATTTTTAGTAGGGATGCATCGATCGATGGGCCAGCAGTCGGAATCGACGATTACAGCCACAATCGGCCTGATCGATTGATCACGACCCCACGTCGCTCCACCGTATTACCCGTTCAAACCCGATCTTCTTTGCATCGCCATTACTTACTGCTTTAATAGCAGCGCATTCAGGCAAGCGTTCACATACCTCAACCGAGACGTTCTCATTCACTTGAATGGGGTGACATCGTCTTGGCGACAATAATTTTGGAGTGCGTGGTATGGCGTCACATCCGCGCCAAAACTAGTAGCATAAAATAATACCATAAAAATTTCTTGACGTAAATTTCAAAATCGCGCACAAATGTGAAACTTCGAGCACAAAATTAAGAATGAGTCGCGGTTGTATGATAATAATAGCGAACTGTATTTTCCTCTACGAATATACTTTCTCTAAATGTATTAAAATGTTCTTCGCTTGGTACATTACCGACGGCGGCTTTGCTCGAGTGAGATTTTAAAATCTGATAAATCACCTCTGCCCCATCACAATGCCAAGTAGTTACTTTTGGACGTCGAGTTACGGAGTTGTTACATTTTACATTTCTGGTTTGTTTTATTTCTTCATTTATGAAATTTGTTATGAAAATAAAATATATTAAAAGAAAATCTGATTTTTTGTTTTGTATTTGCTGTAGAGGCTGCCACTAATATATCACTATTATAAAAGTAACTTCAGTAAACAGGAAAGTAACTACCGTGTTACATAAAGTTGAAACCCATTTTTTATTATGATATAAATCGACTACTCGCAGCAGCTCTAAACTACATTACCTGGGAAAAAATGGGTTTTGAAAAAAATCGGTATCGGCCCGATCACACTAAAAAAATCGGTGTCGAATGTTGAAAAATTGATGCCGGTGCATCCCTAATTTTAACAGTGTGGTCCTGCCTCATACCTGGTACAGGGACCTGATGGCATCATCGCCAAAATATTTTTGGGGTTGTTCTGCTTAGGGTTCTAGCTGCAGGCTTGTTATCTATAGAAGACCCTGAATAAACTTTGCTGTTGTGGGAAGCCTCTATTGATGCTGGGTAGAAATGGCTGTAAGTTGTGGCATTACGGCATCACGCATCAGTGGCTCCCTCCGCTCCACTCTTTCACTTTACCCTGCCAGGGCAAGTCATTAATCCTTGTTTGACGACTTAAAGACACAACATCCAATTGATTAGTGCACTGAGGACTGATCATTCAAGAGCCAAATTCCATTGTTCCTCCTTTCAGTGCCACCAGAGTGTTTTTTTTTAATTGGCAAAGGTTCACCAGTGGCTATGGATGTCTTGGGTACAATATTGCGAGATGCTTATTTCTTTTGTCACTTATTTCATGTAGGTGTTGTCCAAAGAAGAACAAGAACTAGCGGCCAGGAACGAGTACAACTTTGACCACCCCGACGCTTTTGACTTTGAGCTGCTGGTGACCGTCTTGAGGAAACTGAAGAAGGGGAAAAGCGTCAAAGTGCCAGTATACGACTTTACCTCTCACTCTCGTCGCAAAGAGTGGGTACGTTTTCTATGTGAAAAGAGTGTGTTGAGTCTGAAACAATCTTGCTCCGGCCTTTCGAGGGAAACCTGAGCTTTCCACAGCCTGAAACATAGTGCTTAAAAAATTGACCCCCATTTTCCCATAATGAGGAACCAGAATGCCTACAGTGCACTGAAACAGAACGTATGAAGTAAATGATAAATGCAAATATATAAATATCTACAGGATAAACTCAGAAAAGGACAAACTTAAATGTATCTTTATCCTGCTCGCTAAATTTTAACAGAATGTGATTTTGCTTTACATGTATTCTCCACCTCATATAGTTTGGCACAATGAGTAACAGATTTAAAGTGTAAATAACTGCCAGACGGCTTCAGCGTAGTTATGAATGAAAGGTAATTATCATTACGCTTTAAATTTGAAGCTCTGCGTTTATGTCCCTCCGTGTAAAATGCAATTTCATGCCTGAAAGGCACAAAGCACTATAACAAGAAGTGTTTGTTAATGACCCCGATTCCAGTCAGATTTTTTTTGCACTTGCAGAACTAATTATCTCTCCCAGTGCTTAATGGAGACTGTGAGCTAAAATGTTCGGATTTTATCAACAGCGCTGCAACGTCACTTGTCTTTGCAAAGGGAAAAATCGTACCTCTTATCAGTCAGTCAGATCCTCTGAAATATAAATGAATGATTGTCTTTGTTTGAACGCCCACTTTACCTTCAACAAGCTGTGCAAAGCAGCAAACTTTACATCTGTCAGGGTCCGGCTCTCAAGGAATTTTGGTTAAGCTATTTCAGTCTGAATCAATGTCTCGTCTCTCCTCGTCTTCTATCTCCTCCCTTTGTTACCATTAACATTTCAGATGCAGCGTAGGTGATTTTATTAATTCGAAAGAAAGTTTTCCTTTCTTCGATTTGTCTTGCATTTCTGTTTGTGCCATTTATCGTAAATAAATGGCAGATGTTGAGATTTCAACAGAAGGAACGCCTAAAACCACAGTTGGGCTTCGGCGCATGGTCCTTAAGCGCCAAGTTGCTCTAATGAGACTGTTGCTGTAATTAGAAAATCCCTCTGGGTGCGAGATTCTAATAAATGTTAATGTGAGCGCAGATGAAACGACATTAACCAAGAAAATTTAAATGCGCCAAGTGTTTAACCGTGTGCCTTGCTCTATTTGAAGTTTAGCATTTTGCTCACACTGTTACTTTACCTACTGCAACAGCTTGACCATTTTTTGGCTTAACCATGACATTTTCACCATGTTTCGTAGAGCCACTTCTCTAAACAGTGATACCTCGCTTTACATTGATAATTTATTCCAGAACACCTGACTTAAGATGAAAAATGACATTACTCTGATATAATTCCCTAAAAATAATAAAAAGGTGACCTAGACCCCCTTTAAACATACCAAAACGTCTTTAATAGTACAGTCACCTAGAAATGAAATGAAACGTTTTTCATACTTTTTTTGAAAAATTCTTTCTCTTCAAAAAAGCCCAAAACATTTCTTTATAATACTATACTGTATACAGTTTATTGCATATATACATATACATATTGTAGTATTTTATATTAAACATTTTAATTTATGAGATACAGTCGTGGCCAAAGATTTTAAGACTGACAGAAATTTTTGGTACGATCAGTTTTTATGGTGGCTATTTGCGTTAATTCTAGGTTGCTATAAAGTACGGTTGTATGAATTAATTGCATTAATTAATTTCCATGAAAATTAACTTCATCACAAAAACCTTCGTTGCTGTGAAAATCAGAGAAGAGCTTGTGGAGCTTGTGGTCAGTCTTCAGAAACCAGTTGGAGAACCAAAAAAAGATAAATTGTGACAAACTCCAAGCACTGATAAAGCAAGAATGGGTGACCATCAGTCAGAATTTGGCATAATAATACATAAGAATGCTGCAATTTTTTTTTTTTTGCAGAAAACTGTCTATGGGGCCAATGTGGTAATATTTGAAGGGATCTTGTCATTTGCCAATAAGGAACTGTTGAAGGTAAGTTTTTATTTTTTTAAAAAATTATTATTATTATTATAGATGGTGACCTAGAGGTTTGAATCTGCCTGTCACGGGTACCGTCAGGGAAAGTATAATTCCTGATAGTGTAGTCTGACCCCTGGTTCTTTCTGTAAAGATTTGACCCTTTGCTTCCCCTTGTCCAAGGGAAGCCAGCTTCATCTGCTAAGTTACTTTCCTCCTGAGTGGAATTTATTTAGCTTGGATTTCTCAATTAAACACTTCAAACTGCTCTATTCTTTATTAGTAAATGTAAAACAATACAACAGTTATTTTTCCATTACGGCCAGAGAGTTAAGACACGACCACCAAGGGTTTAATGTAGAGGGCGATACTGCTGGGGAGGTGAGTTATCCCACTTTTAGCAGGAGCCCATTGGGAAGTCCTTTAAATTATGTTGTGTTTGAGGTGTTAAGACGTTTTTGTTTTTTTATTAACTCCCAATTTAGGGCTGTTCTAATGGGTATGTATGCGGTGGTGGTATGAGGTGTTCATGTAATCATGTAAGAAAGGTTTTTTCCGATGAGTTAATTTGATTTGTGTTTCTGGTATTGAGTGAAGGAAAGGGAAACCCTCTGTAGATCCATAATTGAGGCTAATTCTGGAGAATGATGGAAGAGATAAGGGTTTGGAGCTTTGTGCAAAGGATCTTAGGTTATACCCTGAAGCCAGTTCAAGCTCATAACTAGGGATGCACCGATACCATTTTTTGAGACCGAGTACGAGTACTGATATTTATTTTTGGGTACTCACCGATACCAAGTACCGATACCTGTGTAGGTAGCCTTATTATGCCATTTTATAAAATAAATGACACTAATTTTTTATCCACTTATTTGTTCTGTAAGTATCAAAACATAAAAAAGCAACAACAATTAAATAAAATATTAAATATTAAAAGATTAGTCTGCTTTGCTGCTGTCATTATCATTTATTTTAAAGTACCTCCAGACGGCTGACATTTTTATCTCCGCACAGTTTACAGTTTATTTGGCAGGTGTTGTGGCATTTACACTGTCTCCGCGTGTCGATGAACATAACTACATCATATCTTCCACATGTTCCGAGTACGAGTAACTGCGTGGGGAGTGGTATCAGTACCGATGCATCCCTACTCATAACCCATTGAGGCATTTACTTGGTGTTGGTTTTTAAGGGTCCAAGCACAGTTTTTATGGACCCCTCTTGCAATTATTCTGTCTCTTCTTTATTATTTTTAAGGAAAGTAGGAATGATGTGCATCTCGCTCTAGGCCAAAAATCATAGTGACCTGCCTATAATTGGCGCTATAGTAAAGCAAAACACGTTTTGACCTGTAGGGGCACTAAAATGCTACATAAATTTGTGATGTCATAACAGAGCTTTTATTATTTACATGAAATTATAGAAAACCCACCCAATTCTTAGATGAACACTGTGAAGATGAACACAACTTATTGAAGCTGTCATAAAAAATAAGCTTCGCTACCAAGTCACAAATTTCTATTCCGTTCTGTCCATTCTAACTCCTTATGTCTTGTCTACACCGTCGCCTTACCTCCAGCAGTTGCTGCGGTAAACGCCATAAATGGAAAATGTAATTTCACATATTCTTAATGTGTAAAATGAAGACAAATGACCACGGAGAGCCAACAGACAAATAAAATAAAACTTAGAAAGAGAATACAATGGGAATGTTTCAGCATGAAAGTTCATACCTGGAGTGGCAAAGCAGAGACGGAAGTGATTAATGGTGAGATGAAAAGGGCCGGAACGCAAACGATTGAGGAAAAATGTGAACGTGAGAAATGAGAACGGAGAGCACAAAGTGAAGGATGCAGAGTGATTATGGGGCGTAGAAAAGCAGAGAGAGAGACAGAAAATCTAAGCCTGCTGTGCATGCACAACACTGGGCTGGCACGTCCCATGTGAAGCCACACACACACTTATAATTAGAGATGGCACCAGTCCGATACATGGATCGGCTATCGGTCCGATAACGACACAGAGAGCTGGATCAGGTATTGAGCCGATCTATGAAGCCGATCTGTGAATTGTAGGTTTTTCTATGTTTGCGTGTGCATGCACGCTTAACTCGTTAGCCAAGGGAAGTGACACTGCGGTAAAGCTTGTTTACTGTTCGACATTCGCACTAATTCGTACATATTGATGTGACAATGAGCAGGGCAAACAGTGCAACCCCAAAAGCAAATTGTACGATTCTGAAAGTAAAAGTGAGTGATTATTTGTCATTGTGAACACACCACAGCACAGCACACAGTGCACCACAGCGAAATGTGACCTCTGCATTTGACCCATCTGTGAAGGAGCAGTGGGCAGCTAACAAGGGCAGTGCTTGGGGACGGTACCTTGCTCATGACCACCTCAGTGGTAACTTTATCGGCCTTGGATTCGAACCTGCAACCTTCTGATCACGGGGCGAACGTCCTACCATTACGCCACCAACTGCCCCGAATTATACTGTTTAATTTCCTTAACAACATCAGCTCTTGCTCGCAGTCTCTGTTCCTGATGGTTTTAGCTCTGCAGGATTAGGGACCGTCACAAAATTACAGAACTATGTTTAAACGAATAGATGCTATTTTAATAATAATTTTGAATATACATATGGGTCTGTAATTATTACATTGTTTTTTTTAGTTAGGAAAACAGTATTTAAGTCAAGTATTTCCTTAAGAAAAACAGAATAATCTCAATCTCAGAGAAACAAACTTAATAAATAAAAAACTGGCATCAGAGCGGTACTCGCTCAAGTATTGGCATTGATATCGGAACTGGAAAAGTTGCATCGGTGCATCTCTACTTATAATCACACATTAGAATTAAGCTGGTAATGTCAGTCCTCATGCACAAACCTGCAGTACCTCTCTGCGTTATATTTTCCGTTTGTTCTTTCACACATACTTGCTGTGATTCTCGTACTGATGCAATGGCCCACAAGAAGAAGAGTCTGGCGGGTCAGTCCAGCAGAGGAAGTGAATAGACGGCATCTGTTTTTCCTCTCATTGTACTGCTGAATTATTTCGAGAACAGTTACACCCAGAAATCCATGCAAATTAAAATGGAAGTAAGTGTAGGGACAAAGGAACCCGAGTCAGAGTGATTTATGACAGACTGGAGCGGAGAGAACAGAGTAAGTACAGCACGTTGCAGCTGTCAGCTAATGAATGGATGATCCTTTTTCTTTTCTGTTTCTCCGATTGCAACTCTCCTGGATCACTGTATGATGGCAGATGGTGAAAACAAGTCAGGTCCTTTGTTCCTTCACAGAAGCGGCACTTCTCAAGAAATGGAAATAAACTTCAGTTTTAGAGTAATATACATCTTTGACCTTTTGCACTTTGTCTTTATATTTCCTAGCTAGCACACATTTTGTCTGGGTTCTTAACGGTGACAGAGTTGCTGGCCTTGCAGTTTGTGTGTGTGTGTGTGTGATCTTTCCGTGTGTTTTGTGTGAACTGTGATTTGCGGGTGATTTACTGTTTCTTGCCTGTCTTCTTGTGTCCCTGAATAATGCCAGGTTTCACAGTCGGGTCATCGATACTTCATCCAGCTGCATTCTTTCAGCTTTTTCCTTGCAGTTCTTTTGTCTGATATTCTTTTGTTCTGGAAGCATTTCAGCTCTTTCTGTTAGGAATGCTGAGTTAAATCTTTCTAAAGCAGGTGACACCAACAGTGATTTTCAATCCCAGCTCCATGGAAAATAGCTACTGCAAAATTTAGTTGAGTTGACCTGATCTGACGCAGTCTGCAAATTCAACTACAACCTGCAGAAGGAGAAACACTGGAGTGCCAAAGTGGGTGCATGTGGAGTGGACGTTGGGTAGTCTTCATAAATCATACTCACTTTGATAGCAGCAGCAAGTAGAAAAGCTGGAGCTTACAAATTCCAGCAGGGACCAAGTCCTTCACTCTGCATCAGTGAGGTGTCATAAATACCCAGTGTTCTCCCTCCAAATAACGGGCTATATTTGTGTCACTGCAGACGTGTGCCGCTGCGTTCAGAAGGGATTTGCTTTTACAGTATTTAGTAGACGCTCTTATCTAAAACAGTCCTTTGTCCTCGTCTGTTCTTTTGTCTGTAAAGCTAGACTTAAGATCAACAAGTGTCATAAAAACCAAGTTACTGCCAACTAAGATATATGCTTTAACAAAAAACCATGTTAGATAAAAATGGAAGTTAGTGCACAGAAAACAAACATACAGGTTAATGTTTTTCCCCCTTTTTTTTAAGGAGAAACAGTTAACAGTAAGTATGAAGGGTAATTAGTCCACTTGAACAGCAAGGGACTCCGCAGGTCTTACGGCAAGAGGAAGTTCATTCCACCACTGAGGAGCCAGTACTGCAAAGAGTCTTGATGCTTGTCTGCCTCTTCTTGTAAGTAAAGGTAGTTTGAGACGAGCGCTGCTTGATGCTTTGAGAGGACTAGAAGTGACCCGTTGCTTGATCAGTGCTGATAGGTAAGAAGGTGTTGGCCTTAAAGGCAGGTGTTAGGGATTTTAACCTAACTCGAGCAGCCACAGGGAGCCAGTGCAGGTTCCATAGTATGTTAGAATTTAGAAACATTGAAGATGAGTCTCGCAGCTGCATTCTGGGTCAGTTAAAGTGTCTTGTTGCCTTCAATGAAAGTTCAGCCATTCGAGAGTTGCAGTAGTCCAACTTGGAGATGACCAACGGACTGGACGAGTAGCTTCAGTGGTGAGAAAGGGATGGATACTTCTGATGTTGTATAGAAGATATCTGCAGGACCTGGAAAGATTGCCAGTGTGTGATGAGGATGACAGTTCGTCATCTAGAGTGACACCAAGATTTCATGCCGTTTTTGAGGGGATGATAACAGAGTTATCTAAAGAAGAGGCCAGGTCAAAATTTGCCGAAGGTACAGTACAGTCTTCAGTCTTGCTAGGATTTAACTTGAGGTGGTGGGATGTCATCCAAGAAGAGATCTCAGTCTGAGATTCGGTTGAGACCTGTTAGTCATCTGGTGGAAAGGAAAGAACGAGTTGAGTATCATCTCATCTGCATAACAGTGGTAGGAGAGCCTGTGTGCAGCTATAACATCCCCAAGAGAACCAGTGTATAAGGAGAAGACAAGGGGTCCTAGGACTGAGCCTTGAGGAACACCAGTGATCAGCGTTCGTGGGGCTGATTGGGAGGGAGCCTTGCCACACCACCTGAATCCTGTCCTGTATTCTCAAGCTTGCCTTGACCTCTTGCTACTCAAAAGAAGAGGGAGACTTGAGCCCTCATTCTGTGACCCCATAAACCCATCTGTGTAGCCTCTCCTGTTGAACAGTTTTGGGAAAGTACTTTCTCAATAGGGGTGATGCCTTTACTGGTCTGGCATTCGAGACATCATTTGATCATATTTGCAACTGTTAGAATGTGTAAGATCATGTTCTTGGAACTCACAAGACTAGTAGTCCTGTAGCCATGATATTGTATGATATCATTTACAACATTTACATTTAGCAGACGCTCTTATCCAGAGTGACTTACATTTCCTAATTTCAGGGACAGTTCCCCTGAGAGCAACTTAGGGTTAAGGGTCTTGCTCAAGGACCCAGTGTTGGTAATGCCAGAGGTTGGATTCGAACCCGCAACCTCTTGGTCCCAAGGCGACTGTCCTACCACTAGGCCACCAACAGCAAAAGGACACTCTGCCTTGTAGGGCATTTTTTGGCTTGTTACTGCCATCTGCAAGTCACTACATTAGGTGATATAAATACGTTGCTGCTCTACTGACACACATGCTTGAGTAAGCGCAGGATGACAGTAGAAGAACCGCAAAAGACCGTAGGCTTGATGGTAACCAAATTGTAGATGGGTCATCTGTAGACAATTTTTGAGTCATCGACAAAAGCCCTTGATTGCGCACAACTCTAGTTTGGATCCGTGACTGTGATCGAACAAGCTCATTGACTGGTTGCCTACTTTGACCAGCTACCTAGTCAGTGCCAAGCTACAGCCAGTAAGAGCCTAAGACATGAGCTGATGGAATGAGGCGAGGGACCTCATCTTGCAGAGGAAAAAAACATGATTATATCCAGTTCATTTTCTTTTCAAGTGGATTTCCAGACTATTGGTCAAGCAGGTCGTCCCACATGATTTTGTTGGATGTCCAATTTGAACCTTATGCTTAGCTCGAGGTCATTGCGTCATTTCGCTTGCCAATCATCATGTAGCTATTTGTGGCGGTGTTCTGTTGTAGACCGGGCGGCTCACTAGTGCTGAAAGATAGCTGTAACTGGTGGCTCCCAAGCACTGCTTTGTTCACACCAAACTACTGTCTGACTTGTGATCTTGATGTTTCGAGGTTGTGCTGCATCAACAGTTCAACCGCCCGTGGTTCTAATTCTTAGCAGTCTGGAGGAATTTATGTCCAGTTCTGTTCCCAGTAACATTGCATCTTTATAGAATTAGGAAGATCACTGTCGTGTCTTCTTTAAGTTTTAATACATTTCTGGAGGTTTTGGAGTGTCCAGGTGAGGCTTATGTGTTCACATCCAGGTTATTACATGTAGGCCGGGTGGTCCAGTCAATAAATTAGAGACGGCAGCAGCACATTGAGGTGATTCCAGGCAACAAGAAGGGACTCGGCAGGAGCACCATCACAAGATTATTGGCACCAATTTACGTCTAAGGAGAAACCAATGTTCTTTAGGGATCTATGGAAGATTCCACATGATGCGTTATGTAGTGCTCATGGTGCAAAATAGAACAGGATTAGATCTAACGACTTGGTCTGAATAAGACTGGTGATTTTTCTTCTCTGTCATGAATGGAGTTACAAGCATATCCAACTTTCAAGATGGTTAATCTAGAAAAGCAACTTAATCTAGAATTTAGCCATCTGCCAACAGTGATTAATGGTTAATATTAAATAGTTCAATTCAGTGTTCCAGTATCCTAGTTTTTCTCATTTTGTTATTGTTCTCTCCCAGTTGCTGGACATGAAGGTGTTTGTGGACACAGACTCTGATATCCGGCTGGTCAGACGACTGAAGCGGGATATTACAGTGCGAGGCCGAGACATCACTGGAGTTATTAAACAGTACAACAAGTTTGTCAAGCCAGCATTTGAGCAGTATATAGAACCCACTGTCCAGGTTGCTGACATTGTGGTTCCGAGAGGTGAGTGGTTGAGGGAGTTCATCAGACATTTGGGTTGCTTTAAAAATGTAAATAGTGTTCTTAACGTTTTCCGGGTGCGGTGCAGAATTTTTTGGCTAAGTTACAAAATCACTGTTCTTTAGTTGCTTAAGAATCACTCTGATTAAATAGATTTGTAGTCAAACCTATAAAAATACATTTTGTTATTGTAAGTTTATTAATATGTTCCTTTTTTAAACTAAATGTATGGTGTAATGAGTAGTGAGTGTTGTGTATATTAGTGTGATGTCCGCATTACGAGTACATTTTTTTAAAAACTGAGATTTTTATGCAAAGACGTGTAACGTTTCATCAAACAGATGTGCTGTCGTTTTAGCTATTTTTGCAGGGTTCTTGCAATGCGTTTTTGTTTCTTTATTATGTACATTATATGTTAAAAGCATGAAACTGTTTTTATTGTGTATTTTTGTCTAATGCAATTTGCAAATAATGCAAATGATTTTATGTGGATTTTTTTTAAAGAAAAGAAGACTAGACATTCTTAGTATAAATGAATGCATTTCTTTGTATTTAGTATATACAGTCATGTGAAAAATTGGGTCACCCCACTAAATATTTAATTCTTTATTAAGAAATGTCAACATATCAGTGTTAAAGCTTCTTTCAGATTATATCTATTATTATCTATTCATTTGTTGAACAAAAAATTACTAAAATGCCAATTCCTACTGAGGAAAAGTTAGGACACCCTATGCTCTAATGGGAAGTATTTTTTCTCTTTGGCTAAAGTAACTTTTTCCATAGCTATCTATCAATCTCTATCAATATTTTCCCCACTCTTCAATGCAAAATTCCTTAACCTGTGTTATGTTTGAAGGAACCTCCATCTCAATACGATTCAATTCCGTGCTTTGACTTGGCCGTTCCAGAACTCTCCATTTCTTCCTCATAAGTCATTCCTTGGTAGATTTCCCGGAGTGTTTTGGGTCATTATCATGTTGCATGGTCCACACCCACTTCAGCTTCAGCTTCAGCTTCTGGACATATGGTTACATTTGTAATCAAGCACCCTCTGATACGATGAAGAATTCATAGTGGATTTTGTGATGGTGAGCTGACCAGGTCCTAATGTAGCAACGCAGCCCCAAACCATGACATTTCAACCCTCATATTTCACAGTGGGTATTGCGCTTTTTCTTGCTCAAAAACTACCTTTGGTTTAGGCCAAACATGTCGTCCTTTATTGCCTCCACATAATTCATCTGCTCCAAAAGTCCTGGGGCCTCATTTATCAACAGTGCTTAAGCACAGATCTGTGCATAAAGGGTGCGTGCGATCGTTCCTGCGCAAAGTGTGGAATTTATGAGCTTGTACTTGTGCTTAGAAATGTGCGTAAATATAAGAACAGCTCTGACCACGCGTACGCACAGAATCTAGTGGTAGAACAAGGAAACTGCAACACTGAAAGTCAATTATCCACGCATGTCGTCAGCTCAGTAGTGATCTGTCCACCCCCGGTAGCAGATATGTCCCGTCTGTGTGCCGAGACACGTTTTTTCGTATTCAGTTTGATATCAAACCATTAAAAAAAAAAAAATCGAACTGATTCTCTCACTCTGAATCATAAAGTTGATTTAATATTCGACATTCATTTGATATTGAATATTGTTTCCTTTTTATGACAAAATGAAGCATACAATAAAAAAAAAAATCCATGGGATACTGAGCAGAACAAGGAAGACAACACACTACAACCCCAATTTAGCAAATCGCGTGATTATAATATTTAATTTCTTTAAATACAGCTGTCCCTCTCAATGGTCACTTGTTCGTTTCAGCGCTTGCTAGCGTTAAGGGATCGCCATGAAGTACACAACTGTGTTTAAACAAATCCATTCTGTTCTAAAGGCCATGCGGCTGATAAACAGATTTTAAAATGCAATGGTGAACACTACTGATGTACTACTAGGCTGATGTTTAAATAATTGCAGTCCTTTAATTTATTATAATTATATATTATTATAAAGTTTGAGTTTGATTTATCGGGGCAAGTGGCCTTAGGAACATAATGGTTGTTTAAGCCTGGTTATATAATTTTGCGATGATCCTAAGCGATGCGTGATGACCACCAGGGAACCCATGAGGACATCTAGATATTTAAAGGAATTCAATAATATAATGTATGATTTGTTAAAAATTGGACTTGTAGTGTGTTGTCTTCCTTGTTATGTCTCAGTATCCTGTCCGATTTTTTGAAATTAAGATACTTCGTTTTGTCATAAAAAAGGGGCAATCACAATCAAACAAATGTTAGACATTAAACCAACTTTTGCATAGTCCCTGACTGACACATTTACTGCCTCTGTCACTTTCTCCCAGGCTGTATTCTTTTTTTTTTTTTTTAATGGTTACGCCCGGGCTGAGAAGACCAAGCAACAGAATTTTTGGTTCATTTCGACCCAACAACAACAAGGACCTCAATCTCAGTTTATTCAGAGTTTCCTTTTTTTGATCTCTTGGCCATTATTTTCGGGATTTCTGCATGGTTCTTAAAGTATGTGGTGTTACCAAATAGGGTCAGTTGAGGGCATTTCTGAATGCAAATGACTATGAACGGGCACGAGCAGCTGAGTAAGAACGTGTGGGATTTATCAACAGTTGATTACTTACAAACATGCATACGACTATCTTCCGCACGTTTGATAAATCTGGCTTTTTTCGTACTTTCCAACATTCAAAATTTCATTCGTAGGATGGAATTGCTTACAATTCTGACGATTGATAAATAAGGGGCCCTGATCTTTGTGTCTAGGTGGCCTCTGGTAAGTCTGATCTTGTCCTGATGTTTATTTAGACAGCGAGGTTTCCTTCCTGCACACACCTCATATGTAAATCAAACGTATACAGTCTCTTTCTGATGGTAGATGCATCTACCTTGACATCAACTGTGGTGAGAGGCTTCTTGTGATGTCCTGTGATGATGTTTAGGATCTTTGGAGACTTCTTTGGAGACTAGACCTGCTTGGACCTAGCCATTTGGCGGTTATTTTAAAGTTCTCCATATATAGAATATCTTCCGGACAGTGAGGCGGCTGATTCAAAAAGAATCTCTTGAGATCTTTTTGTATCCCCTTGTCCAGACTCATAAGCATCAGCAATTGTCGTTCCTAGAGGCTTCAGGAAGCTCTTTGGGATCTCACCATGGTAATAGCACTCATTTTAAAAATCAAGAAACAAACCCAAATTAAATGTCTAGGTTTTTACATGACAGTTTCAACAAAAAAACACTGTAGAATGTTTTAATCATTTTTGCTTATGTAGAATTACCTGAGTGTAACTCTGAACCAGTTTAAAATGAGCAGGCATTGAGGTGTCTAACCTTTTTTCCTTAGTAAAGGTGGTGATGGGCCTTTTGATGCGAGAACAGAACAGGAAAACTTTAAATAGTCGATGGCAGTAAACAAACATATGCATCTGACTTTATCACAGATAGAATCTCGTCTAAAAATCTCAAACAAGAATTTTTTTCACCTAAACATAACACAATTCCAACACCAAACACATAAATAAATAAAGAACAAAAACACTACGTGGGTCTACGTGGAAGAAATACGGCTGTAGAATCTATACTACTACGGCTAACCATGCGTACCGACATCATATGAAAGCCCAGACTGCGCAGATTACCCAGATAATGTTTTTTTTTTTTCATGTTCTGCTGTGTTGCATCTTCGCCTGTTCTGACCAGAAACATGTTTGCTGATTCCACAGTAATCTCACAAGTGTTACCTTTATAATGATACCGAAAACATAAAAATAGACATTGTGGTTGCTGGGGTGCACATTTTTATTTGGGGTGTCTTTTTAGGTAAAGGAAATCTTTTAAAACAGTCTTGAGCAGCAGTTTAATTAATTTCATTTTGTTAAATCATAAAATCATTAGGTATATGTTTTTATACGGAAGAAACAGTTTTATTACCATTATATACCATATAATTATTGTAGCTGCCTTTGGCATCCATATCTGAGACACAGAGAGTTTCAATGAGGTGCTTCTTCATTTATTTCGCTCGCGAAGAGCGCCAATGAGCTTTAGTTTTCGTAGCGCATTGAGAAACTACACAAAGGAACAACAAAACCAGCGTACTCATATATGAAAAATGCAATTGATAGTTTAAAATTTACAGAAGAAACAGATGTAAAATAAATGATAGTGAATAAGAACATGTAGAACGCTAATTAACCGTAAGGCTGCTGATTAACGCTACACGCATACAAGCAGGCTCATGTGAGCTGAAACAAACTGCAACCGCGTAGCGTCACGTAAACATCACATACCCTCAGCTCCATGCACCCCAAAATTGCTAAGATAAAATTAGGAAGAATCAAAGAGCACTGTTAACTGGAAACTCTGTATACATCTTCATGGACTGAGGAGAACGCTGAACTTTCACTCTCTCTGTTGTTCTGACTACGCTTTGTTTACTCCCCTATAGTCACGTTGCGCATCTGAACCAGACAAAGCGGATGCTCACGGGTTTGCTTTTAACCGCCATCACGCCCCTAGTGTGTAAAAACCGCGTAACAAGCTGAGAAAAAAAATTAAAATGACAACCATACCACGGTCATTAGCAACCATTGTCATAGATATAACCTGAAGCAGATTTGTGTTGATATTTCTTAACTAAAATAGAAATATTTAGTGGGGAATATTCTGACTGTTTAGTATATTCCGCATTTGAAGCTGTAATCAACGCATCTGTATTCAGATTGCGCCTAATTGACTAGTAACCAGAATTAGCCCAAATTGATTTTCATCCTGAATAGGATTCAACGGTTGGGAAATGATTGAATGAATAGAAGAAGTTTCAAGTTTTATTCTTCAATATAAAGGCTTCAGGCAATTTTGTATCTGAAAAATGACACGTTGTAAATATTCTACAGCAAGACCTGCTTAGTTGATCTGGGATTTACTTACAAGTACTAAAACATGTTGTTTTCATCAAGGTGGAGAGAATTTTGTTGCTTTGGATCTGATTGTCCAACATGTCCACAGTCAGCTTGAAAAGGTACGTACGAAACCAGTCTGACGTCTGCAGATAAGATTTGCTTGGTTGGAAACGCATGTAGGAAACTCGTGCCATGGGTTAACGGTTACAACACTGAATAGATTTGTGCATGTCCCCATCTGGGTTAAAGCTAATGGTACTGAGATTTGTTGCATGGGTGTGTATTATGACTCCCAAGCCATGGTATAAGTCACAGTGGAAAACACAACGCAAAAGCACGAAACATATATGTGACCCTCCACGGCAAAACCAATTAAACATGCATAGCGGAGGTTTCCGAGAAAAAACACCGTTTATGTTGCGTGGGGTAAATTTTAGGATTTTTAGTTTTTAGTGTTTTGAAACAGTGGAAGGTCTATACTGTACTGTTGTGAATAAATTTGGCTGAAAAACATACCCTTTCCATCCTAAAAACGTGACTTTCTTGGTGAGGAATTCGAATTCCAGCAGGAATATTAAAAAGTTTCTGTTTGACATCTACTCCAATATTCGCTAAATCACTGCTGGTTGGCCTAAGCGTGAAGATATTTCCCTATCGAATCGTCTCCGTCTCGGTTCAGTTAACCTACTTGCCCAGGTAGGCTTCTCCGTGTGGCTGTTAGTGCAGGCGTAGGATACCGTAAATGCAAGCGTACAGCGACCGCTGTCTGTGAGTGCTACGGCGATAGTCAACCGACTGACAGATTTCTCCGTTTTACTCACTTGGTGACAGGAGAAACCACGACTCCTTTGAATATTCGATATCTCAATCATATAATAGGTCAATTCATTCCCATATAGGTATCGTTTTGAAGCTTGATTTATGCCCTTTCATGACAACATCATAACTCCATTTGGAAAATTTGCGACCAGCGACTGGTTTTGCCGTGGAGGGTCACATTTGAAGGATGTGCGAAATTTTTTCGGTCATTGATCTGAAAGCTCAGCAGCGTAATGGAGTGGTCAGGATTGCAGGGAGGGAGTATAACTGAGCTCTCTTTCCCCCTGCTGGTGCAGATAGTTAGCAAACAGATTTAGGTACACAAAATTCCCTAACAGTATGGTGGCCCCAGAAGTGTGATAGCATCCGTGTGCTCAAAAGCTTATCACCATTGGACCCCTGAGCAATGCCCTTAAACCGGGTGCTCCAGGGAGACCGTCCCTGCTGTGATTAGGAGTGTTTTCTTAGCGACAAATGTAAATGCAGAACACTCAGGATGGCTGAATAAAGAACTGCATTTTGCATTTACAGTTTTACATGGTTTACATTTACATTTGATGCATTTAGCAGACGCTCTTATCGAGCGACTTTTTCCTGATTTCAGGAACAGTCTCCCTGGAGCAATTTAGGAAGCAAGGTCTTGCAATGATATAGTAATGCTGGTTGAATCCACAACCTCATAGTCCTAACTACTACACCAAAAATAAAACCTTAACAAGCCAGAAAATCTTAAAAAGAAAAAATAGATCTTGTTTTTTTTTATTTTGAGAATAACTGACTTGACTAGACTTGTATGTGTGAAATAAATAATCTATTCTAATTTTGCAAAAAGCGTTGGCTACAATTATCTTATTAAAAGAAAAAATTTACTGATATAGAACTTGTTAAAATGAAATAAGAAATTTAATTGAAGGCGGACGAGTTCTCATGCTCTCCCTCTGAGTTTAAAATTCATGACAACTTTGCTTATTTTAAGAATATTAAAGCTAAAGCTCTGGAAAAAGGGGCAAAGATTTTCTTGTTTTTGGAGATCTTTACAAAGATACATTTTCACCACTATATTGGCAGATAATTCTGCTCGATTCTGAATACCTTTTTCTTATTATCCTTTTCTTTTCTTTGGCCTGCACTGATTTCTTGCAGTGTAGACCATCATTACCCTTTGTTGTTCATTTCAAGTGATCTGTGAATCCGGGAAAGAGCTTGCAGTCATCTTGCAGTTCTTTTGGGTGTGAGATAGGAAATTCTAGTGATTATCGTTTGAATATTCCTATTTTTTAACCTTTTCTCATTATTTTTTCATTGGCATCTTGTCTCTCGAAGTCAGTAAACGTTGTCGTCTCAGCTATATCTGCACTAGTATACCAGAAGACAGAACGATATCAACTCCAATTTTAACAGTGCAGAAGAACAAAAAAGGCAGGTAGAACAAGAGAGCCAATTAGGATGCGGTATTCAGCCTACAGTTATGGTCTTGGAATTGTCTTTTAGAGTGCTGTTAGCCGCTGCCTGCTCGTGGTGACGCCGGAAGTACTAATGTAGAACTTGTTCTGATAGACTTCAGTGCAAAAAAATAGATGTAAATAAATATAAAACCATTTAATTTTGCTTAATAATTGAAAGGTTATTACTAAAGTGTCACATCACGTTGGCTTCAATATCTTATATCATCAAAGTAAGTGATGGTTGAAATTAATGCTCTTATCGAGTCGGTCCTGGAATCGTCCCGTATATTTACAGACTCTCTTATCCGGAGCGACTTCCATTCCACTGGGACCCAGTGATGGTAGTGCTGGAAGTAGAGATTCAAACCCGCGACCTCTTGGTCAGAAGCGGCGTCTATGATGGAGCAACCCATCACTAAATTCTGCTGTGACCTGGAATCAAACCGGGTTACTCGGCCTAGCGCAAAAGTAATGCCATTATCACGATTGCAACTGGTGTGGGCGTACAGCTAATAGAACCAGATGTCATATCTCTGGCCTCCATTCCTGAAACTAGGGATTCACCGATGATCGTGCTTGATCGGAGATAAATAAATTTTGGCCTGATCATTGTCGGCCCGATCTTTCCGCGTACTGATTACAAGCCGATCTTGCGCATTACTTGCAGCACAGCCAGCGGCGCATTCAGGCAATTCACATATACACTCCATGGACGTTTCTCATTCCATTTGAATGGGGTAGCGTCATCACGGCCGGCAAGAAATGAATTTTTAGATGCGTGAGTATGGCATCACATCAGTGTAAAACTAGAGCTCGAGAAATGGCTTACACGCCAAAAAAAATAAATGAGTGTAAATTTCAAAATGCATACCTTTATAAAAGTGAAACTTCAGCTCAAAATTAGAATAGTCGCCAGTTCTGATAATATTCTTTGCGCGAACTGTATTTCTCCTCATGATCGTTTTTCCTCTCGATGTGTTAAATGTCTCGCGGTTTTTGAAAGGGGGTAGGATTTTGACGGATTTTGCTTGGACTGTCTATGAATCCTATTGACGATGGCTCCTGGTTTTGTGATTGACTGCACACTACAAACAGTTTTACAGAAAACCAAAAGACGGCGTAGAAAGAGGCAATGGGTAGATTAAACGCAAGTTATACTTTATCAACCTTATAATTGAACAGTTAGGTCTTACACGTTTCATAAACGCATATTGGTAGCTCCCCTTACTTACTTGTCTGTCCCCAGTTCGCTTGCATAAGCCTAAGCACAAGTCAATCACAAGAGCCGATCACTAGATGATCAGCCGTTTTTCCGCAGATTGAGGATAAAGGCTTCAGAAATCGATACATCACCTCTGCCCAAAATACACAATGCCAAATAAATGAATTACTTCGAATGGAAATCGAGTTACGGAATTGTTACATTTCTGAGTTACATTTTATTTATTTAAATTTGTAAGAAAATTTGTTATAGAAAATAAACGATATATTAAAAAATAAAAAAATTTTTTGTATTTGCTGTGAAACTATACTAATATATGTCACTATTATAAAAGTAACTAGTAAACAGGAAAAGTAACTACCGTGTTACATAAAAAAGTTAGAAACCCATTTTTGTGTCGATGTAAATGCGACTACTACTTAACAGCTCTAATTTTTCTGTTACCTGGGAAAAAATCGGTGTATCGGAAAAAATCGGTATCGGCGATCAACTTACAAAATAATCGTGTCGGAGATGGGCCAAGAAAATTGCAATAATTGCATCCCTATTGGAAACTCTGTAAATCAATGCTTTTATCATCTTTACTGCCGGTGTGAGGTGGTGACAAAGGTCACCTTCTGACCGCATCAGACGCTTTTGCAAGATAACTTATTTGGTTTAGTGTTGGCTTTTTGAAGTTTGAAGTCATATTAAGCCATACGTCTGACACACCTACAAATTGATCTACACATTTACCTCCTCGCCGGATGGGCCGAATAAAAAGCCATGGATTATCCTGTTACCGCGTGTGCAGTGTCCTCAGAGGGATCCATCAAAGGTGAGGATGAAGTTGGAAATAAGCGTTCAGCTCCCCCCAAAAAAGAGGACTACTAGCGGAGGGTCCTATTACATTTTTCTCTGAGGTCAAACTCTGAGAAGAGAAGACGGACAGATTGGCTTGACACAGATGGCTTACAAAGATCAATGCAGGCAGTTAATATTTGCCCACAGTCTGGATTAAAACGCTCTTGCATTTAGTGTCACCTTTTACATGCAGTTAGGTCCAGAAGTACCAAGATGTGATGGAAGTGCGTAGAGGTGTAAACCTTCACTGGCCTCATGATTCCATTACGTTTATCATGGCAACCGTTCGATTTGAAACGATGTCTCGATGCATCACAATGCATCTCTTTTTCTACATTACTTAACAGTTGTATGCAGATTTGGCATGAATCGCAGATCGGGCAGCCGTAATTACTACCGTGATGTTCTTTTTAACTAGAATACTGCTCCCCGGGGACGGTAACTTTACCGGCCCTGGATTCGAACCTGCGACCATCTGATCACGGGGCGAACACCCTACCAACTGCCCAAAAAGCGTCTGATCCGGCTGAAACTTGCTAAGAGACATTTAACCAGATATTACTTGGGCTGTATGTATATATTTCAGCCTGAATGTATCATTTTGACACTGTGTTGATTAGGCCTCGTTTACACTGCAGGTCTTGATGCTCAATTCTGATTTGTTGCCTATATCCGATTTTTTTGAACTTCTGTTTACACGTTTTTTTTTTATTGTGACCCATATCCAATTCGCTTGTTACACGACGTCATTAAACCGCGACGAAGTACTAAATTGTCGCAGTTTTAATGACGTACAGAACGCAATGCCTAGGAAAATCCGATCTGCCTGTTTACATGACAGTCGCATTGGCACATATCTGATTTATATCTGATTTATTTCCACGTACGAACGAGGCCTGAAACCGATCTCGAAATATCCGAATGCATGCGTTTTTTTCCTGTTTACACTGTCATGGAACAGATCCGATCTGTGTCACATATGAGTAGAGCTGAAACGATTATTCGAGTAACTCGAATGATTCGATTACAAAAAATGGTCGAGGCAGTTTTTCTAGAATCGAAGCTTCGTTTAAGTCATTTCAATCGCTACAACATGCGCCGCTTGTGTTTCACACAGACGCTTATTAATGACGCACAAAATTTTCAGTGGCGCGATCAAGGTGAGAATAGATCCCTCTGTATGTGAACGTATTTGTGAGATATTCCGTGCACAAAAACAGAAGTAAACGCATAAAAACACATAAATGACATTTTTTGCGATGTAAACACGCACGCTGTTTGTAAGCGCCGTTACTCGCTAAAACGCTCCGTTTCCGTCAAAACGTCCCCATTATTACAGACAAAACGCATATTTTAGCTGATAAATAACCACAACAACCAGCGTTCCACCCACAATACAGCCGTTTATTAAGATTTTCCCATCGATTTTTTTTCATAGTTCGTTCCGGAACGCGCTGAACCCTTTATTGTGACGCGGCTCCGAGGTGTGCGCAGGGGATTGTGGGAAATGCAGTTCTCTTCCAAAAAGGCCAAAAGCAACTCATTTTATTGGCCAAATTGCTTCAAAATGACCCTTGAACTTCATGTTTCTTCATTTGCAATTGAATACAACAACATAAAGTGTATATGACTAACTTCTACTCACACTTCAATAAGCCTAATAACAAATGTTATTATTTACGTTTTTAAAATCCGATTACTCGATTAAGCGATAAAATAATCGATAGATTACTCGATTACAAAAATAATCATTTGTTGCAGCCCTACATATGAGCAAAAAATCGGAATTGGGTCACATTTAACTGACAGTGTAAACGAGGCCTTAGAGACAATCCTAAATCAGCTCAATCTTGTGCACCCGATTCTTGTTCTAAAAAAAAAAATCATTGACGTTGTATGTTGTATGATCATTCAGCCCTGGGAAAAGAACGGTTGAAATAAATCATTAAAAGCCCAAGATGAATGTGACATTCATACCCATGATGAGTGTATGTAAACTTCTGACCTCAACTGTATATCTTATATTAGTTCATTACTTATTGTTCAACTTGTTACTTTTGTGCCTCTGGAAATGACTCATTTCTAAAAGCTTAACGCAACACCGTTGTTAAACCCATTGAAGCTCAAAGGCGATGCTTACATCACATCTTGATTGCTTTATTTCAAATCTATTGTGGCAGTGGGCAGAGGGAAAATGACAACTGCATTAACGTAAAAATGTTTATGGTCGGTAAATATAAGTGTATAGTAGCTTTGACAAAGTCCGGTAGTCTTGCAAGCATAAATGCGTTCATCGTTGAAGTGGAACGGCTAAAACGGCAGCTGAGGGATTTCATTATTTCAAGGTTAAATTGGGGTGGGAGAACTGCACTTTATACCATGGGGAAGGGCTGAGTGTTGGAATGGCTTCTTTCATTGAATGTTTCATTTCATAAATTCTATTGTTTCTCCCTCCCCCCCCCTTTTTTTTTTACAACTTCATTTCTCTCCTTCCCCGTGTGCTTTTGTAATGAAATACTCGCTAAAACCCGTCCTGACCGAATGCACTCTAACTCGTCCCAGCGTGAAATCACAGTGAGGTATGACTGCCAATCCGAGCAAACCCCTCGTCCCACCTTTCATCTTTCCCTCCTTCACCTTCTCTCTCCGACTTTTTTCTCGACTGTCATCTGCTCTCCATGTTCTTCCTGTCTGACAGTCCTGCAAAGGTTACTGAAGAGACTCAAGGAAGTGTGTCTGACCTCTCTGATTGGAAACTCCAAGCAAACTGACAGCAAACTCTGGAAGCTTAGAACGTTTGGAACCTAGAATCACAATGAATAATAGTGATGCACGATAAGGGAAGTATTGGTCGACGCCGATATTCGATGTTTTCAGGCCGAAGCCGATAAATGAGGAAGGCGGAATCGAGCGCGTAAAGACGAGATATTGCGCTCGCCAAAGTTCCCCTGCGCAAAAATAGCACCGTAACTCAGACATTTCCAACACCAAGTCAGGTGCACATGAAGGCGGAATTGACCAAGGGCGGAGCTTTTTGAGCTTTTTGTCACTTCCCACCCTATGTGGTGACACTCCATGTGCACTACCTAGAGCCGTTAAGCTACAACCCCGGCTTTTTCCTGGGATGCATAATACTGCATAGAAAAGTACGATGAGTGCCTTACTTACCATACTATTAAGTGCACTAGTACGCGGCTCGGGACACAGCCCGTGTGCGAGCTCACATTCTCAAAGTGAGGCAAACACGCAAATTAGTTAGTTTAAAAAAAGGTTTGCACGTGCAGGCAGAGTTAAGTGTGTAAAGACAAGATTTTGCTCGCGAACCTTCCACTGCATGCTCAGAATTTTGTCACAAAATAACGCCATGCATTTTAAGACAGAAGGACGGGGGCCCTAATAAAATCCCCCCTCGGACTTTGGACGTGCCTTCCACCAGCGCTACCAAATATCGGCTGAAAACGTCGGGCAAATCTAAACGTCCTTCCGATGCCGATGACTTTTACGAAAACAAAACAATGATCAACTAACTGTGATATTCTTCCACTGTTATCGTGCATCTCTACTTAATAACGCTCTTCGTTACATCCTTTAGTCTCTTCTTCCACTGTGGTGTTTGATGGCTGTGGTTAACACTGGCGAGGAGGTGATTCAGTGGTTCCGTTTAAACCATTAGTAGTTGATTAGAGCTGAAAAATGTGTCTGAACTTCATTTATATACGGTAGTTCGTGAGGAGAACCACTGAAGCATATCCCAAGCCTGAAGATCTCCCTCTCAACGCGCACACAAACGCAGAAATCTCTACACAAATGTGCACTAACCCAAGTGAAGACGTCCACCGCTGCAGTTTCTGTTGTGGCTGTAGCAAAATTGACTGAGCTTTAATGGGGCTGTGTTCTGTTTCCTTTTCTCTTTCTCACTCTTTATCTCTCTCTCTCTCTCTCTCTCTCTCTCGCTCTCTCTCTCATCACCACAATGAATCTGTCACTCTCTCCAGAGGAAGCTCCGCTGGGATATGTGAGGATAAACCCTTGCGTCCCTCTCATTTGTTTGTTTTTACCTTCTTCGTTCCCATGCTCTCCACGCATTTGTTCTTTTGCGATGGATCCCTCTCTAAAGTCGTTCTGCCGCTTTTTTTTCCGTCATCAGCCGCATTTGCTTTTAGCCACATTACAGCCATAACACTTAGCTAACTGTGAATGCCGACTAATGGACATAATTCTGCTGATTCAAGGAATAATGTCTTTTTTTTTTTTTCCAGCTGAAATTTATCATTACTGCCAACAACAATGACGTCAGGGGGTCTTAAATTCAAGTCCACTGCCGTGTCGAGGTTTGCTCCGGCTTTTTTAAACACTCTGAATAGGCTGGTTGGTTGATTCAGGTGTGGTAAATTGGGTAGAAGGCTCCATTGGAATGGTTTTTGCTGCTGTAATGTGAGCTCATGTTCACTATATTGGCATAAGTTGGCAGAAAAATGTTGGCAAATATATTGGTTACTTGGAAATAACTTGATTAATTCGAAAAACCGACAAAACTTGCTAGTGCTAACCAGCATTTGATGCTAATGTAACATTGCAAGTTCCTAGAATCATGTATTTGACGTTAAAACGCCAAACGAGCTGTAGTCTGTGGATGTTTCCATTTTGAAACGTCTCAACAATATGGTGAATTTACGAACACAGACCTCACATGAAAGCAACAGTCGACCACTTTACCAGAATCCTCTTCAGTTTCGAGATCTCTGGTTACCTGGACAACAGGGATAATTATTTCAAGTTAAAAGTTTGTCCAGCTCTAGTAATAATGGATGCATCTCGTTTCATCCTCGCAGCATGTAGGACACTATGGATTTTGTTTGAGTCTCTTTCAAATCGCATTTAATTACTTTCCCATTCATTCACTTATCAAAGTATCAACGTTTTACATCAGTGATTATTTGTCATTATGAACACAGCACGGCACACAGTGCACCACAATAAAATGTCCTCTCTGCATTTGACCTATCCGTGAAGGAGCAGTGGGCAGCTTTTTTGCCAGCACCCGGGAAGCAGTTCTTGGGGACAGTACCTTGCTCATGAGCACCTCAGTGACTCCTTTTACCGGTCCGGTATCCTATCACTGGACCATATAACATAACATAATATAATCTGTATATAATACTGTACGGGGGCGCAGTGGTTAGCATTGCCGCCTCACACCAAGAAGGTTCTGGGTTCGAACCCCGGGTTGGCCGTAGGGCCTTTCTGTGTGGAGTTTGCATGCTCTCTCCCTGCGATTGCGTGCACAAGCATGCGATATAGGTTAATTGGCGACTCTTAATTGGCCCCGTAAGGTGTGAGTGTTTGTGTGTGTGGCCTGCGGTGTGTTGGCGCCTGCCCAGGGTTGGTCCCTGCCTTGCGCCCCTAAGTTCCCGGGACAGGCTGAATGAATGAATGAATGAATGAATGAATATCTATATCCCTCAAATAAATTGTTATTTATTAGAGATCCTATTACTGCAAAATTTACAGATGCATCATCCCCTTACATGTTTTGTAGTTACAGTTTTTTAACACCCAGGGACGTAGGAGCTTTGGGGCAGTTGGTGGCGTAACGGTAGGGTGTTCGCCCCGTGATCAGAAGCTCGCAGGTTCGAATCCAGGGCCGGTAAAGTTACCACTGAGGTACTTATGAGCAAGGTACCGTCCCAAGCACTGCTCTCTGGTTAGCTGCCCACTGCTCCTTCTGATTCAAGGAATAATGTCTTTTTTTTTTCCCAGCTGAAATTTATCATTACTGCCAACAACAATGACGTCAGGGGGTCTTAAATTCAAGTCCACTGCCGTGTCGAGGTTTGCTCCGGCTTTTTTAAACACTCTGAATAGGCTGGTTGGTTGATTCAGGTGTGGTAAATTGGGTAGAAGGCTCCATTGGAATGGTTTTTGCTGCTGTTATGTGAGCTCATGTTCACTATATTGGCATAAGTTGGCAGAAAAATGTTGGCAAATAAATTGGTTACTTGGAAATAACTTGATTAATTCGAAAAACCGACAAAACTTGCTAGTGCTAACCAGCATTTGATGCTACTGTAACATTGCAAGTTTCTAGAATCATGTATTTGACGTTAAAACGCCAAACAAGCTGTAGTCTGTGCATGTTTCCATTTTGAAACGTCTCAACAATATGGTGAATTTACGAACACAGACCTCACATGGATAGGTTAAATGCAGAGGTCACATTTCGTTGTGGTGTGCTGTGGTGTGTTCACGATGACCAATGATCTTATTGATCATATGTCTTAAAACGCCTCTATATCTAATAACGTTTAGTTGAGAGCTCCACGTCATGGCCCAGCCTTTACCTCAAATCCAATATAGCGGTGTGTGATTGCATTGTTTTGAGAACAGAAGTTCACTAATTGTTCTATTTGAACAAACTCAACGGCACCAAGGTAGAAAACTGGCCAGCAGTTTAATAGAGTGAAGTTACCCTAACCCTGTCTAAATATGAAAACAGAATCCATAGTCCGTCAAGCATCTGTGGTCTTTAATGAATCGTTGTTGTTGGCAGTGTGCATTCGTTCTCTCGCAGTTCCTTTAACCCGGTCAGTCGACCTGCCACCTTGATGAATCAAGGCTTTACCGACCGTATCCATTCACCCTGGAAAAAAGTCGAATATCTCCATGTTTCCTTTTTTCCTGGCTTGAAAAGACGTGTTTGTTCCTTCTTTCTCCTCATGTCCTTTATAACAAACTGTGAACGTCAGATGTGTGGTAGTAACTGGGTGTGTTTGGGAATGTGCTGTACAGATCGGCCCTGGCGTCAGCCCATCAGGGTCAGCCCCTGCCCGAGACTCTCAGCGTTATGGAGAGCACGCCACAAGTCCGGGGCATGCACACCATCATCAGGTAGGCCAAGATTGGTTACACTGACGTATAAGGTGTTTAACAGAAGGTCTTATCTGGAGTCGCTTACAGTTCCTAACTAAGAGTCTTGCTCAGGTGTTCAACAGTAGTCCGTCTAGGATCTAAATGTCCAGTCTTATGGTCACCACCACCGAGTCGGAGTCTGTATGTTGAATATATACTGTATATTGTTGGAAGGCTCAAATCAATAGAGCAATTAATAAAAATTTGATTATGATTATTTGTTTTTTCGGGTTTTTGTTTGTCTTTTGCTCTAATAGTTCACTGACAAGGTTTGTACCGTAAATTTGCTCAACTGGTAATGCTGGGATATGTTTTTTTCTAATGAATATCTCATTTATAACCGAACGAAACGGATAGATGTAGTTGCTGTTCGGATAAGCTGGTGTTACATGAGAACACACACTGTAGTATGTGAAGACACACTGGGGAAGACAAAGAAAAGTCGGAATTTTTGAAAATTATTGATATAATCGTCAGGGGCAAGATTATGACGAGTAGAGGTTTTGAATGTTTGGTGTCAATTAATTTTTGATTAGCTCTACATGCTGCATGTTCTACCCCCATTGCAAATTAGGGTTATTGGCAAAATGTACAAACTAAGGGCCTGTGTCCACCAAACACTATACACTATTACACACTGTTAGTCTTTGACTAATATTAAAATTTGTTTGATGATCTGACACATTTAAGTGTGACAAACATGGAAAGAAATGAGAAATCGGGAAGGGGGCAAACACTTTTTCACAGCACTGTAGGTGGTGATTAGCCCCCCACTCCTGTTTGCAGCATTAGCAGCGTTGCTGTAGGTGTCTTGACTCATCTTGACTCCGGTGATAAACGCGCTAAACGCTGTGACCTTCTTTACCTGGCTTTTGACCTTCTGTTGCTGTTTTTCCTTCTTTTATTGAGACACTAGCAGCATGTCCGGCAGTTAATCACCTGTGTGCTCTGTGGCCTTGCAGGAATAAGGAGACGAACCGAGATGAATTTATTTTCTACTCCAAGAGATTAATGAGGCTCCTCATTGAGCATGCGCTCTCCTTCCTGCCCCTGAAGGTTAGTGGCCCCTCGGCCTTTTTAAGGTTTTTATCTCATTCGCACCCCCAACAAGACGCTGATAACACAGGAAGGAAACTGTTCCTGTGACTTTTAGTGTTGGTGTCAATAACCTGTTCAATGTTCAGAGCACGTTTCAGGACCAACGTGTCTGACGAAGGAACGTTGGAAAGCGGATGTAGAACTTGGTTACAAGAAACGTTGGCGAGCTCTTGCTGATTTATTGCGACTAACTCAGTTTATTGGGACTCGACGAGTTGCGTGCGTGGGATTGTGGGAAATGTAGTTATTTCCTAGAAAGGCCAAAATTAGTCCAAATTGGTTCAATATGACCCAGAACTTCAGTATTTTTATTCATTTATAATTGATCAGATTTCTTTTACTTTTATAACGTCGGAGACTAATCAGTAAGAAAGAAGAAATATAGAAAATGTATTTATCAAAAAAATATTCTATATTCTGATGGATACCCAATGAAGTGTTTCGGCCTGGCACTAACTTTATTTTTCTTCACAAGTACTAAGCCATAGAATACATAATAAAAACTCTGCAAGCCAATAAAGCAGACACTGTTCGTACTATTTCTAGGTATATCTACAGTTTCAGTTTCTACTTTTATACTACATAAAGCTGAAAAAAGGAAAAATTTCTGCAGGCGCAGGCCACTTTTCATCAAAAATGTGCTGATTTCAAGACTGTCATCATTTACACATCAAACTATGACAAATCTGAGGACGTCCTGAACACAACAACATAAGGCATGCATGACTAACTTCTACACACACTAGAATAAGCCTAAAAACAAAGGTATAGAAAAACACCCCAAATTCTTTCAGGCCTATAAGCATTAATTTTTTTTTTTTTTGAACGCAACATTCAGGAATTAAAGCCAATTAGTTGGACATTTTCAGACATTTTTCTTAAAAAAAAAAAATCTGTTTACCCGATTAATCAATGAAAAAATCAATAGAATACTCGATTACAAAAAGAATCGATAGATGCAGCTCTCATTGTTTGCTTTCATGAGTAAATATTTATAACCATGATGGTTAATATCACATATTAAATCACTCTAAAAATAAAAAAAGCTGTTTTGTTTTGCTCATAGGGCTGTGCAAAAAGAATCGATACATCAATATATTGCGATTATACCATATGGATTTCTAGCTCCAAAAATCGATATTTCCGAGGGGGAGAATCATGCACCACAAGCAGCCTCAGATAACTGACCGGACACTTTCATTTTATAATCTTATACACTTTATCTTACCGTTTTTGGCTTCCACTAGTTCAGTGTTAAAACGCAGAGATGATAAAGTTAAAATTCAGTTCTGAGTGATGATGTTTTGACTGAATTATTAACGTAATGTGATTGATTAAGACCACCCAGATTGTACACAACAACTTGCATTTCAGCTCTGTTTTTACATTTTACATATTGTAGAATATCGCAATATGTATAGTATCGCAATATATCGCGATATAATCCTATCGTGACCCATGTGTCGTGATGCGTATCGTGAGGTCCTTCCCAATATCCACCCCTAATTGATCACAATGTTTCCCTTCTGTTCCACAGCCAGTGTCTGTTGAAACACCTCAAGGGACTATATATGAAGGCAAAAGACTGAGCGGTAAAAGGGTTAGTATTTCTTATTTACTGCTGTATTAGGGATGTACTGTATAAGGGACTTCTGTCTGACTCTTAGACCTCCTGCCTTGCATGTTTTACACCAAATGCAGTGAACATATTACATGATTTCTCATTTTGAACTTGATCTTTTATATACCGGGTTTTGACTCTCAAATCTTTTCACTGGGAATGCACGATGTGGGAATTATTGACCAATGCCGCTATCCAATGTCTTTTCATGCTTACATCTGCCGATTCCGATGCCGATACATGAGGAAGGTAGAGGTTAGCGTGAGCGCAGGCACAGTTGAGAACAATATTTTGAGATTTTGCTGGGTAAAGTTCCACCGCGCACTCAGAATTTTGGCACAAAAATAACTCCATAGTTCCCACATTTCTAGCGCGGCGCCAAGTCAAGCGAACGCGAAAGCAGAGTCCGGCGAGGGCAGAGCATTTTGAGTGTAGTGCACAACATTTTAAGGAACAGTCACTTCCCGCCCTATGTGGTGTACCAAGTCAAATAGGGCGCGTGTGACACTCCGTGTGCACTACCTAGTGCGTAGAGAGCCGTTAGTGCGTGTGCATTACCTAGTGCGTAGAGAGCCGTTAGTGCGTGTGCATTACCTAGTGCGTAGCCGCTACAACCCCGGCTATTTCCTGAGATGCATGCTACGGCATCGAAAAAGTATGATAGGGAACCCTTACCTACCATACTATTAAGTGCAGTAGTACACGGCTCTGGACACAGCCCGTGTGCGAGCTCACATTCGCTAAGTGAGGAACACGCAATTTAGTCGGTTTCACATTTTTTGCGCTTACGAACGGAGTTGAGCGCGAAATGACGAGGGTTTGCTTGTGAACATCCCACTGCGTGCTCCGAATTTTGCCACAAAATAACGGCATACATTTTAAGACAGAAGGTGCTAGCCGTAGAAAGTCTGACCTCCGACTCGTTATTATCGCGGATCTCTACTTTTTACACTGTTCTAGTATTGCATCTGCTAACTTGTACTTTTTGGGATCACTCCTGCCTTCATTCAACCGCTCGGCATTCTGTTTTTGATAATGTGCTGCTGTGACCAGTGACGAACTTAATTTGGTTGCCTCATCCTTGTGTGTGTGCATTGTGTGTAGATCACTGGGGTGTCCATCCTGCGTGCGGGGGAGACCATGGAGCAGGCCTTGATGGCAGTGTGTAAAGACATTAGACTTGGAAAAATCCTCATTCAGACCAACCACGACACTGGAGAGCCGGAGGTACTGCATACAACACTTTGCTCTTCTGTTCTGAGACCAGTTTTACCGTATTATGTTTCGCAGGCTCATGGTAGAAAGACTAACGTTTAAATAAAGGGGCAACTTGTGCTTTCACCACCTGGTGTTATTAAACAGGCTATGCATCATGTATGCCAGTAGATCGATGTGTCTGCTAGAATTGAACATTTTCACCATATTGTGGTGAAATTCAACGCAAAGCCGTTGAACTAACCCTCATGCTGTATGAATTTTCCTTGAAGCTTAGGCTGACACTCTTCGTTTGCAAGTTCCTCGTGGTTTTCAAGGCTGAGATTCTGTGATCCCATGATGCAACATTATAATTGATTGAAACATTTCCGCAAATACAGTAGTTTTACTGTAATTTCTGCAGTATTTCGGCCATTCGTTGTCCCCTTTACGCAATAAAATAAGCACACATACACACACACTGGAAGTAAAAGGAAAAGTGAGCGATTATTTGTCATTGTGAACACAGTGCACAGACCACAACCAAATGTGACTGCTGCCTTTGACCAATCCGTGAAAGAGCAGGGGGCAGCCAACAAGGACAGCGCCCGGGTCCAGGATTGGAAACGGTGACGGGCGAAAGCCCTAATCGTCATGCTACCAACTGCCTCAACTGTATAAACATATACATATATATATATAGTTGATACACTACTAGGACATTATTATATACCAGACCTGGGCATTGTCAGGCCCGTGGGCCACGTCCGGCCCTTTGTCTGTCCCTGGCCGGCCCACCTGAGGACAGCGTGAAATCACAAATAAAACATGAGCAGTGTACTTTATGTACACCATTCATTGCATTGCTTTTATTTTGAAGGTGAAAATGCAGAAACGTACACATTTCGATATTGCTTTTGTTGTTAAAAGAATGTGTTGTCAAAAATATATTTTTTAAATGAAGTTCAGTTGAGCACAGTTAATTTCATCAGTTGTTCGGCCCTCACTGTCAATCCAGATTTGTCATGTGCCCCCTTGAAATTTTTTTTATTGCCCACCCCTGTTATATACCATAGTAATAAACTAATAAACACTGGGATCTTAAAATTCGTAAATATAGGGTGTACTTTTCCTGGCCCTTTTTTTCCAAAGCCACCAACTTGTGAGCAGAGGCTCATGAGAAACATGGAGACACTGGACAAGTTGATGCTGGTTGTTAGTTGTGGTGAACACTGCCCTCTTCTGGCTGTAACACTGACTGGTTTTGTATTAATACAATAGTTGATAGAAGCCTCCCCAAAAATCCTGAAAGCCTGTCAGGACGTATGTGATGATGATGTCATGTCACGCTCTGATTTGTCCCTCAGCTCCATTATTTGCGCCTGCCAAAGGACATCAGTGAGGATTATGTGATCCTGATGGACAGCACCGTCTCCACTGGAGCTGCTGCTCTCATGGCCGTCAGAGTCTTACTCGTACGTAACCCGGTCTTTATTCAGTTTCCACTAATCGTTCTTTAATTTCAGAATTTGATTTAAACAAATAAAAAAAGAGGTGGTACAGGATGCCTGTCAGTGAACGAATAAACTTGTAGTCAAGACTGAGACTGGACCAACACGAGTTTTACCCTACATGCGAAATTAGTAGAACGTGTAGAGCCTAAGCACCCCTCAAAAAGAGCTGTAACTGAAATGTAACCAAACAGCACGGTTTGGTCACATTTTAGAAACATGAGATCATCATATGGTTGCACTTGAAGTGAGAAGTTATCCAATCGGACAGCTCATTAATAGCAGTATTCTCAAAGTTGTGGTCTCGGCTGGTCTCGAAATAAGAGTCCTCTTTGTCCGAGCCCATGACAAGACCGAGTACAAATACGGCCGATTTCGAGACAAGACCGAGCCTTTTTTTTAAAACTGGTCTCGAGACCGGTCTCGAGTACTACGACACTATGAACCAGGAGATTGTTGGGTCGGGTCGGTTCCGGCTCTGTTCTACCTCCAGCACTATCACCATTGAGCGCCCGAGCAAGACCCTGACCCCAAAAATGTCCCAGTAATTTGGAACTAGAAGAGACTTTGGGTAAGAGTGTGTGCAAAATGGCGTAAAAGTAAAACACAGTAATGCCAAATTTAATGTGAATCTTAGGCTACAGTAAAGGAGCCCACTCACTGTTATTCATTTTACATTGAACTCACCAATTTGTTGTTGCGGGGGGGAAAAAACCATTTACAACAGTGCTTTGTATTCCCTCGTCTTTTCTTCAATCTGTAAAGCTAGACAACTGTCATCCAGCTAAGTTACCGCCAGCTAAGTTGCACATGTTAACAACCCCTGTCAGGGAAAAGACGTGAGTGCTAGTGAGGGCCTTTTTTAAACAGTAAGTATGAGGGGTAATTAGTCCCCTAGATAGTCCTTGAAGAGATGGGTCTTCAGACGACGTTTGAAAACAGCAAGGGACTTGCTACTAGTTGTAGTTGAGCTCTGATGAACGTGTGCTGTAAACTGGTGTAAACTCCCACTCAGTAGTATGAACTGTTCATATTCATTTTGTGCAAAATCAGGATATGATGAATGGGCAGCCGGTCCATGGCTGGCACTTTTCTTTTGAAACTACTGACACACGGTTCATCTGCACTTTGCATGTCTTAAGTCCATGCTGCGATAAAGAAGCGAACATTTAAAAGCATGTCCGATAACACAAGAGATACTGGTTTCAGCATGAGAGCTGGGAGATAAATTACAGCCTTGTGAAGCCTGCTGGCTGATGATAAGAGCGTGTCCTCACCTCTGCTCCTATTCTCATTCTGGTTTAGTAGAAACCTCACATCCTCCCCTTTCTGCAGGGTCTTTGACCTCACTCTTGCAAAAAGTACACAGTTCTCTCCCATGTTTTCTAATGCCTCAGCAAAGCTGAAAAGGAGGTTGTTTCAAACAGAATTTCCTCCATTAAATGTTTGTGCGCCCGGTCGCCCAGAGGAGGATGGGGTCCCCCTCCGAGTCTTGGTTCCTCTCAAGGTTTCTTCCTACTAGAGGGAGTTTTTCCTTGCCACTGTCGCCTCAGGCTTGCTTGTTGCGGGGTTTAGGCCGGTTATATGTAAAGTGCTTTGTGACAATGACTGTTGTTAAGAGCGCTATATAAATAAATTTGAATTGAATTTGAATTGAAGTTGTTAAATTGCCTTGCACTATAAATTTATGCACAAATGTGCAGCAAGATGTCCTTCTCCGGGGCGGATATACGGAAATGCATTTTTCATAATAATTATTAGGGGCCCAAGCGTGAAGGGAGACTGATTGGTATTGTTAGAGCCATTTTGTGTGCATGAATGTGTGAATATTTAGATTTAATGCTATATAACTATTTACAATAGAAAGTAAAAATATGTTTCTGGAACTTTCCATAACTTTCCATGTACAGTGTTACGTAATAGAATTATATTAATACGTATACACGTTAAATGTACTAGTATGTAACAATAGAAGTAATATGTGCCTTACGTGTCGTAATCTGATTGGATCCTGAAATATATATATATAAGATACAAGAACGTGGAGAACTAGAATCTAGTATCTATACTAGTAAAGTATCTTTGTAGTCTTAGGAATTCATCTTTTGCTTGTAACAGTCTTAAGTTGTAGTAAAGGAAAAAGTCAAAAGAAGACTCAAGACTCTTTTTTGGATACGTGTCGCGTGCATAGAATCTTCGAGGCTAGTGAGACAGCGCGAGCTGCACTGCACTCACAGGTATAATGGACTTTCCATTGTGAGATTTTGAGCTAGAACAAACTTTTGTGAACTTCGCATAGGCTAATTAGCTGTTTAAGGCAAGTGAGGTGTCAAATGAATCTGCATACGGTAACACAAAACTATAGGGTTACTAAATTAGCCAATAAATTGCAGTAGGGTGTGGCTTATTTTGCTTAAACTGTTTAATTTTTGGATTGCTTTAGCCCAGCTAGCATCAGTGGTGCCAGTTTAGCAATAGGTGGTGCTATAAATGCTAAATGGCTATATGCAGGCTTAACCATAAGTCGCACAAAGATGTAACTTGTTCAGTAAGTAGTGATATAAGTCATGCTTTTTGCAACTTTTTCTTGGACCCAATATGTTGCTGCTTGCGGCTAGAGCGGCTATATTTTTAGAATTATAATTTTCCCAAGTAAGAATAAATTCTTTCAAACGTGAGAACATTGAACATGCCAATTCTGTAGTATATTGAGTTCTCTGAATCACATAAGATTGATTCTCTTTCTTCTATTCATGAGACATATCCATGCTTGAGGAAAATATCCCAAAAGTTTCCTAATTGGGTTGTTTCTTACTTAAAACTTCACAAAACAGCACAGTGTTGTTTGAATTAAAGTGACTATAGATGCAACATGGTCATTTGGGGTGGCACTTCCTTTAATTAAACAAATTAATGACCAAGCAGTGTCCGGAGTGACACAGTAGTGTTCTATAAGCATAAAGTCAAGTTTAAAAGTACAGCAAAAATATGGTGTCTAATCCATCTGCAAGCATAAAAGTTAGTCTTTGAGAAGCAGCATCTACATAATATTGTGTTGTTTCTTATTGTCTGCTACGAAACTGACCTCAGGAGGTAACGGTTGTGATATTTTAAGGACAACTCTGCCATTCCAGCTCACTTACCATCTGCCATGTAAAGCAGACGGACTAGGGGGTGTTCATTATAGTTTTTTTTGGTTCTCTAAAACAGAATATAGGACCAGTGACGACATTCTTGTTTCTAGCTAACAGCTTCTGCGCTAGTGTTTAAATATTCAAAGGTTGTTGATGAAGAAGTGCTTAAGACCTAGATGTTCTGGTCTCCATTAATCGGAGTTTGCTGACAATTTAGAGCCCGGGTACTTAAAGCTCGGAGATTCTGTTCACGTCTCCTGTGTGAGAAGCGTAGCCTTTATTTCTCCCCAGGCGTTCATTCGCCGGTCCTTGAGCTGAATGTCACGGTGCGAGTTAGGCCTTGCTGAGTGAGTAATGCCTTTTTTGAGCTTCGTCCTTCCCTTGATTGCAGGACCATGATGTTCAGGAGGATAAGATCTTCCTGCTGTCTCTGCTCATGGCTGAGATGGGGGTCCACTCGGTGGCCTACGCCTTCCCTAAAGTGCGCATCATTACAACCGCCGTGGACAAGAAGGTCAACGACGAGTTTCACATCATCCCAGGCATCGGTGAGCCTCGCTGACTCCTGGAGTGTCGCATTCCCTCACAGAAAAGCTCTATTAAAGAGAAAAGCTCTACATTTGGTTTAGCCACAACTGCTGCATTATATGCTGACAAATTGTTAGCATTTGGTCTAAATCGGACAGTTTCCTGTGTTCCAAAGAGGTATTTACATGACTCAACAGAGCTATTGGTAACAATATATTGTAGTTGCAGAGACAAATGAAGTAAATCTCCTTTAATAAAGTGGTAGTTGGGTGTTTTATGTCTAAATCAACCACAAATACAACCACTGTGTTTTATCCCAAATAATTGTGCTAAATATTTTTACTTACAATTTACTATTCATTAATATTGGATTTTTTTAAAGACTTCACCTGTTATTCTTAAATATTGTTGTACATGACATAGCAAAATGAAATATCTCTCAAAACTGTGGTTACTTCGTTTTACTGTTCATGATAATGAATGATTGTCAGCAAGAGTTTAAACAGGGCTAAAACTGTCATTCTAACCCTCGCAAAGAATACATAATAAGTAACTAGTAAAACACGGATAATTATTAATCCCGGTAAATTTAATTTAGTGATACTAATTTACTAACACAGCCTTTGCTTCTTTTTACTCATGGATTGTGTTACTGATCTAAACCCTGTTTTGCAGGAAATTTTGGAGACCGTTACTTTGGGACAGACGCTCCTTCAGACTGGTATGAAAGTGACGAAGGGATGGACTACTAGGGATCTTTTTTTCAGTTAAGGGATTTGGGATTGGGAGGAACAGAGGAGCCAGAAAAGCACTAAACTCTTCAGCGATTGCTACACTTCCGCTCTGTTGTGCTGCAGCGGGCTGCTAACCGGCCTGAACTCCAGCTAATAATGCGCTTTCAGAGATCAAAGAGGATCTCGACCTGTAAAGAAGGCGATTTCCATACTGCAGCTTCGCTTGAAGTGCCTGTGTTTATTGAGAGCGCTGAGCATTTGTGCCACCACATGGCTGAAATTTATACCCACATGCTATTATTTGCCTTTGGCTGTCCTTAATTCCTTACTTGAAGGAGGTTGGACTCTGAAAAGAGCTTCAGGGAACACTTTTGTATAGTGAATGAAATGACTAATATAAAACGTAGAGGCTTTCTGACGTGGGCTTAACTTTGGTAATGCTTCTCAAACGCTTGGATCTTACAGTAGGCAGAGGGGTAAAGGTTTTATCACATTTCACAGCATAGGCCTTCTTGGTGCTAGTCTGGAGAAAATAAGTGTCACGGCTTTTAAAATCTGTGTAGAGAGGGGGAGTAAACCTTGGATAGAAAAGGGATTTCAGTGCTGCATGGCTTTACTTTAAAACGGAAATGAATACGGAAATGGCGTCCAAAGCAAAGGTGCTTTAAAGTCGTAGGGACTCTCGGAGCCACTGGGAGGATAAATTTGTTGAGTTGGTCTTGCTCAAATACTTGAATGAATTATTTAAATGTAGATTTATTTAATGGTTGTTGCTTTGCCTCAATTTCAACACTTTGAAACAATTTAAAATATCGCTTGTGGTGTTTAATTAACAGAATATACCAACCATGGCCACTACTGTACTGAGGCCATGTAACTGGATACAACTATATCAACCATGAAACACACTTTCCATGTTTGCTCTGAGGTTTTACTGTGGCAAAAGGACATTTGGTTAAATTTAGGTGTAAGCAAAACATTTTTTTTCCCAGTGTTCCAGTATTGTCTCTTTTAATTCCGCTGCCTCTCTGAGAACACTGAAATGTCCTTCTAATGGGGAGAGCATAGAAAACACTGTGGTCAAGGTGCCTGCTTGAATCTATACAGCAAAACAAGGGGAAAGCTCACTTCATGACTTTCAGTTTGACAAAGTGACAAGCTCACTTTTTATAGTTTGGTGTTTCAGCTTACATATCCAGGTGAAACATGGGCAGAAAGGAAAGCTTCTGCTCTTCTATCCTTTGTTTCTAGCAATACCTCATTCTGTTTACCTCCCTTTATCTTTTCAGCACTTAGGTAATGTTGCAGTTTAAAGTTTTTTTCAATTGTAAACGTTGAAATGTTTGAATTGACCCGTACAGGGTTTTTTCATTTGGATTAGACATTAAATTGGACTTTCACAGTGTCTCAAGATGGTTCTAGATAATCCATAGTTCGACTTACAAAGAGAGAGTCTATACATGTTGAACCAAACATGGACCACAATTTGACTCAGCCTCAGTGTATACATAATAAGAGTCTAGGCAGTATTTAAGTATCCCAGGACAGTTTGACCTTTGTCTTTATTAGTAATATTAAAAATAAAGACAGCTTTTGGGGGGCTGATTTGTTCTTTGGACGGCCAAATTTTCTTTTTGTTTACTTGTGCCTACTATTTTGTTAAATTTCTCTCTCATAGATATAGGCATATTACTTGACCGATTTTAATTTGAAACATTACCGGTTACAGTTTCCAAACCCGTTTTAATTTTATTGTCATGAATTCTATGGAATGTCGACATTTTGTTATTCTTGTTTATAAGTTTCAAAAGCCATTCCAGTGACATGGAGCGTTATTGTTTCCTGCTTATATCTGCAATAAAACATTGTTGCCATTGAGCATGTTTGTGTTTATTGCATTATTATCCCTGCAAAATACATTTTCCTTGATCAGGTTGTAACTGTTATATTCCCTCGAATATTACCTTACCGGTAGGTCGAACTTTTTCGTTGTCATGTATGCCTACTAACGTAAAGGATTTTGCGCTAGGATAGGGGCTTTTATTTTGAAAGCGCGTATTTGGGAGAGCTGGTGGGAAGCGCTGCTAACTCGCATGAAGAGAAAGCCGTAGGGACGTGCGTTCAAACTCCGTGAACGTCAGTTGTAGCGTTACGGGGCTGCGTGACGGAACCTGACGGTTACGTTACTTATATATTATCTGCAAGCGTAGCTTTTAGCTGTTTAGTGGTCAGTAGCAAGTTGCCAGCTAGCTAGTGCTCACTCCGGCTTGTTCAACTACCACATATCCAGCAAGCACGTGCCATTGTATCGGTGTTAGCGGTCTCGGTAAGTTACAAACAGTTCGTGTAACGTTACGATGGTCCACTTACCCAGTAAGCGAGGCGTTCGGTCTGTCACTGCACTTACGGCGGGCGCGAGACATTGAGTGTACTGTTCCGCGCGCCGTTTGTAACGGCATGTAGTCTATAAACTTACTAATTAAACTGGGGGTTTTAAACTGTACTCAGACTAACGGTAATGCCGTTAATCGTTAAACGGACCGCGTTACATTGGTCCAGGGTGGAAGTAACGTATTTCAACTAGAGTTAACCGTCCTAGTATGTTCCGAGTCAGTCTGACCCACGTTTCACCAAATAGTAGTTATCCTCACTTTTTACTCCTGAAAAGTCCAGTTCAGGAAGTGTGAGCAAGGGTTATCAAGGATGCCGAAATGGAGAATGAGGTTTCAGAACCAGAGGGTGTTTCAGCCCCAGATATTTACTTCTCCACAGTTGAAGAGAATTCTGAAGATAAGTGCCATTAGTAAAAGTGAGAGTGATTAACTCTCCTCCATCCATCAGACGACAGCAGGTCCACAGCAACTACCAAGAGAACTCGAACCATGGAAAGAACTGCAGAAAAGTTAGCTATTAGCAGAAACAAACCCAAAATTTCAAGTGAGACTGTGAAGACGCAGGGTAGAAAGATGCATTCCTCATATTGAGCTTTTTCTGAAAATGAAACTTCCTATTATGTGTGGGTGTCATGCTGATCAAAGAAAGAACAAGAAGGGTAGTGTGATCACAAAGAAGAATCTGAGTGGTAGAGGACATGAAGTCACAAAATATCCTTGACTATTTCTAAAAATGGAAAAGTTGAGAACCTGGATAAAGTCACAGTGACATACAACTTCCACCACAATATTGCTACTTGGTCTTTGGTGACCTGCTACAACATTGTAGACATATCCAGTTGCAGTGCCTGTACCCTTGGACTGAAATCAAACAGCATTGGAATTAAGGTAAAAAGCACAGATGACACCTTTTTTGAAGATGGTTGGTACAATGCGAATCACCCCCAAGATCCAGAGGCAAACACAGCTTGAACCCCTGCCACTGCGACTGTTGAACCGACTCATACAAGTCCTGTACCCATTCAAACAATGGATCAGGTGGATATAAGTGATGGCTAAAAAACTAAAAGGATGCCTGGTCTGCCTGCTTGACAGCAAAAGTAAAAATACTACTGTTTGTATAACATTCTGCATATACTGTACATCTGCAGAAAGTACACACGTACACACAAGAATGGAGAGGAAAGAAATGAAACAGTGGCTAAAGTAAATGTGATACATTTCACTGCATGTTGTAGCTGTATAACTTGCACGTGACAAAGAATCTTGAATCTTGAAAAAAAAACCTACATAGACCTATTTAGTACATGAATTGACAGTTACATTTGTTTGCATTATACAGTATGTTCTCATAATTGATTTTCTGATTAAATTAAAGGGTAAAATGAAGTTGTATTACTTTCAGCTGATTCTTTGCCAAGTTTTGTCTGTTTTTCAAAAATACGTGAGTCAGTTTGACCCATGACATACATAATGACAGACATACCCAACACAATACATAATTTTTCAACATAAGAGGGTTAACGTATTAAAGTAGTTTTTTTCGGGTACTTGTATGCAAAGGCTGTAATTGTTTTTCTTGTACATGAGTAAAAATTGAAGTTATCTACTGCGCTACTTTTAACATCACATCTCGTTCCCTTGCAATCTGAATTATTATTTAAAGATTTGATTGGCAATTCGGTAACCAATAAGGATGTCCGATCGCAAACGAGATTCTTGTATAACATACAACGATAAAAATAAACCTATCAATAGATAGCAATCTGTTAGGGTGAGGGATGAATAATTTATTCAGTAAATATCAACGGTTATAATGTAACTAGTACTCTGAGTAGTTTTTTTTTCTTCAGAAGAGTACTGTTATTAAAGTAATGTATATAGACCCATAATGTCTGCTTGTAATAGAATGTAATTTCTGCAATGTAACTACTGTATTTTACGGAAGCGTAATGCGTTCACTTGAGAAAAAAATTATTCTGTTTTTCCGAATTTACGAGATAGTTTTCATGTAGAAAAAAAATTCTGTTTTTTCTGAATTAACGAGATACAGTTTTCATGTTAAAAAAAAGAAGAAAAAAAAAGAAAGAAACTCACTGCAATGTCCTGCAGATCAGAATGGGCTTTCCGTCTTGAGGTGCCTGCGCAAAGTCGACAAACTAATAACAATGCCATCTATGTTACTTAATGCTGCAGGTATTAAGCCAGCATGGTCTAGTCTATTTATTGCACTAAGGTTTTTTTTTATCAGAGTATTTTTATTTAAGCTTTAACTATATTTTTGGGTACTATTCTATTATTGTTCTGTCCTTCTGTCTTGTGAATTGTGCAGTCGTGATGTAAGCAATTTCCTCCGGGATGAATAAAGTTTCTGATTCTGAAGTATTTCCCAGTGTCTCAAACCCAAACCAAAATTAATCTAAAGTGTAACGTTATTGCAGTGAAATCGAGCTCTAAAGTAGGCGAAATGAGAGCTTTTGAGGTTTTTTTTTTTAACATGAAAACTGTATCTCGTTAATTCAGAAAAACAGAACTTTTTTTTTTTTTTGTAACATGAAAACTATCTCGTAAATTCGGAAAAACAGAGCAGAATTTTTTTTCTCAAGTGAACCCATTACGCTTAGTATTTCACTGCTAATATTCAGCCATTTTTCCACCACTGACAGTGGTTCTTGTATCGTTTTCCTAAAATACACGCGTCAGAGTTCAGTCAGTTCGCCTTTAAGAGCAGATTCATCTGCCAGGGCGCGCGTGAGCCAGCGTGTTGACGGTAATGAAGAGCGATTTGAGCGTCACGCGCTGCTCATTAACTCCACTGTTGCGCGTGCTGCTTAGGTTTGTTCCTACCAGTTATGGCGCGCTTATATATCTTTATTGTCTATACTGAAATACCAGTTAAAGATCTGAATGTTACTTTAAATTGTGCTTTATCGGTAACGAAATGATATTTTTGAAGTAGCGACACAGAATACTTACTTTAATTTGTACTTGGGTACAAGTAAAACTGCTCCCAGGTCAGCACGTTAACGCCGCCTTTTATATGAAGTAAGCACGTGGGTCAGGTGACGACAGGTTGCATATCGACATTAATGAAACTCAAACCTGTTCGTGCATGTCCATATCTAATATCTTTTAACCTTTATAATTAACTCAAAACTGGCTTTAAACGTTACCTTTCGTTAATATTACTTATATATTTATCAGTTTATCAGTTTTTAAGATTTAAATAAAAACTAAAACTAGCCTAGATTTTTTTAATGTAACCTTTGCTTAATATTCCTGTGAATCTGAACACCTTTTGATCTTAAACATAGAAGTAAAATATGTGAAATTCGCCTTTGTTTTTAAAACTTAATTAATTATTATTTCTTTACAATTTGTAATAAGAGCTTTTTGTAATAAAACTTAAAACTCAGAGCTTTAAATTGTATACCTAACTTTTCGTTAAGGTTTCTTTACATGTACTTAAAATGACTTCTGCTAAGAATATTTAAAGGGTGATCCACTGAAATATCATCTTGCAATATGTTCAATAGTCTAATTGTGCTACATGTTGAAGGGGTTTTGACATTTTCGTCAATCAAGTTTAGATAATTATTCTGAGGGTTTCCTTTTTAATTGACTTTTAGTTCATTTACCTTCAGTTTAGATTTTAGAGAGGATATACAATATTAGGCTGTCAGACTAATGTGCATTATTGTTATTTGTCTTATGTGTACATAGTGCAATATTTATCAGTACAGAATGAAATCTCCTCACTAACACAATCTTGTGTTTGTTGCAAATTCTTAAAGGAATTTCTACCTGAAGTTCTTCACCAGTTCTGCCTCACAGAGCCAGCCATGGCAGGCCTGTGGAGATCCTACCAGGCCGTAATGGCCAGACGTCCATGGACTGTCCAAATAATAACGGCTGGTAAGAACCTGATGTTGCCTCACATCCACACATGCATACACGGCTCCGGCGTAAACCCTCTTCTCCTGCTCTTAAAAAAAAAAAAGTCTTTTCAGATGTGTTCCATTGACCTTTATGTCAACTCTATCTCAAGAGCCATGTTATTTGCAGCAAGTAAACATTTACCTGCTCAGCTGGACACAAGTGATTCGAGGTGCTTTCCCACAGGGCCAAAATAGTTACTGCACATTCTTTTTGTAAACATTTCATTTGCTGTGTTGTTTATCTGTTTGTTTTGTTCTGTATTGCTTATGTTGATGTGGAATTGATCCTTTGTAGGACAGTGCTTTGTAATCATCTTTAAAAGCGGATCCCTTTTCTTCTCAGGAAGCAATTGCAGACACTCGGCACCGTTTCTTTCCTAAAATATTCTGTTTTATAGCGTGTAATCCTGAAGAGTGCATTCACACTCTTTTGTCAGAAGATGGCAGTGAAATGCAGACGATTTTTAGGTGTAAGATTAGTTAAAGAGTTCTGAATGACATGTCAGAGTTCTGCTGATTTTCAGTGAAATCTAAGATTGACAAAATTTGAACATTTGCAGCTAAGATCCAGTCCAAAGTGCCCCTACTAAAGCGTATTGATTCACATTTCTGTGAATTAGTGGAATCATTGGCCCTGTTTACACAAGCCTTAACAGGGCTTTTGTGTGATTTGATCACATCAATCTCGAGTGCACCCACTTGTGATTCAATCTCACTTCCCTCTTCCTTAAGCAAATAATCCAGTGAGTCCTTACTGTTTGCAAAAACCAAATGGGCTGTTGTTTTAATCAGTGGGAGGGAGCAATGCACATCCCGTGCCAGAAATGAACATGACAGTGAATCAAAAACAAATGCATCTTGCACGGTTTTGCACTTTAATATGATGCAGGCGGTACAGCACACGAGTACGTACTTCCACTTGCATCAGTTGAGATAAAAGTGGCCTTGGACACACTGCAAAACATGTGGCCATGTGTGTACCAGACCTCCTCCAAATGTGTTATTGAATCTGGACACGTGTTGTTATTGTTATAACCACATCAAGATATAGCCTTTATTTTTACCGGGCAAGGCATTAACAATTTCTTATTCACAATAACAGATGTGTTCAAAGACATTTAAGACAAATAGAAATAATAGATCATTATTGATCATAATAATAATCATTGTCATTATAGATCAAATAAAGAATCTTTATCATAAAGATCACCTACACGGATATACAAGTACAAGAAGTAATAATATTGCAAACCTGTTTTGCAGGTCAAACAGACAGGCTCCTGCGCTGAGGTGTGTCTATGATATACGCAGAGCCAACTACTTGTAATCAGAGAGGCCAGAATGGATGTTAATGTCAAGTGTAAACTGGGCCATAGTTGGTACTATAGTTCAAATTTACAGTCAGTTTATTGCTGCACAATATTGGGGAAAATTTGCAGTAATTATTTCTGTGAACACAAGCACAAAAAAGCAATGGGCTAGAATTAGACTGTTTGAAAAGAATGCATCAATCCAGAATGATTGGGGCGCTTTGAAGAGGAGTGGATATGCTTAGAAAAAAATGTTGAAGGGGAAAAGTAATATTTTAGCCTGAAAACATTTTTGAGGGTTGAACACTCCTTCTTCAACTTTATCCAAGAAAAATAAATCTAGTAATCTGTTCTGTCAGACAGACTTCTCTTGTAAATTAGTCTTAGAAAATTAGTTTCTTACTGATGTCCTGCAGTGAGACAAACCGCGCAAGCGTACATCCCTATGATGATGCCGAATTTTTTTTTTTTTTTTTTTGCTTGTGTCAGAGGTCATTCTCTCCCAAAGTGCAGTGTTTGTCTGTATGTAATAAACATGGCACGTCATGACGGCTTATGCTAGATTCATAACATGCCTTCCTTTTAGTCCTGGGCCAGCTGCCACACCCCAAGGCAAGGCTTCTGTTCCCCAAATGTGATCTCACGCCTGAGCGTCTTCTTCAGAATGAGGGACAATCATTCCTGCTTTAAAAAGAATCACCCACTCCTTGAGTCACAGAGTGGATGGGAAAGACATGCTTCCAGATTTCCTTAAAAGACACGTCGCTCGGCTCTTTTCCTCTACTAAGAAGGTGAAGTTAATGAACAGCGTAATATGTCCACTGCAACCAACTTATACCTGCTTGTGATGTCCATTCAAGCATGTGTCAGTGCAAACTGCAAAATGCATGAAGTACAAGTTGTGTCTCAGTTATTCAGTTGCAGGGCCCAACTTTACGTAATCGTGATTACAGATTTTCTTGATGATTCACTGCTTTTGTTTTCCACATCAGAAGCAGAGGACAGCACTTGTGTATGTGTGTGTATATATATAGATGCAGCGCTTCATTACGTGGATGGGACTCCTGCTGAAATGATTCAAAGTGAGAGTGTCACTTCATAAGCAGACGACTTCTTCAGACGCCTTCTCCGCCATGTAGTCGACTGCCGGAACTTTCCGGTGGTATTTAAATGAAGCTCCTTTGTAGTAACCCCTTCATAGTCCCTACAATGTTTTGGTTGACATGATATGAAGTGGCATCGGTTCAGTGAACAGCATGGTGAAGAAAGAGCTTTCAAACTGAAAAGAGACGATGCAAATGAAGGAGTATGTGCACAGCAGGACACGAGTGACGTATCAACTCCATAATCTCTAGTAAACACACCAAAAAAAAATCAATGCAGCACAGCGGGGGCAGCTCTGAAGGCGTTTTCCGCGGCCCGTGCCACGCCAAGCTCATCAGCTAAATGTGGCAGAGTTGCCGTGATCCCTGCGGAAGAGCGAACAAGCCGAGCTTACTTCTCTGCCAAATTGATCACAGATAATTTCGCCGGGACGCGAGATGCGTCAGTCAGGGCTATTAGCCCCCAGAGGCTGTCCTTCAAGGACAGACGATGGGGAATGGTGTGCTGATGTCAGCACTTTACTCCGGGAGCGGCAGGCTCTCTCACGGGTCTCCATTCAGTTGAGTGCCATGCTCCCTTTTGGCACTGAAACCTGGACAGATTGCTAAGGAGGGTGTGGCGAAGACTGTTGTTTTTATGTTCCTTGAGCGGTTGTGCGTGCTATATAAAGGATTTTGGATTTTTCTTGCCTTTTTTTCTCATTCAGTCAGTGGAAAAATACACAGGTATCAATATATTATCTGCCAACTTTACAGGCCAGTTCATTCAAGATTCACATGTGGTTTTGGAGATAAAATAGGGGTTATATTTTGGGTTTTGTTAGTGAAATACTTGCCCACGGACCAATAGGGGTGTTGAAATTAATCGCGTAATCGATCAATGCAATGGCAGACCATAATCGATTATATTGGAAATTTTCAGTCCGGCTGTCCACTGCCCCCCGGGTGGTTTGTGGGGTGGAATTGCAGGTCCGTGAAATATAATCCAGTTTCACTACTGAAATCACTTTTTAAAAAGTTTTCCGTTTTCCCATTTTTCAAAAGATTTGATGATTTGAACAGACGACTTGGGCATCTTTATGAATGATTAATTTAATGGTAATACAAAAATACTCCCACTGCTTAGTCTGAGTGGTGGTCCCTGGGATAGAAATTATATCACAATTGCATTGATGCCGATTTTCTGGCTACGACATAAAAATTCTAGTCAAAAAGAACATCACGGTAGCAACTATGGCTGCACGATATGCGGTCCGTGCCCAGTCTGCGGGCAATGTGACGTAATGTAGAAAAATTGATGGGTTGCATCGCGATTCATCGAGAGATCGAATCGAGTCGTCGACCTGATAATTGTGATCGAACCGTGAGACCAGTGAAGGTTCACACCTCTATGAACCGAGAAGCTGTATCCTACATCCGCCTTTACCACCATTGGGCCCCTGAGCAAGACCCTTAACCACAAGTTGCTCCAGAGAGTCTGTCCCTGTATTTAAGCATTGGAAGTCGCTTTGGTTAAGATTGTCTAATAAATGCCATGAATGTAAACTCTAAACTGGTCTCTAACCTTTACACTGAGTAATGTCTATTTATTTAAAAGCTTATTTCGCAGGCTACGGACACAGAGAGCAGTACAACAGAATCCACAAATATAAAATAAAGAAAAATGTATAAATAAAAATGTGACCCTCCACGGCAAAACCGGTCGCTTGTCGCAACGGAGGTTTCCGAGAAAAACGAGCGTTTATGTTGCGTGGGAGAAAATTTTGGATTTTTGCTTTTTAGTGTTTTGAAACAGTGGAAGGTCTATACTGTACTGTTGTGAATCAATTTGGCTGAAAAACTTCCCCTTTCCATCCTAAAAACGTGACTTTCTTGAGGTGAGGAATTCAATTCCAGCAGAATGTTAAACGTTTCTGTTTTGACCGCTCTACTTCAATATTTACGGTAAATCCACTGGTTGACTAGCGTGAAGATATTTCTCCGGAATCCATCTTCATCTCCCGAGTTCAGTTCACCTAACGCAGGTAGGCTATCCGTGTGGCTGTGAATGCAGCGTAGGCTACCGTAAATACAAACGTAGCCGCGACCGCACCAAGCGTCTGTGAGTGCTACGGTGATAGTCAACTTCAAAGGCAGATTTCTCCGTTTCTCACTCGGCGTGACAGGAGAAACCCGACTCCTTTGAATGTTGATATTTCAGTCATATGTCGTCCAATTCATTCCATATAGGTATCGTTTTGAAGCTTGATTTATGCCCTTTCATGAAAACATCATAACTCAATTCGGAAAATTTGCGTCAAGCGACTGGTTTTGCCGTGGAGGGTCACAAATATAAGTTATAAAATGTTAAGTAAGTAGTAAACAAGAAGAGTAAAATGAAAAACAGGCAACAAAGCTTCAAGTCAAAAACGGGGAACAAGGCCCTTCAGCAAACAGACTCCGGCCAAAATACCAATGCAAATGTACGTTTATATGAGAGAACCAGAGCAGTAAGAACTAAATACATTGGATAGATGTTGTTTACAGTTTTAATTATTATTTTTGTTTGATTATATATTTTTACTGTAGGTTTAGTTTAAACAAGTATGTCTTTAGCTGACTTTTTAACACTTAAGCAAGGTTTTTTTTTGCGTAATGCTGGAGGAAGGATGTTCCATAACCTTGTAACAGATTGAAAAGTTTGATTTCCACACAGCCTCAATCTGGTACAGGGGACACAAAGAAGGCCCCGATCTAAGAGAGCCAACTGCAGAATGTCTGCACAAGGTCACTGATAAATTGTGGATCTTAGCCGAGTTCTATGAGCTAGGATCAACGCTTTACAACGAGTCTGAAATTGAAGCGGAAGCCAATGCAGAGGAGAGAGGACGGGGCTAATGTATCTTCCCGCTAGATCTGTTTTTAACGATTTTCCATTCAGTGCTCCTCGTCCCTGTGAATGTCAGTTGCGTCCAGAGTGACAGAGCGTTTCCTAACTCCCTACTCTCCCTGACGCTTCTTCCCATCACACATCCTCGTGTTATTTTTTCCCCACCGAAGTCTGTGTACCATGATCAATAGAGTAAGGGGCCAGTTTAATAAGATGAGCCAGTAAAAACACGGCAAAGGTTCCAGTCTCTTTCCACTCTGCTATTCTGGATTATTAGTTCTTTCCTGACATTTCACGAAAAGGTTAGATCACATAAAAGGGACTACCTTGCCTCGCTAGGATCTGCCATTAAGGCACATTGTCCTTTGTAAACCATGATATTTGGTCGAGCACAAGGCAGCCCCTGTCCCGTAAATTTCCGGCTGTTTATCTCTCTGGGTTTTGGCTTGTTTTTTTTGTTTTTTTTCCCTTTTCACCATCTTACCGCACCTTTAATATTCAGTTGCAGAAGAATTTCAAAGGGTGCTGTGACCCAGAGTGTTTCAGAATCCCCTTTAATTGAAATCCTAAAAAGCCAGACCTACCTACATAGAACAGAAGATAGACATGAGTAGGAGTTGTGGATCATCTGTTTATTCAGTAATTTTTCGAGGTTCCGAAGCTTTAGTGGTTCTGTTTTAGTGGCCGTTGCTTAGATTTGCCCGATATTTTCCGCTGGTGTTTTATGACGCATTTAATGTACGTCAGAAAGGTAGCGCTTGTGGCAGGCCGAGGTCCGAGATTTTATACAGCACGCATCTTCTGTTATGGGTTATTTTTGTGCCAAAATTCCGAGCACGCAGTGGAACGTTGGCGAGCAAAATCTCTTGTCTTTACGCGCTCAACTCTGGCTGCACGCGGGAAACAAATGAAGTAACTAAATTGTGCGTTTGCCTCACTTAGCGAATGTAAGCTCGCACATGGGCTGCGTTCCGAGTTGCGTACTGCTACACTCAGTAGTGTGGTAGCTAAGGTGCTCTTATCTTACTTTTATATGAGGTAGTATGCATCTCAGAAAACAGCTGGGGCTGTAGCTTAACGGCTCTCTACGTACTAGCTAGTGCACATGGAGTGTCCCGCGCTCTGTTTGACTTGGTACACTACTTAGGGCCGGAAGGGGCTTTTTCTTAAAATGTTGTGCACTTCGTCGCCCTCGACTCTACCTTCCCCATTTATCTGCATCAATATTGGCGTCGGCAGATATAAGCACAAGCATGAAAATATCGGATATCAGCATCGGCCAGTATTTCCCTTATCGTGCAACCCTAAAATTTATGGATAAATAATAGATTTTTGTGCTTCTCATAAATGAGAGTTCTGATAAATGTATCATCCGCCCATTCAGTGGTGCGATGCTTAAATGCAGTAGTTTTGATGGTGTTTATCTGCATCTTCTGTGAACATTGGTAACGTTAAAAGTGCGTCAGCGCTTCACACCTCCCAGTTACGGGCTCCAGATTTCCAGAGACGGCGCCCTGTTGCCTCTTCATCCTCGGCGTCCGCGCCTTTTCATCCTCAGTGACAAGTGGCCTAAATAAAGGGAACGTTGCACTGCTGTTTACCGAACCACCTCCATAGCAGGGCCTCCGTCACTGTTTTGTGCTGCTCTTACGCTTAGTCACATATTAACACTCGTCCGTTCTGCTCGGACAGCTATTCCGAAACCACACGTATTATTCCGTTGTTCTGGTGCTGTGCTTGTGGGAAGTGGGACGGGGACGGGGACGTTGTGTTCATTGTTTCGGGAGTCAGAGATGAGCCTCGCCTGCTGTTCTCTGTGGGAGTAAGATGAGTGTGCAACACCCAGAGTCTCCCCCGGCCAGGGCTCCTTGGCTGGTGCGTGAGATGTGGGCTCACCCTGCTGTACGCATTGACATGAAGGTGTGAGAGAGAGAGAGAGAGAGAGAGAGAGGAATGGGATGATAGCACACAGACCAGCTCTTTCACCTCAAGGGGGTTTTATCTCTCACTGTTCCTCCTGCTGACTTTCTGCTTCATTATACGCAGTGAAATCCGCTCTGCTCTCGTGCATACAGCCAACTCACCTCAGATCTGAGACGTTCTCGTTCAAGTTGCTTCTGAGAAGTGAGAGACATCAAACTTTTTGAGTCTGTGATGGAAACGGTATCGTTGCACAATAGATGGACTGGACCATTTTTACCTCTGTGGAGACTAAATGACAATATAAACATTTTCTGATACCATGGATGCTTTCAGGTTTCACTCTTAAAATGTAAATCAGTTTGAGAGCAGTTAGTAGCGTAACGGTTAGGGAGTTGGACCTGCGATCATAACGTTTCTGGTCCACGTCCTAGACTACTAAAGGTACAATAGAGGATGAGGTACTCTCTTGTTCCCGTGATCAGAGGGTCGCTGATTCAAGTCCCAGACTAATAAATGTACCGCTGAGGTACTCACTTCTAGAGATGTAGCCGATCTGATATGTGGATCGGTATCGGTCCGATAACGGCTCAAACGGCTGGATCGGGTATCGGTGGTATTGGGCCGCTCTATCAGGCCATTCTGTAAATGCTTGGACGCTCAATTTGTTATGCATGGGAAGTGGCACTGCGGTAAGGTAGAGCTGAAACGATTGTTACAGTAATTCGAATAATTTTATTACAAAAACGGTCGAGGCAATTTTTCTAGAATCGACGGTTCGTTTAATTCATTTTACTCGCTAGAGCAGCTCCGCCTTTATTTCACAGCTAATAGTGACACAACGTTTTCAGTGGCGCGATCAAGACAAGACCTGATCCCTCTGTATGTGAAAGTATTTGTGAGATGATCCGTGCACTAAAACAGAAGTAAATGCATAAAAACGCATAAGTGACATTTTTCGCGATGTAAACACGCGCGCTGTGTTAATGACCGCGCGCATGAGCGCCGTTACTCGCTAAAACGCTCCAGTTCGGTCCAAATGTCGCCTTTTTTACAGACACAAACCATATTTTAGCTGATAAATAACCCCAACAACCAGCGTTCTACTCACAATTCAGCCGTTTATTTAGGTTTTCCATCGTTTATTCTGGAACGCGCGCCCAACGCTTCATTGTGACGCGGCTCCGGGATGCGTGCAGAGGATTGTGGGAAATGTAGTTCTCTGCAGAAGCAGCTCATTTTCTAGGCCAAATTGGTTCAAAATGACAAACTTCAGTATTTCATTTTCAATTGATCTTTTTTTTTCAATTTTATAATGTTTTAGTGTAGTCAATAAGAAATATTTATATGTCTAAACGAACAATTTTTGAGAACAAATAATTTAGCATATACGTGTGTGTGTGTAATTATTATATTGTTTTAGTAGGAAAACAGTAGTTAAATCAAGCATTTCCTTAAGCATAACAATAATCTCAGTCATGTATTCAGACATTTTAAAGCATTATTTTATGTTTAAAAAAAGACTGTGACTGTTTCGGATTTTTATCGGTATCGGCAGATATCCAAATTTATAAAATCGGTATCGGACATAAAAAAGTGGTATCGGCCCATCTCTATTCACTTCACCCCGTAATGTCACTAATTCAAGTCCCAGACCGGTAAAGGTACCGCTGAGGTACTCACTTGACCACGTGCTCAGATGGTCTCCGATTCAAGTCCCAGACCAATAAAGGTACCGCTGAGGTACTCACTTGACCCCGTGATCAGAGGGTCACAGAGTCAAGTCCCAGACCAATAAAGGTACTGCTGATGTACTCACTTCACCCCATGATCACGTGATCACCGATTCAAGTCACAGACCAATAAAGGTACCGCTGAGGTACTCACTTGACCCCGTGATCAGA
>JAVGVS010000142.1:140926-175926 GCA_032718565.1 Distichodus sexfasciatus
TATTATTATTATTATTATTATTATTATTATTATTATTATTATTATTATTATTGAGCTTTTAAAACAACACCACATGATTATCATTTGTAGCAAACTTTGTTCTCGAACCAAATTATTTTATTTATACTTATAATTCATTTGATTACATTTATTTGATGCCATTATTTGTTGATGATGCTTTTACTTTGACTCAGTGAAGAGAAGGCATGTTTTAGAACGTTTGCACAATTTTCTGCTTATTAGTTTAACTTAACTAACTGAATACCTTAATGTGTTTTCTACTTAGTTCATAACTTTCCCTTTAATGCTCAACTTAAACACTTTTTTCCTTCTTTTTTTACTCAAGGAATCGCTCTGTCCGTCCGTGCATTATGAAGCGCGTTCCCGCGGTCCTCCTCGTCGCCTCCGTTTTACTGACCGCATACATGCCTTTAAGCGTCTGCCGGCCGCGGGACTTAAGCGTCTTGGACGGCCGAGGCTACCGGAACCGGCTGGACGAGGTGCTCCTGCGGGCGGGAGACGGCGCCGTGTCGTACCTGGCCGGCGAGAAACTCCTGCAGTACTTGCAAAGGAACCCGGCATGGCCGCGAAGTGTGTCGCGCTCTCCGTACGACGGCGCACTCGCGGCGCTCACCTCCGCGCGTCTCCAGCCGGTTGCGCGCAGCGCGCCGCCGACGGACGAGGGAGGACGCGCGCAGGACGCCGATGGCGGCAGTCTGGAGGAGCTGGTGGAGTTAACGAAGAGGAACGAAGAGCCGCCGATCTCCATCGACCTCACCTTCCACCTGCTGCGGAACATGATCGAAATGGCGCGAATCGAGAACCAGAGGGAACAAGCGGAACTTAATCGCAAATATCTCGACGAGGTTGGGAAGTAAAAAGAACAAAACCCAAAGGTCTCAGCCCCAAAATAACAGGCTCGGGACTTAAATATCGAGGGTTAAAAGTTAAATTAAGTATTTAAAAAAAAAAAAGGCCGCGAACAGGAACAAGCTCAACGCACACTCCGATCTTCATTTGCTTTCTTTAAATTCTAACAGCCTCAATCTCCATGACGCCTGGTAGCTCTGAGACTCGGACTCTGCGCCCATCTGTTAGTCCTGCGGTTTAATTACAAAAAGCCCGCTTCTGCCAGAACCGCCTCACACCGACGGACAAATTCAGTGCTGACGAGAAACGCGTCCGGTTCGAGAAGCGAACTCCCCTCATGCGGGAAAAAAAAAACCTCGACGGATGTATGTGTGCGAACATCTGTTGCATTTCCCACATCTAAAACCTTTGTAAATGGATTTAAATAAAGCTTTCACTTGAGTCATTTTCATTATGCTGAATGTCCGCCTGCACTCTTTTACTCCACACTTTATAACTAAATGGCTGTTTGTTACATTTGGTTCATTTTGAGTGAGATGATGAAGTTGACATAAATTGTCTTAATACGTGTCACAAAGATCACCAATCACAGGTTAAAACACAAGTTAAATCAGGTTTTTTTTAAGTGATTGCAGCATAGGTTTAATTCTCGCTACGTTTTCCAACGAACAAATGGCGTCTCCCTTACATCGTTAAAAAGTAACAAAACCTGTAAAATTATCATTACATCGACGTTATTTGTGTGTGAAATCATCAAGCGCCAACACACTAGACGTCTCCTGAAAGTACCTCAGACGTAATGCATCTTGAACATGATTTACAATGTTATGACCTGCCCGAAACGTTGCGTCCTCGCATGTCCTATGGAGGTTTGTGGCTGTGTTCATTATTTTTTTTTTTGGTCATTTTGTGGCCTTTAATCACGGGGTTCACTGTAACAACTTCAGTCAAAACTTTGCAGGTTGCACCTTTTTGTCCCATGCAATTAAATAAGGAAAGCTACCAAGGTTTAGGCTTAAAAACTGCTTGATAGTTTATTATAACATTGCTGTTCCCTATCAAAATAAGCAGCAGCATTTCAGTAAAAAAAAGACTCTTTAAACATGCTGTGCACTATAGTATGCATTGACAGCCTGTACTTGTATGTATTTATTAGCATTATGCAAAAATGTAACATGACAATGTGAAAAATAAATAATAGCAAATACTCAAAGCATTAGCGATATAGTTCCACCAGACAGTAAATGTCAAGAACATCACATGAATTTGAACAACTTCAGTGTTCAAATAAAACTTTGTTAGTGAACTGCGTAGTGTTCACACCTATTGCTGCAGTCTTATTTATACCCAAATTTTAGCAAATTAGAAAATTATTGATATGTTCAGAAATAGTGACTGTATACATGAATACTGAAGCATCACAAACATCTTACTCCGTTTCTACACCTTCAAGGTGTATGTAAGCCCCTTCCAAGACTGCTCACTTAATTCCATGTCTTCAAAATGTCACTCACAATGACGCAAATCAGCATGTTGGTGTTGGTGGTGTAACGGTAGGGTCTTCGCCCCGTGATCAGACGGTCGCAGGTTAGAATCCAGGGCCGGTAAAGTTACCACTGAGGTACTCATGAGCAAAGTACCGTCCCCAAGCACTGCTCCCCGGGCACTGCCCTTGTTAGCTGCCCACTACTTCTTCAAGGATGGGTTAAATACAGAGGTCATATTTCGTTGTGGTGCACTGTGTGCTGTGCTGTGGTGTGTTCACAATGACAAATAATCACTCACTTTCACATTCTTTTGTTCTTGTTTGAGATTTTGATTTTTGTAGTATCCTATAACACAGTCTCCATGTATTCTGATATTTTAAAGAAGATAAATTGTGGTGTATATATGTATAGCGTTATAACCTTCATACGATTTAAATAAGAAAAGCCAGAACAGAAATAGGGTAGATACTAAATTGGATTTTGTTTAATTGGAAAGTCCTATTATTATTCTGCATTTTTGGAGCATTGCTTTGTTGCAGCCTACCAATTACTGCAACCCCCCTCCTCTACACATACTGCTTTAAAACCATCATCTTAATCCACAGTAAACGGTGTTACAGATGCAGAATGTGGGAAGTTAAGAGGTGTTTTATTGCCCTGTCATGATGAGTTGCTCATTCAGTCCCATCTATTGTAAAATGAAAGAGAGGATGAGAGGCTCTTGTGATTTTGGGGATTAGGTGGGGGAACCTTCTTTCTGCTAAGGCCTGACTGGAAATAGTCTGAAAAATAAACACAACATATAAGTGGAATATTACACTTAGAGCGGAAAGCATCCTCAGCGTTATAGTTAGATTATGTTTATTTTTAGCTGTCTGCAAAATGGGGACATGTGGGAGCCTTTTTCAGAAAGATAAATGTGCTTTGACACCAGCCCTCATTGTTGTAAGGAAGTAGGATTTTGCTGCGTGGCTTGTTATATAAATTATGTTCAACCTCTCCCAAACAACGGACCTAGAAAATGGTTAATGCCATAACTGTCCACTGTATTAACTTCCTCCAACTATTTTCAACCCCCCAAAAGAAAATGGCTATAATTTAGCTTCACGTAAGCAGCAAACTGAAGCGGACAACTAGTAACAAAATGGATCATTGCTTCTGTCACCGCCACTGAGCTTCTCTCGTCTGCAGGGAGAATTATCCCTTTGAGCTGAAAGAAATCAAATGGAATAATCCATGACCAGCCAAAAAAACCACGACCACCACAGTCATGCAAAGCTCAGGAGCTCTGCATACGCATGCACGCTCCTCCCTGCTGGATTCTCAATCAATTAGGCCGTGCCTCTCTGCTCTCTCGGGCTTCTCCATGAATTCATCAGCAGGTCGACAGCTCTGGTGACAAGGTCAGAGCCTGTGAGCGCACCCGCAGTCAGACACTCATATATCCCAGTGCCATAAACACCATGGAGGTTATTAAGTAATGACGCGGAGTGCAGACATGACTCGGCCGTGTGCGGCGAGGGGGGGTGAGCGTGCGGGGCTGAAAAATTGAGAAGGCCACCAGGAATGGTTCTGAGAACCTGCCACAGCAATCTGCACCTGCTGGAAAAGCGCTTGTGCCTGGTGGACATGGTCCTTTTAAATCAGAGGATAAGCGCTGAGGAGGCTGCTTCCTCTCCCACGCCACGCTGTGCTGATTTACAGTGCATTCAAAAAGAGGGTACGAAGGCTACCTTGAGAATCACTGCACAGCATGTGCAAAGAACAGAAACCTCAGAACATAAGAAACAACCACTGCAAGAATTAGGGTTCCAAAACAAGCTTCTTTAATATTGTTACTAAAGCATTGAGTATCTGAAATCTATACTTAAAAGGAACTTACAAAGAAAATTACTCCAGTGAAAGTTTAAAATATCCTATTAGTGTAGTACTTGAGCACAAGTACAAAAGTATCTGATATTAACAGCGTATGCCTATGTGTAGGCAGAAAAAGTCAAAAAGTTGTGTTTTCATTTGCCAGTTCTCAAATTACCTTTATTCCAAAAAACATAATTTAATTTGCAGGAAATAAAAGTAAAATGCTTGGTCATGTTTTACAAACTCAACATACAGGACTTACATTACAACCAACAGGTGGCAAGATAGGATAAGCTTCCAAAAGAAATAAATGTCTCAAATAAATGTCACAGCAGACAGAATTAGGGTGCAAAAGTAAGGACAAGTTATGACTGCTATAACATATTGGAGTTAAAAATTATATTACTTTCATTATAATTGTAATAACATTAGAGTAATACTAATATAGATCATACTCTGTTCAAATACAAATGTACAAGTACATGTTTATGTTCAGTGTTGTGAGTTACGTGTTACAAAAGTAATGTATTACCTTTTGCTGTAACAAAGTAAAGCAAGGCAGTACAAGTAAATTTTCAGTAATATATTTGTTACGTATTAACACACTTTACAACACACTTGTCAAGACCTTTGGCAAAAGACGAAAAACCTGGCGAGTAAAAGAGCTATTTCCGTGTGCTCCACCACATCGCCGCCCACACCACATCGCCGCCCCTATATTTGAATATTTTAGAACGTCTAGTAGGAAGTAGGAAGTCTTACTTCCGCAGTTATTTTGGTGAAAGTAACTCAAAAGTAACACAGGAGTCGTGTAATCATCACAGTTCAGAGACAGTAATATTGTAATGTAAAGAATTGCTTTGAAATAACAGTAACTAGTCATCTATAATGTATTAGATTTTACTACTGTTTGTTACTGTTTATTCTCCCATTGGATCAAAGTATTATTCCAACTTTAGATGACAAGAAATATTTTTATGCTATTACTTATGACGCTATTCACGTGAAGGGGCCATGTGCCTCTGGTGACGCTGCCGTTCTAATAACTCACGTCGGATAGTTAATGATAAGCCTCTTGTTCCAGTATTTAAAGTGACAAGTGATGTCAGAAGACAAGAGTACGTTCTGGAGCTTGTGTGCCATGAAATAAATCACATCGCCATCCATCCATCCAACGGCCACGTCAGTCAGTGAAGATTCTTTAAGGCTTCTGAATCTAGTCTTGATGAATGCCACAGTGGTCGCCTGAGCCCAGCGTTATTTGCTGGTTTGAAGGGTGAAATGTTACGGTCGACTGGCCCGAGGGGTAAACACAGTGGTCAATTTATTGTGATGAGAGATGGCAGGTACCTAATACGAGCATTTATGGCACCTTTAAAAAGAACAAAGTCAGCACAAAATTCTGTAATATTGTTTGGTGGGGTGTTTGCCGACATATTCCAAAATAGGGCTGATGATGAGAGAAGTCCTTTCCAAAGAATAAGGGATGAGATTAAAGGACTTGAACTTTGAATGCACTGATATCATTTAGGCAATTTAGCAGGCATTCTAATTTATTTGATTTTTCTAATTACAAGGACATTTTTCTTGAGCAATTTGGTGTTAAGGGTCTTACTGCGTGGCTCTTTGGTAGTAGTGTTGAAGACAGTCTAGAGCCAGACTCAAAACCCACAACCTTGCGGATCCTAATCGAGTACCTAGATCCACCCAGTGATGAGAACCAAACGTATTGTGTCAAAGACTAAATAGTATAATCAAGAACTTGAAGATTAAAATACAGACCAATGATAATTAAACATCTAAAACCAAGCTGACCTTTGCTTGGGACTAGTGCTTTCGTGGTTCTCCTCCCATTCCTGACAAACCAAACGGGTCATCAGTCCCCTCATCGAAATCACAGCTGTCATCCCCATCCTTGGCCTGAGAGCCTGAAATCAAACACATCAAACACATCACTTACATTTAATATTTCATAGCAATATTAATTCTAAATATATGTTCGTAAATTGTGCTCGCAGAGATATAAAGTGATTTTTCTGTATTGCCTAGTAATATAGAAAATTTAAATAAATGGTTAAAGGCAAACAAAGTAGCTAACCGTAGAAAACTCTTTATATCCCATCTGTAAATCTAAATATATCCCTTAAAAAAGTCTGCAACTCTCAGACAAGACAAACTGACTTTTGGCTTTTTTAACCTGTTTGGAAGTCAATGGCTCTCAGCATGTCAGCAACGTCGTCCGTGTTGATGGCAAAGTGAGCCATGCTCTCGTATCCTGCCTCCGTTCGCTCGATGTCAGAGGCCTTGGCAATATCTGTGATCCTGTCAAGGACATGGAGGGAGATGGGGGTGCAGTTGAGACACACAGCAAATAAAAGTGACGGATAGTCAAAACTAGCTGCATATCTTGCCCCTGCTACTCATGACGCAGGTGCACGAGACGCCACTCGCCATCTCTGCAGGGAGAGTGATTTGAAAGCGTCACATCACCAACCAAGGCAGCTCACGCAGATGAGAAAAGCATACGTAAGTAAAGGGTTATAAGTATGGGGCAACTTTTAGAACAGTAGCAGAAGTTTCTAAATTTTGTGGCCACTTGCTATTACTCTTTCCCTCTGTAGCTACTTTCCACCAACTCAGTCTTGTCATTTTGCCAAAAACGCTGAGACTCCCACAGTATGATATAAAGCTTCAGGCTATGGAAGCATGTCACTGCCTTTTGTCCTGCCAACTTCTGTCCCTTCTTTTTTATGGCTCATTTCTATATCCATATTGTTGCAATCATTTCTTATACAAATCTCTCCAGTGTTTTAAACCCGACACCAGAATTAGTAACTAGGACGTTGCTGCTTGTCATGATAGTTACTAACATTAAGCGTCACTTAATAGGCGACATAGGCTTTAAATAGCTGCTGTTATCATATTGAATATTGCCGTTAAAGATATTTCTATCTGGACGTGGACAATTGGTTTGAGACTCTCATTCAAAGTCAAGAAGTCATAGGTTTAAATACCATTGGAGCCCCTGAGCAAGACCCTCAACCGGAGGTGGCTGCAGTGAAACCGTCTCTGTCAATAGGGAATGCAAGTCGTTCTGGAGCATCCGCTAAATGCTGTAAATACAGTAGCCCAGACAATTCAACAACGTGAAGGCTACAGCCACAACATAAACACAACAACCACAACGGACGTGAGCAGCAGTTTGGCCCTGGTTCTTCAGTTTGGCCCTGGAGTTTTAAAGCAACACTAATCACAGTTTTCTAGCAACAACAAAAAAAAAAAACATCTCAAATTTAAAAACCTTCAGATAATCCACTCATCCAGTAATATTAAAATCTCCAGAAACTTGAATCAATAACTTATGTTGTGCCATTAATATTCATGTTGTGGCGTTTAACCTGTATTGTGGGTCTTGTATATGTTTTGTAGCTTTTGTGTTTGGTCGAACAATTGGCCACCATATGAACATGAAATGCTCCAACTTTGGCTTGAATTCATGGCTTAGTTTATTAAGTCTAAAAAGATTTTGATTTTCTGAAATTCAAAGTGAATAATAGTGTTTGAATATGTTACAAAATGGGAATCGTTCTATAATAAGCATTCAATGGATTTGTTTTGTATTTTCTTTAATATCATATCTCATATTCACAGTTCACTTCATGAGTTTAACATTATGAACTTTTAAAAGCCATTGTTTTTAAAACTGAATAAAGTTTATAATTATCAAATCATCTCCAGAGAGGCAGGATATCTTGCTTTTCTTAAAGGTCCCATTTTATAGATTTTTTAAACAAGTTAAAACAGGTCTATGAGCTCCACTAAACATGCTTCTGAAGTAATTTGCTGAAAATACCTCTCAGATTAGGTATTTCCACCTGCTTTTTACCCTCTGTTTCAGTCCCTTTCAGTACAGGCTGTTTCTCATTAGTATTCCTAAATGCAAATGAGTCGCTGCTGCCCACACACACTCCACTCCAGAACTGGGGCGTAGGCAGCACAGCGAGAGTTTACCTCAAGTGAAAAATAATCGACGTGGCTGCTGCTAACAGACCATCCACACAGCCATACACGTTCAACACAACGCTCCACCAGTGGACTTCTTCATTCCTACGCTGGCGTGTGAGAAAACATGGCGGATCAGGAAGCGCTAGCATTTCTACCTGGTGGGTGGAGCTTCTCAGATTGGAGGGTGGAGTTATTCAAATGTCCCCTACTGTGATGTAGAAGTAGAGGAGAAATGTAAATGTGTAGAGGCAGTACAGTCCCAAATGGATGTCCAAAGAACACAAAAAGTGAACTATTTCATGATATGGGACGTTTAAAATAATGTAAATATCAGAAGTTTGCATAATCAGACTTGGATGGCCTTTAAGTATTAAATATACATACTAGGTAGTATTTTGGATAAATTCTCATTCCCCGGGCGCTGCCCACTGCTCTTCACAGACGGGTCAAATGCAGAGGTCACATTTTGCTGTGGTACACTGTGTGCTGTGGTGTTTTCACAATGACAAATAATCGCTCACTTTCACTTTTCACTTTAATACTGCATTAGTATGGAGTATAAAGAGATGAGGGTCAGTGATGTGTTTGTGGGAGTTATGTGGCATGAATGTAGAAGAATGAGAGTTAGTTCATTCCATTTCAAACAGCACTTACTTTTTAAAGACTTCTTTTGCACTCTGTGGATACAGGAAGTAGAACATCTCATATTAATCTGTAAAATCTTAAAGGATCAATCCCTCTGTCTCTTCAGCATCTGTTTTTTATTGCAAACACAACAGAAGAACATGCTGGCGACAAAGTGTGTGTCACCGTGAGCTAGTATATCCAGTGGGTTCAACAAGTAAGTGTTAAATAAGGCTGACAGCTACAGCAACTGTTTAATGGAAAATATACCAATGTCACTTCATCCCCCTTCTATAAAAGATGTCTCTTTCACAAGTTTAGGACACTGGTCTGGGAATAGTATTGATGTCTAGGGGAGAGCTACTCAAAGACAGGCATCTGGATTCCAACACTGTCCCCGACAGTGGGAGGTGGTGCTAATCGACATTTGTCTGCTGGGACTCATCAGAAATGAGTGACAGGGACTCAATCAGAAGCCAGGATTTGAGGAGCTTGAAACCTAAATTCTTCCCAGGAGAGTTTTTAAAATGAGGGAAAAATCATAAACTTACTCATTTTAGTCATCTCATGATTTGAATTAGAAGTTGTGCAAGAACAAGTGATGACAACTTGCTCTCAATAAAGGTGCTTTGAGGATGAAATTAAACAAACAGAGTAATATAGAAGGGAAGAAACCAGAGAATTTGATATTGCTGGTTGTGTTTGTATTTATATTTTGGTGAAGGATAGGCTTTTTTTGTGTGGAATTTGCAATTTGTGTGGAATGCTGTCTGTGTCTACAATATCAGTTCAATAACAACGCTTTCATGCAGGAATTTTGAGTCGAGAACAGTGGATGGTTGTCCTTCAAATTCTGTGTTGTTCCATTTAGTGTTGTACATAAAAGGGATAAAAGCTCTCAGTTACCATATGCAGTTAAAAACACATTGTTAAAATTTTGGACTGTAACTAGGACACACCAAATATAAGAAGACAGCTCTATGGAAGGCCATACCTGAAGGAACACGACCATCTGTGGCTCTTCCATCGACTGGATAGCTGTCTCCACCAGTTTAACTGCCTCCTCCAAGTGGTCTCCGCTGCAGCGAATGAGAGATCGAACATGCCTAAGTTTTTGGTCTTGCTCACGGCTTATGAGCTCCACCAGCTCTTTCTTACGATCCTCCAAAATGGTGTAGAGGGCATCAAACTGATCGCACAGGTGCTGCTTCTGCCGCTGACCATTCTCCTTAAAACCACAAAGACATGCATCTTGTTTTACTTGATCTATATTATTTTTTCTATTGAACTAGAAAAACAGATATCACTTCATCACCCAAGCTTGTCTTCACTAGTGAGTCACTTGGCTATTTTGAGATATGATGTTCTGTAAAGCAGCCTAAGATTGTTTTGAGGTGACCTTTAGGTGTGCATGTGCTTCTTTCATTCTCACTTCAATGGTCCTGCAAATGTCCTCCATCTGTGATATCAAGGCCTGGACTCTGTCATTTCCTGCGACCAAGATGGCGATTCCATCGCTGAGCTCAGTCTGCAACAGGGTAAAACACAACTGACTAGTCTTCCTTACACCCCAACATGGCCATCGGTCTTGTAAGCGTCATTATCTCACACAACAACAGTGTCAGACTTGATTATGTCACTTGTCAGATCTGTTCTGAGAAACAAGGGAGCGCAGTACAGCGTGTGAACTGGGTGCCAGGATTGTAAGCGATCACGTTAGTAGTCATGCCTGACCAAACTTCACTCATTTGCCTTTGTAATCAGTGATTCAGTGCACCAGCCAAAAGGTCAACACAGCCACCTGTGTGGAATCATGACCGACTCCGCTAGGCTGGACTGCTGCTGCAGTGTTTTTCAGACTCTGTCTTGGCTCGGACTGGCACTATATCATGCCATCAGCTCTCGGCGGGAGTGGCCCCAGACAGGGAACTTCTCCCAGTCGCGCAAATTGACCTTCGGTGGAGCAACGTCACACATAACACAACGACATATGGTGTCCTCTGTGCAGGCAGCAACTGCACCGGTGAGGGAGATGCTAGCACAATTAGTCATTGTTCATCTGGTGGCTTGGTGCCGGTGAGAGGCAGCGGAGAGCAGCACCTTGGTGCAAAAACAAAAGCTCAGAATTTACTAAAGAAGGCAAAAACTCTGACATCAAACGCTGCAGGGAGGGGTGAGTCATTTCTCAAGGCCTCGAAAATGACCTGATGAGAAGGCCTTCTTCACTAACCAGCCCAAGTGATGTAGGAATGGAAAGTAGCACTTTGCCAGACAGCCAAACAGTTAATAGAGTAGTGGGTGGTGGGGGTGGCGATGGCGGTGATGCAGTGGTCTAAATCACTGAAACCCTGTGTTGATATACGACTGGGGGTTCTTATTCTAGGAACCACCATTGGGCCCCTCAACAAGACCCTTATCACAATATTGCTTTCATGGAAATTGTTCCTAAACCCAACCTCCAGCACTACCACCTTTAGGTCCCTGAGCCATGGCCCTTAACCCCAAGTTGCTTCAGGGAGACTGTCCAAGTATCTGTAAAAAGAGGTTGCTCTAGATAAGTGTGACTGCTAAATGTCCTTAATGTAAATACAGGGCATTGTGGGTTAAGTGATTGTAAGGGGGTTGAATCCCAGGAGTGCCTAAAAAACAAGTTGGAACCTCTGAGCAAGGCCCGTAATCCGTTTGGGAGTCGGTACCTTGTTCCGGTACCTCATTGGTACCTTTTAGAGATTTGAACCAGCAACCCAACAATCATGGTAGCATTTAGGTTACCAATGACCCTGTCTTGTGTTATATTTAATGATGAAGTTAGGAGACAGCTGTCCTTACTCATACAGTATACAATCATTCACTCAAAAATTGGCATTGTTTGTAGTGTTTCGAGACCAGTTTTTAAAAGTCTCGGTCTTGTCTTGGTATCAGTCGTATTTAAACTCGGCCTTATCATGGACTCGGACAAAAAGGACTCAGGATTTTATTTGGAGACCAGCCGAGACCACAACTCTGAGAATATTACTGTTAAAACTCTATGAGACCGACGCAGGCGTTTTGCGTTGTTTATTAATTAGTGTTTTAATAACACAAAATCCCTTTAACTTACAGAAACCACACACATACCGTCAGAATCACAAGACTTTGAACTTACCGGACATTACATTCATTCCTCTGTATGTGAAATTATTTCGGAGTAATTCCATGCACAAAAACTGGAGTAATTGCGTAAAAGGCATTAATTACATTATTCGCGACGTAAACACAGACGTTAGCGCTCGTGACTCTAATATGGAATGCCATTGTGCACAAAAATGTAGTTCTCTTTCAAAAAGGCCAAAGCAGCTCATTTTATAGGCCAAAATGAGTCCAAACCTGCTCAAAATCACCCAAAACTTTAGCGTTAGTTCATTTTCAATTGATCAGAAGATATTTGAAAGTAATTAATTAGAAATTAATATTAGAAAGTAATCTCGGGTCTCGGTTTAGGTGGTCTTGTTCCCAATCTTAACTGCTTGTCAGGAAATCTCTTCAGCCAAGTTTATGTTGATGCAGAGGGACCCTCAAAGACTATCTGTCAGTTCTTAGGAATCAACCAAGTGCTCCTTTTGTTTTTACACCATGTTTCTGTCTGTATAAAAATGTAGCACTCACATATTTTGTGAAAACTCCCCTGAAACATGGAAGGCTTTGTTAACATTTGCATTTGTGGCATTAAGCAGACACTCTTATACAGAGTCACCTTCATTCCGTAAATATGGGAACAGTCTCTCTGGAGCAACTTGGGGTTAAGGAACTTGCTCAGAGGCATAGAAGCTCAGAAGGTAGTGCTAGAGGCAGGATTTAAATCCCTGACCTTTTCATCCAGAGGCGAGAGCCCTCCCATTAGACCACTGCCTATCTGCATTAAATTTTCTTCTTCAAGCAAGTACATTTAAGTGAGTGATTATTTGTCATTGTGAACACAGCACAGCTCAGCACACAGCGCACCACAACTAAGTGTGACCCATCCACGAAGGAGCAGTCGGCAGCTTTTGGCAGTACCTGGGGAGCAGTGCTTGGGGACGGTACCTTTACCGGTCAGAGACTTGAACCGGCCTACCTTCCGATCACTCCCTCACCGTTATGCTACCAAATGCCCCATTAACTAGTATTGTACCCGCCTAGTATAGTACTGTAACTAGTAGTCACTCGGCTCGATCTAAACAACAAATCTAACACTACGTGATCTAACAGTTATGTAAGTTGATGTTAAAAATCTGATATGATAGTGTTAAAAGTTTGTAAACCAGTGGACCAATGTTTGCCTGTTACTCAGACCATGTTTAGTGGAAACTCCACAGGCAATTAACCTCCAAACTTTTCAGAAATTCATTTTGCATTTAGAGCATCAGGCATTCTGTTTTATAAAGTGAGGTAGAATATTCTTTAGACATTTTTGACATTGCAAATATAGCCTTGCATGTCATGACTGAGGACTGGAATTGTGCAGATTATGTACTTGGAACGTTCAGGGGAACAGGGCAGGTGTTGGTTCAGGCAGGAGGTAGATACTCATTGAAGTAGTAGTAAATAAGGTGCTGGGTCTGTCTGTGAACAGCTGATATAGCGAGTCAGCATCGACACCTGAACGGCAAGGTGAGATTCGGTCTCTTGTGGTGTGAGGGTCCTGCTGTGTTGTACATTAGCCACACATCTGTTTCTTCACACTGTCACACCAGGCACACTCAGCGTGGCCTCTGTTTGACGAACCCTATGGAGAAGGGTTTGCTTGCCCAATTCTATGATAAAAATGCTTAAGTTGTTTCTGAAAGTGACAGCAATGATACAGAAGTGACGTAGGGGGTTTTAATCTTTGAGTTTTGGGTCCCCCAGCTGGAACACATTTGTATTCTGTTCAGTAAAGTGAAACAGTTCATCAACTCTGCATGCAACTGATTAATATTGCCTGAGTGCGCTGGGAACGAAATGTATTGTGCAAAATGGACTGCAGTCTCCTTCTCTTAGTGGAATGTTTTCAGTTTTTAATTTTATTTGCTTGTTTCTATCAAGTAAACACTAAATTTATGTGCTGTGTTCACAATGACAAATAATCACTCACTTCTTGGTCACTGCCCAAGTATGCCCTATGTCATGAGATCACTGAATGAGAAAATCCTCATTTTAAGGGTCTTCTGTGGTTTTAACCCTCAGTAATTGTTTGGTCACACAGGTATTATTAGGAGAAAGGGAGAAATTTTCAAAAGACAGTTGTGCTAAGCTTGTAGCGCTAGTTCCTCAAAACTAGTTGACGTCTCTTTGACTCAAGGAGCATTGACAATGAACACTTCGACAAGTGAAGAGTCTTGATTCTTATTTAAATAGAATATGTCAGTTTGTTTGTTTGTAATCAATTAATAAACCCCTCCAAAAGCCTGTTTTTTAAACCTGTTCCCAAGTGCTTTAAATAGCCAGTTCTGTTTCATTTGAGTCCCACATTTGTAGACATTAATTAAGAAAACAGCATGAATTGTTTTCTTCCACCTTACATAACACCAGAGTAAAATACAAAAGTCTTTTCTACCTTCTTTCTCTTGTAGATGGTCTGTAGTGGGGCAACATCACAGTCTTTGTGAGCCCCAAACACTTTGCACATGGAGCAGGTGGGCAGTTGGCAGCTGAGACAATAGATGTTGATTTTTTCTTCTTCGTGCTCCTCACACATCAGCTGCTGCGGCTCAGCTTTGGGAACGAGTGGCCTGAAGAACAGAGAAACAACAAACAAAATTTGTGGTGGTCTAGAGGAACAATTCTCGTCTATGGACCAAGAGGTTGAAGGTTCAACGTCATCTCAGTTCTACCTTCAGCATTACGATCATTAAGAGATTAAATTGCTCCAGGAAGGCAGTCCTGAATAGAATCATGTGTATGAGCAGCGGATTACAAGAAGACTCTTGACTTAGAAACTGTCCACAGCAGTGGTTCAGACTGTTTCAAATACATAATAATTGCACCAAATTTTTGCTGCCCCTAACCTGAATTTACCTGCCCTTTGCTGCTCACGTTAGGATGAATTAATAGGATGTCTTAATCAAGTACAACTCTATGCTTGTGACCTTAAAACTGGGGGATGACATCCCATGAGAGTCTGAAAAAACTGTTAGGCCCCTGAGAAACAACCCAAGTTGCTCTGTAGGAAAGGGAAGTTGCTTTGAATAAGACCATTTGCTAAATGTAGTTAGTTCTATATTGACATAGTAAAATTTTAGAAGTAAAAACCTCACATAAGTTTGTATGATCAAACTGCAACACAGCCAGTGTAAAACGTCCTGATACACAGACTGTGAGATGCTGTGTGCTATTTTTGTGACAGCTTCACCATCAGCATCGCCACCCTCCTGCTGTGACATCAGAGGTGTGATGTCACTTCTCTGCTGCAGGCATAACTAGTTTGAAGAAATCCATCCCACCTTTTACAGAAAATCTGGCAGCTGAAAGTGACTGATAAAGGCATCAAATATTCTGGTCCAAAATGAGAGGATTACTCACAAAGACCTTTTCAAAATGCTTCTGTCATGACGCATTAATCTTTAATAGCTTGTCAAGTGGTGAGAGATGCTGTGTCCAGTCAACTGGCCAGAAGCAGTTACGGGTCTGAAGTTAAATTTGTGAAAGTCTGCCACCTACTGGTTGGACCTAATTGGTGATTTTAAATTGTGTTACAGTGAACATGATTCCGTCTACATAGTGACCCCATCATTCTGCCATATAAAAGGTAGGTCAAATGTCAAAAAATATTTTTTTATTGACAAAGAAAATATTGCAAAATATAGTGGTTAAATAACAGGCGGAATTTAAGCTGAATTCGAAATTCTTCTTAATTCTTAATTAAATAACAGTTAACAATGACTGTTTGTACACATGCTTTTAAAATGCTATTGTATCTTACTCTATAAAAATCTAACATGTTGATTTTAATTTTAAAATTGTATTTTTTAAAAATATTTTGTTCTAAACAAAGATAACAAACCAGAAAATATATCATTTACTTTGTGGTACAACTTGGAATTCATTAATTAAGTCAAAAGATTATGTAACACAAAAGAAATTATGTTATTAGATTATAAAATAAGAAAATTATAAGACAATATTTTTCTGCGGAAATAACACTACTGAAGATTAAATGTATGCTAAATAGATCAAAGCCTTTTAGCAAAATATGTCATATCTCTAGCATTAAGTTAAAATTATGTAAAATGATATACACAGTAATGTCTGATATGAAGATTTAAATATTTTACTGAATAAAACTCTAACATATTGTTTCCAGTTACACACACACGCACACACACACACACACACACACACACACACACACACACACACACACACACACACACACACACACACACACACACAAGAGTATCTGTGGGTCTCATGATGCTTTATTTATTGCTTTAGGCTCCAAGAGTCCTGGTTATATTTAGCATCTTGGCAGAGTTGGATTTGAGGCAATTCCAAAAGGCCTGAGGTTCAGTTTGGTTTGTTTATATGATGTGACAAAAAGGCTCTAGTGAAACCTGGGAAAACGCCCACTGCATTGCTCCATTCATGAAATAAAATAAGCATCAGTAAATTGTGAATCACAAGGAACCCATACATGCCTTGTAGTGTTCTAGTAACAGTTCTGTTGCTATACAACTTGAAACTCTGCTGTGTTACTTTTCTACTCTTGATTCATTCAACCGTTTTTTTTCTTTCATGACAGACTGAAAGTGGATTCTGCAGGAACATGGACGTCCAGGAGTGGCAATGCGATCACGGCTCTGCACTGACCTGGTGCTTGACTCCTGCTTGTAGATATCGATAATGTTCTCCACCAGGAGGTTCCTCTGAAGGCCGTACACGCCGTGGCGGTCTAGCACGACCTCATGGCGGCAGGATGGACAGCGAAAGCGCCCCCCTGTGGACACGGAGGTAGAGCTACGGCTCTGCCAAAGAGGGTTGGAGGCCTGGACATGTAAACAGATAAAATGGAAAATGAAAATGAGCTCATATCTATATATTATTTCTGTGCTAAGTGTGCATCTTTACCTCTGTATCAAGATGCAATAGAGAAGAGGGGAAGAGTGAGAGAATTAGGGGGAAATAAAGAGGGAGGGAGGGAGGGAGGGAGGGAGAGAAAGAGAAAGAGAGAGAGAGAGAGAGAGAGAGAGAGAGGGGTGGTAACCAATGCTGCATATACATGTCAAATTTGGATGACATTTAAAACATTATATACAGTAATTCAGTTTTCAGGGATTAATAAAATCCTCTAGAAATTCTAGATGGGGCAAGTTTCTCTTATTTACATAAAACACAAAAACAAAACTCCTGATGATGTACTAAATAAAGCCCAGATGGAGCATTAAAATAAAAACATGTAACTGAAACTGATTTAAGCATCTCTTTCTTTGTAATTTAACTCTATACATATATATGTACATACAGTCTTGAGACACACTTAGAAGTAGTGCCCTGCTGAAGTCAGAATCATGCGTTACAATTAAAACCTTTTCTTTATTTCATAGTACTATTTTATTTTGCTATAATAGTGCACATAGTTTGAATTTCAATCCAGAAAGGTCTTTAGCCGCTGATTTAACAGCTTTATTATAAGGTCCTCTCAAGGGTATTTGCTGGTTTAACCATGTATCTATAACTAGAAAGGGCTTTGCTGTCTTTTATCAAATTACAGCTCAGTATTAGAGCATCTTAAAATATATTTAGGACAATGTTCCAGAAGTTACTGATTTCCAGCTATCACAGATATCAGCTATACTCACTCCAGTAGGAAATGCCATGAGGATCCAATATATTTTTGTCTGACTGCAACACTGGAACAAGTTTACAGTGCCCAAGTTATCGTATTTAACTATTAAAGGTTCTGCATAAATAAAAAGTATGCATGTGGACACTGCTACTAGCAGTTTAATTTCCTTTTGTACCAAATAGTCTGTAGTCTATAGCCTACATGTCCTGTAGAGAGAAGAGTAAAGTCTTATTTAGATTTTGACTGTTGTGCTTGGAAAAAAATCTTTTGGTTTACTCTCTGACATAAGTGTTTGCTTTCTGATATGCACACAACGTGACTAACAACATCCGATAAGGGTATTTGTCAAATATGGTATTCGACGCTGATTCAGATCTAAACCAACCTGAAAGACTACACCTTGCTGGCAAACAATATTTCTAGTGGTTAGTAAACAAGTTCTGGATTACCTGGAACACATCGTTCGCACACTTTCTGCAGAGGTTGTGCTGGCATGGCAGGATGACCACAGGCTTGGTGAACATCTCCAGACATATGGGGCAGATGAGCTGCTTCTCCAGGTTCTCCATGGAGCGGGACTCCCCCACTGGTGGCTTGAAACCCAGTGCGAAATTCATCCCAATCTGCTTGATTCACTCCTTCAGGAAAACCGTGACAAACTTCTCAGTTGTGTCTTAATTAATGACACGTTCTCTAGCAATCTACTACTCTGCACTCCCATTCTGTGTACAGAGAGCTTGTGTTTGTCCTGGGTTGGGTTACTGTTCAAACTGCACCCCCCTTTCTCCAAATACCACTGACACTGCCCTTTTGGAAATGGTAGAGGGTTTTATCTGTTGTAACCTGAGAGCAAGGGGGTGGGCTGGCACTGGGAATGAGAGAACAGTTGGTGTGGGCTGGCTCAATGGCTTTTGGGTCACCCAGCTTCATGAAGAAGGACTGGCGCTAGTGACATGAGCCATTAAAAAAACATCGGGCACATGAGTAAGCACACACCCTAGATATTACTATAAGAACCAGAGACCAGGAAAACCTTGCCGAACATTCAATTTGTTACATTCCAGCGGTAAACACTGCTCCACTCTACCCACAGCTATCCAAAAACAAGAGGAAGATTTCCACCAACAATTTTCTCAGTACAGGACCTTTAGTGGCTCAACAAATCCCCATTGCTATAGAGAACTGCCGATTCTTTTACTGTCTTCAACTGTCATCTGAACACCCACCTCTTCAAAAAGTACCTCGGGAACTAACTACACTTCATGCTTAGTATTGTTATTTTACTGAACTTTGGACACTTAAAACGTGTAAATCACTGGCTAAAAATCATTTAAGAAAGACAATCTGGAGTAAGAATGCCAAGGACTTTTGAGGTGATCAGCATGAACTGAGCAGAACTAGGTTCAACAACAGAGCAGTAAAGAAATAGTATGCTTTTCCTGCCTTGTCCATGCAGCTTGTCCATCTATCAACACCCAAATAGAGACACAAGAAGCTTTCATGTGGTGATGTAACCCCTTCACTATGAGTTTCCAAAATGAGAAATGTTTTTGTTCTAACACTGCAGATATATTTAAGACACCAATTAATAGAAATGTTACATAGTCACAAGTTGTTGTCATTGTTCAGCTTAATGTTATCGTTGTTTTCAGAAATTGTTTTCATTGTTCACAGTGAACATGCCCATTAATAATACTCATTACAAGTTCGCAAAGTCCACAAAATACAGAACACAATACCCAAGCATTATATTCCACATGTTGGCCAACTATTTGAGCATCCTAACTGGTTCTGATGTAGAACGCATTTTCTCCAGTGTCTAGGGCCATGTTTTTATAATGGAGAACAAGTTGGCACTGCTCAAAATACTGCTCTCAAAGCATCAGTAAATCATCAGCTGCTATAGCTGTCAGTTGGAAGATAATTTTCCGTGAAGGGGAGTGGCATATGAATTGGGTTGAACTTGGATAAGAAGTAGTAGAGAGCAAGTTTAGACAGAGCAGAGGTGTCTTCCATTTACAAGTCTTGGAAATCCACAAGATGATGACAAAAGTGGCCAAGAAAGGGGTAAGGAAAGGTTAGAAGCTGACAGCTGCAAAACGAAGGCTAGGAAAAAGTGTACAGGTACAATCTCCCTTGAACAAGTTGGGCTTAAAGGAATGGCCTGACACCCCAGATCAAGACTCAGATCCCCCCAAAGAGACAAAAACAATAGTTCTGGGCAGGTCAAAACATTCAGTATATTCTTCTGTTACTGTAAAAATGTGATAATACAAGTCCTTTTCCATTCTCACCATGCACAAACATTCTAATGTAATGCCTTAATGTGCTCAGCGATGCTAAAGCAGCTAACAGCTGTTTAGCACACCCCCCTTTTTAACCTAGGCCACAAGATTTTTTCACGTGCACTGTGGACGAGCTCATTCCGTATTTAAAAAAAAAAAAGATCGATAGTGCTCTAGTTAAATCAGGCTTACATTTTGGCAGCGGTTCTCAAAGTGTGGGGCACGCCCCACTAATGGGGAATAGAGGCATGAGTCTAGGGTTGTCACCTGTCCCAATTTTACCAGGACTGTCCTTCTTTTCAATGGTCTCTCCCAGGAGAAAAATCATTCTCCTGGGACACTGAATATTATGTCAGATGTGTTCTGCCAATCAAAGTGATTGGTCCGGTTGTTGAAATGTCCAGGTTTTTTGTCAAACCTAGGTGGCAACCCTAGGCATGACAGGTGGGGCACGACAAACGGAAGGAAGTTTGCCTTTTTATGCCTGTCCTTATCACTGATGGGAATAACGGCGTTAATAACGACATTTTTTTTTTTCAGTAACTGGTAATCTAGAAATGACTTTTTACAATGCCGTTACTATTACTGGGAACAAAATGCAGCGGGTTACTATAATTAAGGCCATTGAAGCGATTTTCACTATAGCCGGGCGATTCATGACCCACACCGGGTTAATCACCCGGATTCATTAAATAACTCAGGAGTCACAAATCTGAGGTCTCCATTAACCCAAATCCATCGAGACCTAAACACACCATGACTAAAATATTGTAGCTATCGGCACCCGAAAAAAAAAAAAAAAAAAAAAAAACCCCATCAACCCCATCACGTACGCACCTCTTATAATTATTTCAAAGTTCATAGTAGCAAGTATAGCTGCTAAACGTTTCATAACTTCGTTAGCTCATTTGCACCACCACACTCAAAAGAGGGCTCCCACAGAGTTAAATCCTCATTGTTGACTACGGGACTCGTGTTAGACTCGTGTTAGGCGAATCAGTAGCGCAACGCGAAGCACACACAGTCATGAGTGAATCTGTCGGTAACTTTCCCCGGTGTTACGAAACATACAGCCGACTCTGAATCGGGCGTTAGCGCTTGTCACTGTCATGACTGAATCCGCCAGCTGATTTCCTACAGCCGGAAACAAACGGGCAAAAGCATACAGCCGGGCCTGTCCTTCTTTTTAGTGGTCTCTCCGGGGGAGAATGTTATAAGTCAGATAGACAAAGTGATTAGTCGGATAAAGGCATCGTTGCTAACTACACTAACTAAAACGGTGTATATTAGCAACTAACAGTGTTGCTCACGCAGTAACGTAGTTAGCAACTATGCTTTTAGGGGTAACATAGTGTTGCTAGAGTAGTTAGCAACTATGCTTTTGGGGGTAACAGTGTTGCTAGAGTAGTTAGCAACTATGCTTTTGGGAGACGCATCCCTGAATCTCACACACAAGCTGCCCAAACCACATACAGAATGAATTCGCCGGCTAACTTCCTCTAGTGCGACTTATATCATTATAATTATATAAATATTTGCCACTCTGGTAGCCTTGTCTTGACACGTTGCCATTTATTTGGAAGTACATTAATTCTCATGACAACCCACGTGTACTTTATTCCGTGAAAAACAAACGAATCAGCTGGAGATTTGGCTTAAGTGACTCGGCTCAGTTTAGTGAGTGACTCAGAGGGAGCCGAATCCTAAAAAGGAACCGAATATTACAGCTCTAGTTTTCACCTGACCAGTCTGTCTCTCAGTCACAGGAGCTGCAGTATTTTCTCGTCTTTGGTTGGGTGCGGTGAGGGGGCGGGGCAACCGAATAAGTGATGATGGTTGGCTAAGCAAGAGCAAAATTTTATGGTAAGCCAATCAGATGCAGAGTGGGGCGGGTCCCACACAAAACACACACATAAACGAGCAAAAAACACACGCAGCAATATCGAGCCCAGAGAATTCACAGGTAGCGTTGTTAAACTGGAAGTATAGACATTACTGTTCCTCTCACCGAGATAAAAGGCAACAGTGTATATGTAAAATGTACATTATGCCCATACAAAGTGTCTCTTCACGTCAGTTGTAAACTATTCTATTCTCATGAAGCACCTTTCATCGTCACACGCTTCGATCCAAATTCTTTGACAATATTAAATGTAATGCATATGGTTACTTTCTCTGGTTACTAGTTACTTTTATAATGCTTACTGTCACTCAGTTACTCACCTAACTTAATTACGTTTTGGGAGAAGTAACTAGTAACTATAGGTAATTACTTTTCTAAAGTCACGTGCCCGAACTCTGGTCTTTATTAATACCTTTCTGTATTGACAATAAAGATAACCACAAGAAAAAATACCCACTCACAAAGGAACCAGGAACAACCCACAAACACGTTAAAAGAACATTAGATAGGAGACCAGGAGAAAATACAGCTAAACTTTTTGCATAGATTGCAAAGTGAGAAATTGAAGGAGGTCTACAATTTCATTCTTATTGTCTGTACTTTTGATTAGTACCTAGTTTTCTATTCTTTAGGTTAGTTTAGTTTTATATTCTTTAGTATACTTTAGTTTAACATTGTGTTTATAAACACATTGATGTGTATAATGTTTTTTATTGTTACTGATTTAGAGATAGACGTTGATGTTGAAAAATTAAAACAATGTATTTACCATTTTGTTGGGTCATTATGGGAGAGGTGGGACTTAAAAATTCTCATTTGAAATGGGGAATGACAGAACAAAAAAATTGAGAATCACTGCATTTTGGTGAGATAAAATCAATCATGGTCATTTTTCCAAGATAAATGCCTTCTGTTTTCATTCTAATTTTTTTCATGAATAAAATCAACCCTAACACATTGTGTTAAGATGTTGTGCAATGTTGGAGCCATATGCATAAGTAGCTGGTCATGACCCAACGGCAGTAGTGCTGGAGGTAGGATTTTAACCCTTTTAAATCTTACCTCTAGACAACCAACCCAAGATCTGCACTCATTAACCACCAAGATACCTTGTCTACGATAGTCAATATTTTACCTTTTTACCTCAAAAGGGCAACTAGGTGTAATTTCAGTAGTCTGACACATACTGAACAATGACTTAAGCTGTTCAAGACTTTGGTCTAAAGGACAGAAGTTGTACACCTCTGATCTAGGACACCAAAATAGGTCTGTATTTCTTATTGGGCAGTTAATTCTTATTTCAATATATATACTTTTTATTTGTGTCCTTTGTAGAATTTTAGTAGCCTCTAGATTTTCCAAACAGCTGTTAACCAAAACTAAACCTGGATGCCGAGTCATCCAATGGCATAGCCTGCAGCTGTTGCCCATTTCTGACTTCAATATACACTGGAACCACCTGCTCCCCGACATTAGAGGAATCCAGCGCAATGCATCATGTTGGGGCAAAGTGGCTGGATGATTAATGAGCATCTGCACTGGGCTAAAGGCTAATCTGATTACAGGCTTATAGACACAACTATAGAACAGAGAGTTTATGGAGTAAGCCAAAAGCAGCAAAGCTAGAGATGCCATTCATTATTACATTTACATTGTTCCATTTCTGTATTCTCTCTATTTTCTAAGCACTTATTCTGGACACTATAAATAATTCAGTTCACTGGAGTGATGTAAGCGTTCAAGAAGTAAATACAAACCAGACCTCTACAAATCCCCCATCTTTTATTTGCTTTAATTTCAACATTATAAATAACTTCAGAATAAGGAATCATTGTTACATCATTGTTGAACAGTAACATAAAACAATGAGTTTTAAACATACAGATGCAGCAGCAGCAGCAGGATCCTCGAGGAGGAACTCTGAGAGGAAGACCTATAGGACAGACCGAGCTGCTGGCACTGCACACAACTAGACTCAGGCCTTCCTTCCACTGTCCACCATTACCATTAAAACAACTCACTTCAGGCGCCTTCCATTAGAAAGGTCCAGAATATCTAAAAAGCAATGCTGGTGGAAGAAGTCAATCAAGGTACAGCTCAAGAATAACCTTCAATCCAGCATTCCCCCAAATTTGCCTTTTGACTATTCCTGGCTTTAACACAGATTTTATTGTGTACCTGATACAACTGGTTTATGTAACTGAAAACCTGTAACCTTTGAGTTAAAAACATGCAGGAATACCCAAATCCTCATTTTAATTAATCAATTTTGGACTTATGCATATGCTTCCTTTACAATCAAAATGTACATAGCACGGGAAGTTTTGGAAAATAACAAAAATAACAAATAACAAAAAAAATAATTTTGTACTATATTGTACTACAATATTTGCAAGTCACATGAGCTTCTAGATGTCAGTTAAAGGTCATAATTATGGTAAAAATAAATGGATGTTTCCCGCTACACTTTCACCTCTGGGGGACCATCTAATTTACAATCAATGACAAAAATTGGCATCACATCTGAATGACATATGACTTTGTATTATCATCCAGCAATAGGAAATACTTTACATAAAATTAATGTTGAATCATGACAGAAATTTGCTTTACAAAGATGATCAAGTTTGCTCAGAATGGATTTAGCTTACAGCACAATTTTAATCGACTGAAAACTGTAACAGCTAGTACATATTTCTTAAAAAATAAATAATTTAAAAAGATATCTATAATGTTATTGGACACTTACAAAAGAAAGCATGTATAGCACTGTTATAAAGTTTGGCATAGCATTCTAATTTCAAGCTGATCCCCTCTCAACCACTTCACTGCATAAATCTACAACTGCATTTGTATATCAACATCAGGTCACTAGTGTGCTGCCTCTCAACTGTAAACCTTGCCAGTGGGGAGAAAAGTGCATAGCCATGAATAAAATTTGACCAGCAGGATATAGTGGTTTGCTGTTCGACCCCTGCACATGTATTTGAGCCCTAGGCACTGCGCTGAAGATCTTCGCTTTGATCAGAAGGAACTGCCGCAGCAAGAACTTGTCATTCGCAAATAAAATGCTGTTTTGTAACATCTGGAACTTTTATTAGAAGGCAGGGCACCCAAAACTAGAATGTCCCTGAATGCTAAAGGTGGGAAAAGCAATTTATGGCCCTTTTGACATATTTTGGGTATAAGGTCGGAGTGGGGGTGTGACACACATACAGCATTTGGAAGAACCACAAGGGCATGCAGTTATTGCTTTGCATGCACCCAGACTAGCTCCATGCTATTTTCTCAAGATGTCTCCGGAACTGGTTTAAAAACTAAAAAGGAAAGAAGAATGAGGAAAAGTCAGACCCAAAAACCCAATGCTCTACCTAAGATTTGAGACCATTTCTTTTCAAAAAGTACAGCCTAGTGGGAGGACGCTAGGTGGCACAGCAAGATTCCAAATCATTGAAACACTGTCACAGAGAGATAGAGAGAGACACGATTGAGACAGATAGCAGAGGTGAGCTTGGCAGAAAGTTCCGGTCTTTTGGCAAAGAAATGCCACACACTTTCTGTTTGTTAGTGCCAAGGTTTTAGGGGCAGTGGCGACAGTCTCACAACCAAGACCCCATCAGAGATGAGGGTGGGTCCCCATGGTGAGGGCCTGAAGCTTGGCAGGTGGCTCACTGTTGGGTGGAATATACGGGCTGGCTGGCTGCAAAGTGGGTGGTCTCTGAAGTGTTGATGGTGGAATGCGGCTCGATCACAATAGGGGAGTTTGATCCTGCAGAAACAAATGAAACGATGCAGTTAAACCAGAGTATTGAATGCATTCGCGGAGATGAGGACTCTAGATAAACACAGGCATATAATCTTAACTCAAAAACAGTGCACGATTGTCATGTCACGTTTTAATAGATCCAGGTTTGAGACGAGTCTCCCAAAACGTAAGCTACTGTAAAATCACATGTTTCATGTCAGATATGTTTTTCATTATAGCTAAAATAGGCTAACTGTTACAGTGGCACATATTTATAGTTTACAAGAAATCACAAAAACAAAACGACTGTTAGGCCTGTGGCCATTGTATTGATTTGAGGTCACATCGTGTCATAGGGCTGTACTGCATAGTATTAGTCACCACGTAAACCCATATAAAGCATTAATGATAGCTTTCAGCCTTCATCTGATTAAAATGAAAAAAAGAAAAGAAAGTAACTTTACAATTCATTCATTAGAAACTATAATTTTGCTTTGATAGTTCCCACTGACCAGAATATTAGCCAATATCTACGGCATACTCTCTTTTGGTTAAATCATTGTTACAGATTATTTAGAATTGTAGGTTTGCTTACACATATGCATTGTTTCAGGCACTTTTCCCACATAATCAGACTTTGGTGCTTCACAAACTCTTTAAAAAAACCTAAAAAGTACAAACCCTAAGTCACCCCAAGTTCAAGTTCACCTCAATATTATTATTACCACACATTATTGAGGCACAGCATAACTCTAAAAATTCCTTTCTCAGTATCAACCATCAGCCATCTCTGAAGTTGGTGTCCTTAGGCACATGAGGAACCTACCTCCCCTTCCCTGATGCAGCTCATCCAGATCACCGCCCCTCTAACAGACATCATCCGTGTGCAGCGAAAAAGGTGAAACAAAAGCGTCACTTGTCAAAAAAAAGTGCATGAATGTTTTGTTGCAATGACATGGGTGAAAAACGAAAGGCAAAAGGGGGCAATGCTCAGTACTGTGTTGGAAAGGGAGAACCAACTGGGAAAACATGGGGTGAGTTGAGTGTGAGTGGGTGCAACAGATGGCAAGGCTATGACAGACCAGTAGTATCTGTGTGAGAGAAGACCCACCTTCCTCCCTCCCTCCCTCTTGCGGTCAATCTCAGAAACTGGTGCACACCAATGCCAATCTAATTCTCACTGTTGCTTATAACAGTGAGTTTCAGATCTATAACCTTCTCATTTGTCCTCAAACACTAGAGGACTGATGTGGGAGAGTTGGATTTTTAAAGACTAAAAGTTTTAGTCCTGTCTCCAAAAGCCTATATTATTGTCTTGAAACATCATGTGTCTGTAGACTTGCTGTACTGTCTAGTTTGAAACATCTGATCACCTTCAGTTGAACTCTGAAAATACTCCTCTCCACAGGTATGTCCACTCTATCCTGACAAAAGTAACTTCTTGTAAATAAGAATGACCACAAGTATACTGTGCAGTAGAAGTGCACTAAAAAAATGGAACAATTAAAGTACAAAACACCCACATAAATAAACGTATTGTTGTGAGAACTGGACATTAGCAAATGAGAATGTCAGATGTGCTAACACCAGCCCATGTGAGGCTCTGTGTTGGATTTTCCACCACACACACACACAATAGTGAACTTAAAATGCTTGATCTAAAATCAAATACTACTTTTTGGAATCTATCAAATAAGATGTCAAGACTATACCTACTGCACTTAAAAAGTTGTGAAGCACATTATGCACATCACTCATTCATACATTACTGCATATCAGTATTAACTGTTTGACTCAATCATGAATTCTAGATTTCAAGTTATTAACAAAAGAATACGCTTTAAAACCCAACCCTAATTGGTAGACACAGCACCAATCCGATACGTGGATCGGATATCGGTCCGATAACGACTCAAATACCCGGACTGGGTATCAGTGACGTCAGGCCGATCTATGGAGACAATCTGTAGATGCGTACATGACAATTGGTTATGCATGGGAAGTGGCACCGCGGTAAAGCTTATTTACTGTTTGACATTTGTGCTAATCAACAGAACAAGCAACGCAACATATTACAGCCCCAAAAGCAAATCACGCGATTATACGGTTTAATTTCCTTAACACCATCTCGCTTGCAATCTCCGTGTTCCAGGATCACAAAATCCATCACAAAATTACAGAAGTGTGTTTAAACGAATCATTTTTTATATGTTGTTATTTTACTAATAAATTATTTAGCACACACATAAGGGTGTGTAAGTATTACATTGTTTTAGGGAAATAGTATTTAAGTCAAGTATTTCCTTAAGCATAACAAAATAATCCGTCATGTTTCCAGACATTTTTAAAGCATTATTTTCTGTGTAAAAAAGACTCTGAGACTGTATCGGATTTTTATCGCATCGGCAGATATCCAAATGTACAATATCGTTATCAGTGGTATCATTCCATGTCTAGTAATTGGGACTACGATAAATATTGGTTCCCCGCATTTACAGCTCCCACACAGAGACGACTGTCCTTCAACTGTCACTGGTTAGAAGGTTATTCCACAGACAAGCAAAGATACCACATGTCAATAATCATTTTAAGACGAGATCAAGCATTAGTAACTCAAAAAACAAACCCCATGCAGACACTAAAATATAAAAAAAGAGCCATGAGAAATTGGTTAAAATGACAAAGTTGTTAGTAACAATGGGTGCATATTAAAGACAGACGGCAGAACATGCTGTGGTGGAAGAGAACACTTTAAAAGGTCAGCCTTACGAGTCATTTAGACTCCGCCACGGCGTCACTGGAGTTCTCTGGGCCTGGGCTTGGCATGGGCTGAACAATTATTATTGTCTCACCTGTCCGATAAAAGGAAACAACACACTTCCCCTCGTTAACATTTGATAAAACTACTTCTTCTTTTGGATTTCTAAAGTTCATCCGTTTAATGGACAAATGTTTGAACCTGAATCTGATTTATGTCCGAATTCCAGATACACTATCAATACTGTGTGTTTAAATTAGGCCTGCAGTTTTGGTTAACCAAGTACTGTAGTTGTCGCTACAAGAAGAAAAAGTCATACAGTAAATACAAGAAGAAGAAGTTCAGAATCAGAGGAACTGTGTTTAACTACAATAATGACTATTTATTGTGTATATTTTACCACATCTACACAAAATGCAGCTCTAAAATTATGGTGAAATCCACTGTGCTGTGGTGTCTTTCATTTTACATTATTGGTATTGCTGTGTTTTTATTAGCTTGTAGATTAGCTAGATTACTGCTAATGTTATACTGATTTAACTGGCCTATATATATATATATATATCTCCAATTAAACTCTTCACTGTCAAACACTGTACGCAGAGTTAAGCCAGTAAACAAATTACATCATGGTCACGGTAAGATTTAAAGATGCAATGGCATATTTGCTTTCACTGAAATGAGCTCAACACCATATTCAACAGTAGAATGAATCCCTTGCTGTGGGAGCTGTGGAGTAGCCCAAACCATAAATCTTTATGCATACCAATGAGAAAACAGCTGACATCTAGATTACATGCAATATTAGACACATTCAATCTGAAAATAGACATCTTTAAATAACATTCACTATGTACATACACAGTACCTCAGAAACAATGCATCAATGCATTTATAAACATCGACAAAGCCACAACACCCGTCAAAACCCACTGATCTACATCCCAGCCTCGCTTGCATTCCAAAATCTGACGAAGAAAACAAAACTGTCGCCTGTCTGTCCTGAACTGCATCAGATGATTGACTCAGGAGCCACTGGAACAGCGAATCGTCAGATGACTCATCTCCGTGAGAGTGCTGGCCAAGGACAGAAAGGCCCTTAGCAGAGATACAAACTGCCCCATCTGACACTTCATTCATCTCCATATTGCAGCAGGGCGAGCGGGTATAAATCAGGTGGTATAAATGTGAAATAGTGTCAACATCAGACACCCTTTTTTCTGGTTGAATTAAGCTGTACTAAATACACCAGTGGTGCAAAGTAGTTTGAGAATTATTAACAGCTGCACTTTAGCTCTAGATATGAATAATTCAACATCTGAGCTAGATCAGATACTGCAGTCGGTCAAACACCTACTTTTTTGTTCGGTCACTAAACAATTCTTTTCTAGCTTTGAGAAAAGCGAACGTCTTGTCCAACAGAAAAATCAACGTACATCTCAAAATGAAAACAAGCATCTTAGAAAAGAAGCGAGGTGTGGTAGGAAATGACCTCAAGGTCTTCTCCAGCCTGCTTAATCCAAGCAAAAAAGCAGTAATACCTACAACAGACCAAACATTTAAATAAATAGACTGGGTCTAACACTAAACGCTGCGAGTTTTATTGTGTTGAGACCACACCCCACAAAACGCTGTTCCCCACTTATCGGAAGAAACTTGCACAAGAACGGGCAAATTTTAGAAGAGAGCTGTTTGTATGGACAATTCATGGTAGTCATTCAATGATTCTTTTATTTTATTCTTTCATTGAAAAATATTAAATACTGATATCCAGAAAATGAAAAGTAGTTTTGAGCTCTCCTGGAATTTAAAGCACCAATCTTATGGTCACTAACCCAGGCTTTCGGTCACTTCTGCACCACCACAAACACCCCACTTTTTAGCTAGAATCCTTATTTTAAGTTCTACATCAGGGCAAAAGGACAGAGAATTATGGAAGTTTAAAAGGCCAAATACATCCACTCACCTCCGCCGTCCTGTTCGGCTTTGATCTGAGCCTCAAGGTCCTCTGGGTCCACGTATTGATAGTTCTCGTCCTCGGGAGGCTTGCACTTCCCGCAGCAGAAACAGCAGCAACAACAGCAGCAGCAGCAGGAGAACACGGCACAGCACAGCGCCATCGCCTGCGGAACAGACACCGAGGCCAGATCAGACAGCATCCTCCCACAAGGGCCCATCCTCTGTAGTCAGGGCCCTGACCCGAAGCGGAGTAAAGACGAGCTCGTACAATACCACAGGCTGGTTTTCAATGCTATCTTTTAGACTTTTCAACCTGTGTGAACACACATCATGACTGTGTCGATGGTAGAAAAGCACAGAGCTAATATATTTCTTTAACTGGAATGGCAGCGTTTCATGCGGGAGGATTTTTAACCTTGTAGATCAAAGCCAGATTGCCTCAAGCTCAATGGGACAGCCTTGCACATTAAGACCATTGCTGCATGTCCTAGATCTCTTGATCAAAGGCCACTCACTCGACCTGAAGCACAGACTAGTCTGAAAAGCCGATTGCTGCCTTTTCAAGAACAAACCTGACGTCAGACAGAATCTCCATGAGCTTTTTCTTCCATAATGGAAGCACGTCAGGCAGACAAACTGTCAAGCCCTAATCCCAGGTAAAACAGTTTTTTTAAGAACAATGGAACCATGATCATTTTGATCATTTCCACTACCATATGAACATCTCACATGAATCATTTTTAAATAAACTGATCATACTGACCTACTATAAACTAATAGTAACTTTTAATAGTAACTAATACATAAAATAAATATGTAATGCCATGTTCATCAATTAAACAAAACAGAGTAAATTATAAAATTACAGAGTAAGGAAAATGAAGGTTAACTAATATATTAGGTCTAAAGGAGCAATGCTTACTTTGATATTTTAATAATATTGAGTCAATCAACATACTGCAGAGGTTATTAGTATTACTTAGAAAATGGCATTACTTTATTATTGGGGGAAATTATAGTGGTTCGGTCATTTTAATGGAAGGGACTTTAATTATGAACAAACTTTTATTATGAATACCGGCACAGAGCAAATTGGACAGTGACTGGGCTGGAAATCCCCTTTACACTAAGTAGGAAGTGGGCGGGGCTAGAGTTAAGATCGTGGGCGGGGCTAAAGTTAAGATCGTGGGCGGGGCTAGAGTTAAGATCGTGGGCAGGGCTAGAGTTAAGATCATGGGCGGGGCTAAAGTTAAGATTGTGGGCGGGGCTAGAGTTAAGATCGTGGGCGGGGCTAGAGTTAAGATCGTGGGCGGGGCAGATTTGTTCTGCAATGGAGGAGTGTGGAAATCTATTCACATTGTTGATTTATTCCGACAGACAAAGCACATTAAGATTGGACAGGAAAGTGAACATGTAAGAGGAAAAACACCACAACAACAATGTCAAAAACAAAATAAAAAGAAAAAACAAAAACAACCAACCAACTAAACAAAAAGAAACAAACCAAAAAAAACAGACAAAAATGATATATTACAATTGAAATGATTTCAAGCAAGTCGTTACTTACCTTGAACCACCACTTTGACATGAGGAAGTAATATTTGACACTCTCTTCTCCAAACTGTTCCGAGATGTAGAGACCCATGGAGCCATATTCATCATAAATCGTCCTCTTGGTGTCGTCGTTGAGGATGGAGTTGGCATTGTTGATTTCTTTGAACTTTTCCGCAGCTTCAGGGTTTTCTGGGTTCTTGTCTGGGTGGTATTTCAGAGCAAGTTTTCTGCAATGAAATTCGAGGAACGGGAGTGAATCAGTGAACACCAGGATACTCCAGTAAACTCTATAACTTGCATAAGCTGCTAAAAAAAGTTCCATTTCTGCTCAGCACTACAAATATGTATATGAAGATTTGACTGATATTTATACGAAATAACATTTTTGGCCTTTCTTATGTTGGTTGTAGCTAGTGCTGGTCCCAAACAATTATTCTTTAAACTGATTAATCTAGAGATTGTTTTTCCGATTATTTGACTAATTTAACAACTATTTTTTTCAATTAATCTAAGGATAAATTTATTAATAAGCAATAGTTAGTTAGTCATTTAATATAACAATTCAGCCCTCCCAAACATACAAAAAATCAGAAATTTTCTCATTAACATTTCAATAATTATTGAAACATTTCTTAAACATTGCACTGAGCAATAGAGCATTATTCCTTAACAAAATCCTTTCCAAACTGAAAAAGAGGACTTTTTAAAATTAGCATAAAGCGCATGAATAACTGCTAAATTGAAATGAGCCATTATAAATGATTGCTGTGTTGATCTAAACATACCAGACCGTATTTGTCATGCACCTATTCAGAGATATTGGTCCTCAAATTCAATAGGATTTCTATGTTAGACTGAAGTTAATAATCACTCCAATATATTTTTTTACTTATTTACTTCACTACACCTATTTGTCTTTAAAAAAATAAAGTTAAATCAAATCAACAACATAATTAACAATGCTTTATTTAACAAAAACATATTATTCAACAAAATGTTGAATACTCCTCTCACATGGGAGTTACAATATTACTAAAATCGTTATAATAAAATAAAAAACATACACAAGGTTTTTGTTAGTTTTAATTCTTTCTAATGAGTTCATAGTCCAGAACGAGTTCATGTGAATTTATTGAAGAGTTTTACAATATTACATAAAATAAAAAGCTGTGTATCTGGCTGGCTGGCAAGCTGTACTTGTCATATATTTCAATGTCTACCTACAGATATTAAGCATCATGTGATTGTGTATAGGGATGCACCAATACTGATACCACCCCTCATGCAGTTACTTGTACTCGGAACAAAATTCCCCGATACCTACTACCGATACCACATGTGGAAGATATGATGTTATGTTCATCACCACGCGGAGGCAGTGTAAATGCCACAACACTTGCCAAATAAACTGTAAACTGTGCGGAGATCAAAATATCAGCCGTCTTTTTTTATTAAAAAAAGAACCTTCCACTTACCTTTCCGAAAACTGCCTAAATCGGACACGCAGCACTCTCTTTTTGGATAGTTACAAAATGTTACAGAGCCAGTGTTTTGATATTTTATTTAATTGTTGTTGCTTTTTTAATGTTTTGATACTTATAGAACAAATAAATGGATAAAAAAATTAGTATCATATATTTTATAAAATGACATAATAAGGCTCAAGTGTACTTTAATTTATATTTTGGTTTTTGAAAGTGTTTGAGTTTAGACTACTTGATATTGGTTAAAAAAAACAAAACAAAAAACTTATGATCCTACTACTATTGTCATTGTTATTAATAACAGACCTACACCGGTATCAGTACTCGGTATCGGTGAGTACCCAAAAATAAATATCGGTACTCATACTCGTCTCAAAAAAATGGTATCGGTGCACCCCTAATTGTATAAATGTGCCTTTATATTTCTTACAATTAAAATGCAATTTAAAGTTTACATTTATGCGCACACTCTCGCCGATCGGGACGGCTCCATCGCATGTCAGTATACAAATCACATACAGCCATAAGCAGAACAGAATTTTCCACATACACACGCAGATCGGGCAGTGACTAGAGTTGTAATATGCGACTCCTTTTCAGGACACGGCTCCCTCTTAGTCACTCACTGAAGCGATCCGGGTATGGGAGTCGTTTGAACTACCTGAGTCAGCTGCCAAATTTCCAGCTGAATCGTTTGGTTTTCATAGAGGAAAGTACACGTGGTTTGTGATTAGAATGAATGCACGTCCAAATAAATGACCAAGTATCAAAACAAGGCTACCAGAGCGGCAAATATTCATTCTCAAGTGTCACTGGAGGAAGTTAACCCGCGGATTCATTCTGTATGTGGTTTGGGGAGCGCTAACCTGCTCGTGTCAGTGATTCAGATTCGACTGTATGTTTCCGACTCTAGAGAAAATTAACGACAGATTTGCTCGTGACAGTGTGTGCTTTGCGCTGCGCTACTGATTCGACTGACACGAGTCATACAGTCTACAAAGAGTCTGTGTTATTATACACATACGTACAGTGGCTACCCCCCTAATGTGGGGGCAGTAAGCTAACCAAAGCCACAGTGGCAGTAAAGCACCGTGTCCACCGCGTTATTGTGACACGACTCATGTGGAACGCCATCTTGCACAAAAATTTATGTCTCTCCCAGAAATGAGTCAAAAATGAGGCCAAATTGGCTAAAAATGGCCAAAACGTCAATTTCTTCATTTTATAATGTTAGAGAGTAAAAAATTTATATAGAAACAGACAGTTTGGTTTTTTAAAAAATGCTGAAAATGAAAGTTTTTTTCTATTTTATCCGATTAATAATCGTTAGTTGCAGCCCTAATGTGTTCACAATGACAGATAATCACACACTTATTTTTTAATCAACAACACACTGTTCTCAAGCATTCTACCTGATGAGATAACTATAACTTGACATCATTTTAATATTTAATAGCCCACTGCTGAGTCAGTACAGTTAAATACAATGTCCACATTACAGGTTTGGTAATGTTGCAGCCAGATGCTGCAATCATTTACATTAATTTTGCCTCATTACTATGTACTCAGTAGCCCATAATGACAAAACAGAACTTAAGATTTCGCATTTACGCAAGTATTCAGACCCTTTTCAACAACATTTAAAATTTAACCCAATTCTCTTGATCACTGATGTGAGGTTTCTACA